>CM052652.1:149178685-149220037 GCA_028533165.1 Leontopithecus rosalia | reverse complement strand
CACAACCACCATTATATCACCACCACCACCACCACCATCATCACTGCCAGATATCAGACCCACAACCACCATTATATCACCACCACCACCACCACCATCATCACTGCCAGATATCAGACCCACAACCACCATTACATCACCACCACCACCACCATCTTCACTGCCAGAAATCAGACCCACAACCACCATTATATCACCACCACCAGCACCACCATCATCACTGCCAGATATCAGACCCACAACCACCATTATATCACCACCACCAATACCACCATCATCACTGCCAGAAATCAGACCCACAACCACCATTACATCACCACCACCACCAATACCACTATCACCACTGCCAGAAATCAATCCACAACCACCATTATATCACCACCACCACCACCACCACCACCACCACCATCACTACCAGAAATCAGAACCACAACCACCATTATATCACCACCACCACCAGCACCATCATCACTGCCAGAAATCAGACCCACAACCATTATTATATCACCACCACCAGCACCATCATCACTACCAGAAATCAGACCCACAACCACCATTATATCACCAGCAGGCACCATCATCACTGCCGGAAATCAGACCCACAACCACCATTATATCGCCACCACCACCACCATCATCACTGCCGGAAATCAGACCCACAACCACCATTATATCGCCACCACCACCACCACCATCATCACTGCCAGAAATCAGACCCACAACCACCATTATATCACCACCACCACCACCACCATCATCACTACCAGAAATCAGACTCACAACCACCATTTTATCACCACCAACACTACTACTAACAATAACATTACTGTTGGTATAAGTAATGCCACCAATACCATTGTCGTCATTACCATCAACACCAGTGACACCCTCCCACACACAGCAGTCCACAGTTTAGAGATGCAGAGTCTCCCATGTGATCCAGGATTTAAGTGACAAGATTGTGAATGTGGACACAGACTCAGCCAAGAAGTCTTCCTCCCCACCCACTGAAGGATAGAAAGAGAAAGCCTTGAAAGCATTCTCATCTCCAAAATTATTTTGGGTAAAACTGCTTTTTTTTTTTTGGAGGAGGGCCAGAGGGGCCTCATCTCCGAGAATTTCTAACCACAAGCCTGCACTCACACTCTCTCTGAGATTTCACACTCTTAATGTGCCTTGAAAAACACAGTTGAACACTTAGCTTGTAGTGTTTGGGGCTGGGAATCCACCACTGTGATTCTTGGCAGAAGCAAATGCAAATGTCCTCTAGGATAATATATGTTAAAGACAGGCCTAGAAAATGCCCACAAAGTCTCAGAAAGCAACTTGGGTTTGGGATTTAAGGGAGGGAAGTGGGCACTGCTCACGGTTTGGATGCATGTGATCCTCTGCAAATAGTATGTGGGAAGTAAATTCCTGAGGTGATGCCAGTAAGAGGCGGAGCCCTTGGAGGTGATTACACCCTCACCATACATAGGATTAGTGCCTGTATGAAAGGGCTTGAGGCGGAGAGGTAGCCCCTTCTTGCCCTTCTGCCATGTGAGCACTCAGTGTTCATCCCCTCAGAGGACACAGCAACAGAGCAATAAGGTGCTATCTTAGAAGGAGAGTGAGTCCTTATCAGACATGGAATCTGCCAGCACTTAGATGCTGGACTTACTGGCCTTCAGAACTGTGTGAAATAAATTTCTATTGTTGATAAATTACGCTGGTATTTTCTTATAACAGCAGAAGTGAACTACAGCAAGCACTAAACACAGGAAGAAGTAAGCCACATTTAGCAAGGGTGAGCAGAAATACCACAAATCCGGTCCATAGAGAATGCAGGTATTAACACTTTCCGAAAATTATACAACAGCCATACTTAAGATGCTTTACAAATGATAGATTTAGGACTTTTAGAAATAAAAATATATCAGTGAAATTAAAAGTCAATGGACAGACTGTTATTTCTGGCATTAAAATTGACTAGATGCTCTGAGAGAATCTCTTGTTGCAAAATTAGACTCAGGATTAGAACACACGTTGAGACACTACTGATTGTGAAGGAAAATCACGGAGTATCACCACTCACTCTTCCATAGAAGATTACTTGAAGGGGCAGAGTTGCATTGATTTAGGGGTCAACAGTAACAGTGGCAGTAAGTTATATAGCCTTGTACAAAGAAAAGATAGGGAAGCTGAGCCTGAACTTTATTCTAAGCTAAGATTCTTTATGAATGTGGTCTCAGATTTAAGCATGCATTTGAATCACCTGAAGGGCATATTAAACCCCAGATTGCCAGGCTGCCGAGTTCCTTACTCAGTGTGGAGAGGGACAACCAAGTTTCCATTTCTAAGAAGCTCCCAGAAGATGCCAGTTGATCCAGGGATCACAATCTGAGAGCCCCTGTTCCATAGATTGCAATACAGAGCCAAGTCAGTCGTGACGCCTCACTACAGGCAGAAATGAAAACAAATGTCTCTAAGAAAAAGTGCCCCCACCCCCAAATTTAACCACAGAATAAAGTCAAACAATGGGCTGACAAAGACCATCATCCGCAAAAACTGCATGTCACTGTGAGTGAGAATCTGCAGAGAAAGAAAGAAAGAAAATCTCTGGACCATCAAGGACTTTAGATATGTTCATAGCAACAATAAATCTGAAAAATACCCCAAATGCCTCACTAATAGAAAAAAAGGTAGGCAGCAGAAATGTAGCAAAGACTCTGGCAGGTGGAAGGAGAAGAATCCACCTCCTCTGTTGGGAGCCTCAGAAATGGAGAAAGGACGCCTGGGAGAGGAGAAGCCGGCTTGAAAGGACGCTCCCTTTGAAATGTTCAGCTCTGATGAGAAACACATTCACTGATCAGGAAATACCACATTGACACATTGCAGTGAAACTGCTAAAGATGAAGTGTAAAGGTCTTAAAAGCAGTCAAGGAAAAATGGGATAATCTACAGAGCAACAAAAACTAGAATGACAAGACACATATGAAGCAATAATGGCAGCTAAAGGACCAAGGACTAATATCGTCAATACATTGAGAGGTAGTAACTCTCAACTTTGTACTGGACATAATGAAATTATCTTTCAAGAGCCAAGTGAAAAATCCATTTACATATAAAGAAAAAAACTAGAGACTTAAACTAAAAGGAAACTAAAGGATACACTTTAGGAAGAAGAAAAATAATGGTGGGGAATGGCCTGAGATGCAGAGACTTGTCAGGACAAACCACAACGTATTTATAACCCAAACAAACACTGACTATGTATATAATATGTAATGTAAATCATTAGGTTTATTTTTAAAGCTCCAAACATGGGAAAACAACAGCATGTAAATCGGGGGGGAATTTAAATCGGTAAATTGGTAAATTCTGGACCATAAGATTCTCTTAATGGTCCAGAAGTGTGTTAACATGTTCAGTTTTAGACCTAAATATACACAGGCAAATGTCAAAGATAACTACCAAATGAATGGAAATATTTCTAATCATTCTAAGCCAGGGGAGAGAAGCACATGAGTAACACTGAAAAAAATCAGAAGTGTGTTAACATGTTCAGTTTTAGACGTATACAGCAATTCCCAGCTTGTTCTTCTTAAATCAGGATTCTAAGATTCTCTTAATGGTCCAGAAGTGTGTTAACATGTTCAGTTTTAGACCTAAATATACACAGGCAAATGTCAAGGATAACTACCAAATGAATGGAAACATTTCTAATCATTCTAAGCCAGGGGAGAGAAGCACGTGAGTAACACTGAAAAAAATACTAAAACCTGAATCAAATGAATACAGGTTAATAAAAACATGAAATATAAGAAAAAAGCAGACCAAATTCCAAATAGAAAACGAGGATAATGGCAAATCCAACCATATCAGCATTAACAATAGGTACAAATTAATGTAAATTGTTGATCAAAACAAATTGTTAGTTTGGATTTGAAATAATATCCAGACATACATTATTTATAAGGGATAGACTTAAAGAATGTGGACATGGGAGCACTAACAGTGAAAGAATGGAAAACACATAAACAAGGAAAATCCTAGGAAACAAATAAGAAATCTGGTGCGGATAACGAATACAGAACAAATTAGACATTAAGGAGCAGAAAGTCCTCATATAGAGTAACACAGTTACAAAGAGAGAGGTCCAACTAACGTTGACAACAAATCCCAACTTCTATGTATATAGTGACACAGTCACAGAGAGAGAGGCCCAACTAACCTATACAACAATTCCCATCTCCTATGTATATAGTAACACAGTCACACAGAAAGAGGCCCAACTAACCTATACAACAATTCCCAACTTCTATGTATATAGTGACACAGTCACACAGAGAGAGACCCAACTAACCTATAAAACAATTCTCAACTTCTATGTATATGGTAACACAGTCACACAGAGAGAGAGAGGCCCAACTAACCTATACAGCATTTCCCTACTTCTATGTACATAATCAATTTATATCACACTGTATAAAGTAAAATTTGTGGAATCATGGGGATAATGTAATATCTTCACCATCACAACAGGAGACTGTAAAGTATACTCTGAATTATGCTGAGAAAGAAGTGGGCCAAAATTAAAAAAACAGCATATTTGAATAATAAATTTGGTTAAAAAACTCATGCATAAAACTTGGCATCCAACAGAAAATACAAAATCTTCTTGGCATACATGTCCTCTCTCTAGTTCTCTGTCTCTCTTGCTTTCTCTCCCTTCTTCCCTCTTTCTTCCTTTCAAAAATTTTTAAATCAAGTATTATGCCGTGAAGTATGCATAAAAAATTTCCAATAATTAGTATCTTACAGATCACTTTCTTTAGCCACAACACAATTCATTTAAAAGCTGATATGGTTAGCCAGGTGCGGTGGCTCACACCTGTAATCCCAGCACTTTGGGAAGCGTAGGTGGGTGGATCACGAGGTCAGGAATTCAAGATCAGCCTGAACAATAAGGTGAAACCCTGTCTCTACTAAAAATACAAAAATTAGCCGGGCATGGTGGCGTGAACATATAATCCCACCTACTTGGGTGGCTGAGGCAGGAGAATTGCTTGAGCCCAGGGGGGTGGAGGTTACAGTGAGCTGAGATTGTGCCACTGTATTCCAGCCTGGGTGACAGAGCAAGACTCCATCTCAACAATAAAAAGAAGTTGATACAATTAATAAAAACCACATTCATTGAGAAATAAAGAAAAAGAAATGCTTTCTTAATAACCATTTGACCAAAAAAGCATCATAACAAAATATAAAATTACTTAGGATAGAACTATTGAAAAACTACATTACTGAAACCTAGGGATGCAGGAGAAGCAATACTTAGAGGAAAATATTAGCCTTAAATGCATCTATTGTTTTTAAAATGTTAAAAAAAAGCCCCTATCTAAATTAATAAATTCACCAAAACAATAATAATAAAGGCAAAGAACACACGACAGGTGGTAACAGAGGTAAGAGCAGAAGCTAGTGAAAGAGAAAGCGAAGATACCACACAGAGGACCCGCAAGGCCAAGCCTCCTCCCTGAAAAGACAGCTCTCTGGTGGGGCTGTGTGAGGACAGGGCCAGGGAGCCTGCCCTGGGTGAAACCCACGTCACCCTTCCCCCTCTCCAAGACCCTGGCAAATGTTACTGAAAGAGCAAAAGGAATCCTAATGGAAGTGAAAATGGAAAAAATCATCCTTAAGATGAGTAATTTTAAAACGTAACAGTAAACGAGGAATGTAATGAAAGTCAAGAAGAAGGGTGTGGGCAGAAGCTACCGCCAGGAATTTGTGTTTGGAGCTCACAGGCGGCCAGGAGGACACAGGCACACGGGCTGGCAGAGGAGCTTTATCAGAGCCACACACAAACAGGCAATGGGCCAACACCTTTGAAGTTGAGAGAAAAGCCTTTAAAGCAGGTACTCCACCAAGCACTCCTTCAAGGATGAGTAAAAAACAAACAAGGAAACAAACCTGGATGACAATAAATATTTCCAGGAATCAGAAAACTGATCTCACATGCATCCCGTCTGCAAAGTACCTTAAAGACTTATTCCAGAAACAAGTGGCAGTGAAAACCACAGATGTGGATAACAGAGGATAAGGGAAGGCAGTGAATAGCTTAAATGAATGAAAAGCAATCTCTGCATGGCAGCTGGCCAGCAGCAATCTGTCCCACTTATAATAAACACCCGTGGGCTTCACAAAGACCATCTTTGTGAGCAAGAACCACAGCGCACATGCACAGCTGGACGTTAAGACGGATGTGGTGAGGGGCGCAGGTTTCCTTCCTCGATGTGAAAAGAATGTCCTTTAGAAACTCCAGAAAAACACACCCAGCCAGGAAAGGTGTACAAGAGCTCCACGGGTCCAAACATAAAGCAAAACAAATTCCCGTCATTTTACACAGCTGTGGAATTTGAGAAGACGGAATCCATTTGACCTGGAGGCTCTGGCTTCCTTCCTCTGGCATGGGGGTTACGATTCAGGAGCGGAATACAGAGGCAATGTTCCTTTATTACCAAAACTCGGGTTCACAGCCGTAATGCTACAGAGTCATGGCAATAAGTGCTTGGTGATTTCACATTTAGACTCTCTATATAAACCCAACATAAGCGAAAACCAGAATTTAAAGGGGCCTCCTCGTCACCAAGTTGTCACCACTGCTGTTGTGGTCACCATCCTCATTTTGGCCGAGTTCAGCATCTCCTAAATCCCAAGCATCATGCTCAACTTTTAATAAGGAGTGTCCTGTTTAATTTTTATGACAACCCCATTAAATATGTCTACTTACATCTTCCCTTTCACAGATGTGGAAACTGAGTCATCAATGACTGAAGCAACCCGTTTAAGGTCTTTCACCTACAGGTTATAAGCTGCAGAGCTGGATTTCACAGCCAGGAAGCCTGACTTTAGGGTCTGACTCGTGGCCAGTAGGCTGCGCTCGCTCATTCTCATGGAAAGGTGAAGACACAGCCAACCTCAGTAGGGAAGCTACACGGTGTGGATGTGCGTCCCCTCCACGTCTCAGATTGAAATGTGATCACCTGTGTTGAAGGCAGGGCCTAACAGGAGGAGTGTGGGTCCTGGGGCTGAATTCCTTGCGAAGCGCTTAGTGCCACCCTTGTGGCAATGAGTGAATTCTTGCTGTTAGTTCACATAAGAGCTGCTTGTTTAAAAAACCCTGACTTTCTCTCTCTTGCTCACTGTCACCATGTGACATGTTGGCTCCCACTTGCCCTTCTGCCATGATTAAAACCTTCCTGGCTGGGCGCGGTGGCTCAAGCCTGTAATCTCAGCACTTTGGGAGGCCGTGGCGGGTGGATCATGAGGTCAACAGATCGAGACCACCCTGGTTAACATGGTGAAACCCCGTCTCTACTAAAAATACAAAAATTAGCTGGGCACGGTGGCACGTGCGTGTAATCCCAGCTGCTCGGGAGGCTGAGGCAGGAGAATTGCCTGAACCCAGGAGGCGGAGGTTGTGGTGAGCTGAGATCGCGCCATTGCACTCCAGCCTGGGTAACAAGAGCGAAACTCGTCTCAAAAAAAAAAAAAAAGAAACTTCCTGAAGCTTCCCCAGAAGCCAAGTGGAGGCTGGCACCATCTTGTACAGCCTACAGAACCATGAGCTAGACAAGCCTCTTTCCTTTACAAATCCCCCAGCCTCTGGTATTCCCTTAATGAAACAGAAAATGGACTAACAGAGAAGGCCGATGGGAAAGAGAGAAGCAGTGTGGGTAAGCATGCCAACCACAGCAGCCGCATCCCCAGAGCGAGGAGATGGGCAAACAGTAACCAAGGGAAGGACTCAAACTGATAGAGCCCTAAGAAGTTGGGAGAAAAGGAGAGGAGACAGGCAGTAGTTCAAGTGAGCTACATTCTAACCTCAAGTGGGCAAATTCCTCCCTTTCCAAGCAGGGAGTCCATTGCTAGAATTTAAAGCTAACAGATCAAGAAATAACTGGACGGGTCCAGGTACATGGGCTCATGCCTATAATCCCAGCACCTTTATGGCAGAGGTGGGAGGATCACTTGAGGCTAGGAGTTGGAGACCAGCCTGAGCAATACAATGAGACACCATCTCTACAAAGAAATTTTAAAACTGGCCAGGCATATGCACCTATAGTCCTAGCTACAGGTGGGAGGCTGAGGCAGGAAGCCGAGGCTGATGTGGGAGGATCACTTGAGTGCAGGGGTTTGAGGCTAAAGTGAGCTATGATCATGCCACTGTACTCTAGCCTGGAAAACAGAGCAAGACCCCATCTCTAAGAAGAAAAAAGACAGAACAGGATGAACACAGCCATCAGGGTACAGCCATAACAGTCAAAAGAGGAAGGTGGGCAGGAGCTGTCTGTGGGGAGTGTCTGGGCATATGAAGTGGTGTGTTAGGGGCCCCGGGAAAAGGTTTGTAACTTTCATTATTATTTTTGGGTGCTACTTAATTTTTAAATATGCCTTCATTATCCTAGCCAGAAAAACTGTATGAAAATAAGCCTTTAAAATTCCTGTCAGAGAAATGTGGAGAAACTGGAACGCTGTGCATTGCCAGCGGAAATGTCAAATGGAACGGCCACTGTGGAAGAGGCGATGGTGGCTCCTTAAAGAGTCCACACTGAGTTACCATACAGCAGCCATTCCACTGCTGAGTGCACACTCTCCAGAATGGAAAGCAGGTATGACTGTATCACTGTCCTCCAGCCTGGGCAGCAGAGTAAGGCGCTGTCTCTTAAAAAAATAATTGAAAGCAGTGACTCCAACACAGATTTGGGGACACCGAAGTGTGACGCATCATGATGCAGAAGTCAGAGGGTGAAAACCATGAAAATGCCCATTGACAGATGAATGACTACACAACCCATGGCACGTGCCACGCTGGATTATCAGTCTTCAAGATGAAGGAAATTTTCATCAGTGCTACGTGTGGATGAACCTTGAAGGCAATATGCTAAGTGAAATAAGCCAGTCACACAAGGTCAAATACTGTAGGATTCCACTTAGACAAGGTACCTAGAGCAGTCACATCCACAAAGAACACAGCTGCAGGGGCGGCGGGAGGGGGGGAACGGGCAGTTACTGCTTAATGGGGACAAGGTCTCGGTTTAGGACGATGGTAAGTTCTGCAGATGGGCGGTGGTGATGGCGCACAGCAATGTGCATGGATTTAATGCCAATGAACTGTACATTTAAAAAGGAATAAAATGATGTATTTTATGTTATGTGTATTTATTACAATAAAACAGCACTTTTCTCAAAAAAAAAAAAAAAGAAGTAATCGTGTTGGTGTACAAGCCATATAGTACCTTTAAGCTTACTGGAATTTTTTTTTTTTGAGACAGAGTTTCTCTAGGCACCCAGGCTGGAGTGCAATGGCATGATCTCGGCTCACTGCAACCGCTGCCTCCCTGGTTCAAGTGATTCTCCTGCTTCAGCCTCCTGAGCAGCTGGGATTACAGGCTAATTTTTGTATTCTTAGTAGAGATGGGGTTTTGCCATGTTGCCCAGACTGACCCAAACTCTTGAGTTCAAGCGATCTGCCTGCCTCAACCTCCCGAAGTGTGGGGATTAAAAGTGTGAGCCACCGTGCCCGGCCTGAATTTACTGGAATTTGATGTAAGTTAGTTCTTCACTTTCTGGAAAGTATAAGAATCTTAAACAAGTTAATTCTGATTACAATCTGCCAATGTAGTGCTGCAGTAGTATTGTTGGCTTTATTTTAAATTGTATATAATATACATATGCTGTTATGTAAGATATCAAAACATAAAATTATATATTAAACATACATAAGCACTACAATACTTTGTCAGTGTTTTTTTTTAATGCAGTCAGTATTCATTTAGGTTTACTCATATACATAAAAGCATGCTCGGGGAAAAGCCTCGTAGGACTCCACAGGGGTCAGAAGCCACTCATTGTGAGATGCATCAGTGTTTCAGAATTTCAAAATAGTAACATGTGAAAAGAAAGGAATGTGCATCTTAGAATTGGAGAAATGCAATATTAAATCGGAAACAAACTGAAAGAGAGAGAACCACAGCCTGCAACACTACTCAGAAAATTCCTTAGCGTGGGTTAGTTACTAAATGAGTTTAACCTGCAGTGATGACATTCCGTGCTTTTTGTGATGGTGGTGGCGGGGTGTGTGTGTGTGTGCGCGCGCGCGCATGTGTGTGTCTGTCTAAGGGAGAGAGAGAGGGGTAGAAGGAGAAGGAGGGAGAAAGTAAAGAGACACACTGTGGACTGAGTGTTTTCAGTAGACCCAGAGTTGCATGAGTAATACAAATTTACCAAAAAAATCAAAGGGGCTGTATGGCTGCCATTCTCCGTGTGGATAGTAAAGGCACATGGGATGTGGATCCACTGGGATGTGGATCCACTGGGATGTGGATTGGCTGCTGCCAGGATCCATTTCTTAAAAGAGCGTTAAAGAAGCAACTTGAAGAATACTATGCTTCTGACCTTCCCAAGTTCACAGAAATGAACCCAGACGTGGCAACAGGGCCAGCCCATCATTCACATCATAAACGATCCATGTAAAAATCCTTCGGCTGCAACACGAGGTCTTGAGAACCCACAGAAACAAAATGGGGGAGCGACTTGCTTTTTCCTGTGCATGGTTTTTACACCTCAAATTTGCTGAAATAAACCAAAAGCATAAAATAAAAACAAAAAGTGACTGCTTGTCGCATTTTCCCTATAACCAAGTGCTTCAACATGGAACACAGTTCCTTCATTACAAAGGCTCAGAAATGACTGCACATCTCATGGGCGGTATCACGGTCCATCCTGTAATGAATTAGCATCATAAACTCGCACACTGCCTCCTGGACCTGTGTATGAGGAACAGAGCAACAGCTCAGTCTGGGAGACATAAAAAATATCAGTAGCTGAAATTAGTTCATCAGCGTGCTGACTGATGAGAAAATGAGTCACATTTCAATCCAGCATTCTCATGTTAATATCTCAAGTTTATTCCTGGGGCCATTTGCTCTTGAATTATTCTCTGCCAGCTAGTAATGGGCTGTGCAGACCCAGCAAGGTCAAGAAACCCAGATTGGAAGTGTTCTCACTGCAGGGACTCTGCTGGGCGAGCCTGCTTCCTTGGGGCGTGTCTGTGGTTGCCGGAGGACAGGTGGTCATGGACCTCGTTCTTGTCCCCAGGAAGCCAACAGACAGAAACTGGTTTCTCCTGGTGAATTCCTTTGTGTTCTGAAGACCGTGCTTCACAAGTGAAAACATGGAGCTGGGAGGTGTGCTCCGTGGTGAACATGAAGAGTCTTCTGTGTCGGCCTTAGAGCCTGTGTGTATCAGAACCAGCAGAAAGCCGGAGGCTGGGACAGGGGCAGGGCCACCTAGGCAGCTGCTCCCAGCACCTTCGGCCCAGGGCGTCACAAGGAGTGAGCTTTGTTTTGAAACAAGGAATTTCCCTTGCACAAAATATAGGTTTCTGAAAGGTTAGCTGAACCCCCGGACAGAAAGTGCAGTTTAGCCCTGCTGGTGACACAGTGTTGCCAACAGGACGACGACAAGGCCCACAACCTGTGTTTCTACAGCAGACCCCTCCTGCAGCTGCAAAGCTGCCCTTGATCCCTGCTTCTGAGCCATGCCCTTTCTCACAGTGGCAGGCCCAGCCCTGAGGGCTCCTCCACTGCCTGTAGAGAGACTGCAGAGATGCCCCATTGCTAGGTGTCGATGCTCCTCCCTAGTACCAACCCAGAGCCAGTCCCTTCCCTGCTTGCTCCTGAGAATATCACTTAGCACAGGCCTCCATCCTTGAAGAACCTTCTCCTCCTACTGAAGATGCTCCCAAGATGCCATGTAGTCCCTTTTCTTGCTGCAGGAGCTAAATTCAACCCATTTCATGTGACTGTAAAGTGTTGGCTAGTGGGCTTCAATGGAAGTGAGCCTCACTGTCCTAAAAAATCATATAGATTTTCTAAAGGTCCATGGAGCCCCGTGGCTACTGCTGTCCTATATCAATAGCAAAGGTATGTGGTACAGAACTGGGATATGAACTGGCTGCTGTCATGGATGCATTTCATGGAAAAGGGTAAAAGATGGAATGTATTATGCTGAATCATAAATGCCTACACAGGAGTCAAAATAATGTTACAAGTGATAAATTAGACTCTGAACAGAGAGCGCATTCCCCCTCCCCACCACCCAAGTTTCTACCCAATTTCAGTCCTGCTGAAAGACAGATGTCTTATTGCCAGATCTTCAAATTTCTCAGCAGAAACTGGTTATCAGCACGGTGCCAGACTCACTCCAAACACTTCCTGCAACAGAGCATGTAAGTACTCTGCATAATACACCAATTTCTTTTCAAAGGCACAACAGAGGTCATAAGAAAGCAAGGGAAATCTTCAGGAGCTGGAATTAAGGAGGAAAGTTGTACACAAAGCTTTAAGCCCAAGCTGCCGCTGCCACATCTTGGGGAGACAGGCCAGTCCTGGCAACATGGCATGTGTTCAGTGCCCAGGGCAGAGGAGACAAGGCCTGGGTCTCCTCGAGGAGGGAGTGGAAAACAGACCACCATACAAAGATGGGAAGTTCAGAGACTAATGTATCTGGTGAAAACTGTGAATCCAGAATCACTCTGCCCATCAGTTCAGTGAGGGAAAACACGGGTGGTCCCGTTGGCCTGACACTGGCAAAGTTCTATGCTGAAAACACAGCACCATGTGGATTCAAGGTTTGGGGGTTTTAGTATTTGTGCAGCTAGGAAACCCCTACACTGAGGAACTAACATAAAAAGTGGTGACATGTCACTGATTCTGAGGGGTACCCGTACCGCAGCCTCACTTCATTTGGAAGAGTGTTCTCACTGCAGGAAATGCATAATGACAGTTTTCAATTAAAGTGCCACAGAGAAAGGTCAAAATTCAAGATTTTAAAATGTACCAAGACACAGTCTGCCCTGAGCCTCAGTCAGCAGAGACAGCAGCCTTCAAGACTTTCAAGTGATAAAGTGAGTCTCTTTTAAAATATTCTAGCACACAAAGAGGCACGAAATCCACATGGGGAAAAGAAAATTATCAAAAGAGACAAGACAAATTGGAATTTCCTGAAACAAAAGTAAATACTGAATTTAAGACATGATGGATGAGTTAATAAGCAAACTTGAAATATCTGATGAGGGACCTGAGCTGGAATATGGAACTGATGATACTCCCTAGAATTCAGCGTAACATGGAAACAATGAAAGCCATATTAAAAGGTAGGAGGATAAAAATGAGAATATCTCTCAATCTACTAATAAAAATCCAGATGAATAGACTGGGAATTCTAGACTGAGAGAACATTGAGAATGGGGAAGAGGCAACACCTGAAGATATTTGAGAATGTCTCAGAACTAATAAAAGACGTGAATTTGCAGATTCAGACACACATAATACAAGGTAAATTAAAGCTATCCCACACTAAATATAGTACCTATACAATACCAAAGACAAAAATATGATCTCAAACAGAAAAAAAGATTATTTCTTTTTTCTGAGATTGAGTTTCACTCGTCTCCCAGACTAGAGTATAATGGCGTGATCTGGGCTCACTACAACCTCTGCCTCCTTGGTTCAAGCAATTCTCCTGCCTCTGCCTCCCAAGTAGCTGGGATTACAGATGCCTGCCACCATGCCCAACTAAGTTTTGTATTTTTTTAATAATAGAGATGGGGTTTCACTGTGTTGGCCAGGCTGTTGTCAAACTCCTGACCTCTGGTGATCCCCCTGCCTTGCCTCCCAAAGTGCTGGGATTATAGTCATGAGCCACTGCACTCAGCCAGAGAAAATAATTTCAAATTCCTACAGGAAAAAAAGCAAACTCATATTAGGTTTCTCAATAACAGCAACAGAAAGTTTGTTAGGCTGGTCTAGCATCGCTATAAAGAAATAGCTGAGACTAGGTCATTTATAAAGAAGAGTGGTATATTTGGCTCAGGGTTTTGCGGACTGTACACGAAGCACGGTGCTGCCATCTACTCAGCTTCTGGTGAGGCCTCAGGAAGCTTCCAATCATGGTGGAAGGAAAAGAGGAGCAGGCAGGTCACCTGGCCAAAGCAGGAGCAAGAGTGAGCGGGGAGGCGGCATACACCTTTTTAACACCAGATTTCACGAAAACTCACTCATTATGGAGAGGGCAGAACCAAGGGGCTGGTGCTAAACCATTCATGAAGAAACCACCCCCATGATCCAGTCACCTCCCACAAGGCCCTGCGTCCAACACTGGGGATTACATTCCAACATGAGACTTGGACTGGGTACACACATCCGAACTATATTAGAAGCCATAAGGAAATCAAAAGCCATTTCAGCACTTGTGAGAGACAAATTCTTCATCCTAGAATTCTATACCTATTCCAACTATCATTCACAAGTGAGAACATAAGGCCTTTGTACAAAGACTGAATGAACCACTAATAGCCCTTCATTAAGGCTACTAAAGCACATTCTCCAGAAAAGAGAAAACGGATCAGAGAAAGAAAAGATGAGGTGAAAAGTGAGTGAAGACCACGAGTGATATTTAATGAACACTGACTATTAAAAACAGCAGCAAAACTAACAACATTCATGATGGTTAATTCTGCTGGAACAAAAGTTAGAAAAAACTGAAATATGGAACAGCAACATCAGAAAACCAGGGGATTCTAATCTCCTTGTGCTGTTAGGAAGAAGGATGGACAGTGTTAACTCTAGAATTTGCACATTAAGAAATGCGTATTAAAAATTTAACAGTAACATCTAACGACAGAAATAAAATGTAAGCCAGCAGACAGAGAAAAGAAAGTTCAGAGAAACTGGAGCTCCAGAATTATTTTATAATAACAAATAATTGAAACACACACACACACACACACGCACACACACACGTGTACACTAAATCCCTGGAGGGGCTACATAAAACATGCCCATAGCCCATCAGGTTGTAAACTCACGGTAAGGTGTGAGTTGTAAACAAACAGTAAAGCGATGCTCATTCCAGAATGCTTTATGCCCAAGGCCTGTGGGATCCTTCACGTGTCTGACGGTCTCTTGACTCCATGGTACTTTTTAAAATCACCATGAATGTGTTGGGCTATGGGACCTGGCATCTGGGCAACTGGGTTTCTGCTTCTTGTTGACCTGGTGGTAACACCCTCAATTTCATCTTCAGCCTCCTGCGTCCACCTCTGTTTATTCCCCTTTTCTTGAGTGCTCCTGTGACCCCAGCCTGCACCTACAGGGGAGTGGAATGGGAGCTAGTACACACTCATGGTTTTTATCAGTTTGAAGAGCTGCACTTATTGCTTTTCCAGCTCCTAGCCTTGTTTTAACTTTTGCCTACTCACTTGGTTTTTATTTTTACTTTAAAATTTGATCTTCAACTTCTAGGCTTTCCTCTTAATTTTGTCAGTTGTAGGTTTTTTTTGTTTGTTTGTTCATTTAAACATTTATGTTAAAATCTCTTATTTCACCTATCTTTTTCTTCATTGAGGCTTTGAAATTATCTGACATTTAAATATCCTTCTGGGCAGGGCATGGTGGCTCATGCCTGTAATCCCAGCACTTTGGGAGGCTGACGCAGGCAGATCACTTGAGGTCAGGAGTTTGAGACCAGCGTAGCCAAAATGGTGAAACCCCATCTCTACTAAAAATACAACAGTTAGCCAGGTTTGGTGGTACATGCCTGTAATCTCAGCTACTTGGGAGGCTGAGGCAGGAGAATCGCTTGAACCTGGGAGGCAGAGGTTGCACTGAGCAGAGATTGTGCCACAGCACACCAGCCTGGTCTACAGTGTGAGATTCTGTCTCAAAAAAAAAATTATCCTCCTTCATTTTAATTTTCCACTTAGCCCATGGTTAACATTTTTGTGGTAATCTCTTGACCTTCCCACTTTTTTTTTTTGCTGGTTTATGCTTTTAAGACCATGTTAGGAACCTGAGATCTGGAACACTTCTTGGCAGTTTGGCCTGCAGTGGTCCTCCCGGGCCCCAGGCTCCTCCGAGGGTCACTGTTGTACCCACTGGGGGTGCTCCCCTGCAGGAAGGCAGCTTCCCTGCACAGGGTGCTTGATGTGGAATAGCGCACCTGCTGGCCGTCCCACCAGCCCTTCTCAGAGATGAGCTCCCTGGGAGGGACGCATGGATTCTGGGCAAACAGTGCCCATTAGCATGTCCCGGACAGGAGGAAACAGATGGCCAGTGGAGGCCCCTGCTGCCTGCTTCTCTTCTGGTTTAATGGAAGAGGAGCCTTAGCTCGCACCTGCTGCTGCCCACTTTCTCGTCTCTAGGCAGGGAAGGCTCCCCCATACCCACAGGCCTTCAGCAGGCAAAGGAGGAAGCTGCCACTCTTCTGCTGAGCAGCTGCAGGCAAGAGCCTCTTCTGCAGGCCACACCCCCAGCTCCGGGCATGCAGCAATCAGTGTGGCAAGGGCTGGGTTCCTGGAGCTGCAGAGATGGGCTAGGAACAGGGCTTCCAACAAAGGAGGGGCCTTATGCTGAGCTCATCACAGCTCCTTCCAGAAAAGCCCTGGCTCTTAGCAGCCAGGAATAAATTGGTACCGAGTCTCATTTGCTCCTCCTTCAGGAGCCATGCGGGAATGTAGATGATGAATCAGAAAGGCCCAGGCATTCCTGGTTCCCCTGCTCTGTGTCTCAGCTCTCATCCCTGGGCGAGCCCTGGCAGCATCCTCTGGGCAGCAGGTAGCACACTCCTGCAGGCCACAGGTTTCGCAGGCTGGGGGTCAGTGTCCAGAAGCAGTCTCAGCCTTGACAGACAGACAGGGAGGATGGACCACCAGCAATTCAGAAGAGGTCCTATTCTACCTTCCCAGGTCACCAGCAGGACTGGGGCCCATCGCCCAGCTGGGAACTGTTGATTACGAATTGTGCCTTGGCCGGCCTCCCTGCATGCCCACGTCCCGCTCCACTTCTGGCAAATCCAGTGCTCTCTGGCATCACTTCCCATGCAAGCTGCATGCACCCAAATCCTTGTCTCGGGGACTTTTGGGGAGCCCATCTAAGATACCCGGACCCTCTTGCCAAATCCTTCCTTTATTCTAGAATCCCCTCCTGACCAAATGAGCTCCCAGACTTCCTTGTCCACTGCTCAGCTTCTCTGCCTGTGTGAGTGACTCAGACCTGCCCCTCACATGCTGCTGGGGTCCCCCAGGGCTCAGGTATGCCTGACTTTGGGAACAGATGTGGGACGGCCTGGGACCACACCAACGTGGCCTGCCAGGTCCTGGAAGAGCCACTGCCCTGGACACCACAGCATCAGCAGATTTGCAATAAACTGGAGGGAACACACAGGACCTTTTATTTTAGATGTGGCCCATCCCGGATTAGGCCCACCGGGCCACAGATCAACCCCAGCAGCAGGGCCAGGCTGGGGCTTCCAGAGAAGGAGCTTTTTCTGGTGTACCTTAATAGGACTTAAACTTCAGAGTCTGAGTTTTTATTGCTTCAGTTTTCAAAGAAAAAAATAACGGTGCCAATACCCCAGAGCAGCGGTCACCCTCAGCTCTGGTGGCACTGGGGATGGTGGCCATGCTCCCCCTCTTTTTGGAGCTTGAGGGAATTTCTCTCTCCTGAACCTGGCATGGTTTCCTGACAACTCAGATGTGGCATCACAGTCAGGCTTTCCTTTTCTGGGTGTGTGGGTGTGCTGCCGCCTGGCACGTGGCATGCTTACACAGAGGGTTCACCTCATCTCATTCCACGTGCCCCTGTCTTATAACTTGCTAAGGATATAAATGCTGGACAGACAGACCTTTACTTGGACCATGGGTGCGCTCCCAGCTGCAGCTGCATTCACCTACCCGGAATCTCCTCCCTGAGGTTATTTATGAACCAGACCTGGTGGTGCCTAATAAAGGCACTTAGGATAAACTGGGGCCAGCGCTTGAGAGCTGGTGGAAGGTAAGTGGTACTCCGGGGGTCGGCACTGCAGGGTCAGCATTTGCCATGGCCCCTCTTTGATTCCTGCCATCCTGGTACCTGTGCCTGGACCAGTTACAAAGAGACCATTTCCCCTTGGCAGCGCTGTTCTCAAACTGCATGTAGCTACCACCAAGCCACAGAATTTGGCAGAAGAGGGAGAATGAGACACCCCAAAATCCTGCAACTCTTTTGATGACATGTCATTATCTTCAGGACTCTTTGAAACTTTGCTCCAAGTGCTGCAAGGGGAAAGCCTAGCATCTCACTTTCTATGTTCGGATTTCTGACCTTCTAAAGTAAGTTCTAGCCCCACTGTGTCCTGATGTCCAGGGCTGGGTCTCCTAAGGAGAACACTAGAGGCAACCAGACAGCAGAAACACCTGACCCAGGCGAGTGGAGCAAACAAGGAAACAACAGCTATGGGCGGAGGTCACCTAAGATTGCCAAGAATGAGGGCCCAGTCTGCTCCGCAATTTCAGTTTTATTAAAACTGTTGCAGTGGCATTTACAAAAGCTCCAGAAGTGAACAATCCGTGTGGATTCCTAAAATCCACCCCGATGTAGCCGCTGGGTTGAGTAAGGGGGGCAGATCTGGGATTTAGATATGGAGGAGCCACTCTGACTCCCCCTCTTCCCTGCTGAGGGGGTCTTAAACGTCAGTGAGCCCAGAGGATGGCCACCTCTGCCTACCAGGTCTGACCTCAGACAAACATGACCGCTGGGCAGCTTCCATCTCCGTGAGATAATTTCCCCAGGGCTCCCCCGGCTGCTCCCTTGGCTTGTTTTCCTGCTCCCCAACCAGGTCTTCCTGTTGGCTCTTTGCCAGGTCCTCTGTCCAACCTTTTCCAGCTCATCTCCTGGTAGCCCGTAGTGCCAACTACCCGTCCTATGCCAGTAACCACTCAGCCAGCAAGCTCGGCACCCACAGACCCTCTGCTGGCCCCTCACCCACCATGTCTGTGAACAGCCCTGCCGCTGCCCACCTGGCCTTGCCCCACATCTGGCGTCTATCTACCACCACCTCCTCCATGAAAATCGAAGCATCAACAAGCCCTGCTTCTCCCTCGCTGCCATCCTCTCACCCAGGCCACTTCAACCATCTCCTAGTTCTTCCCCACATCCTTACTGGGCTAGTGAAGCTGTCACAGGGTCTCTCAGAAGGGAGATTGGTCCTGTGGCAACCCTGCAGGAATTCTTCAGTGACACAGCTCCTGGGTTACAGACCAAAGGCCTTAGTGTAGCTCATGAGGGCCAGTATATTCCACCCTGTCTAGTTCTCCGCCTCAGCTCTGATGTCCCCAAACTCTATGTTCCCGTGTCACTGGACTTCTTCGAAGTAAAAGCTGTTTTTCGTGAGCTACGGATTATAAAGTTTGGATCCAGATTCATTCTGAAGAAAACTGAAAACTAGGAACATCCACGCTCCACCACAGGGATGACACGGCCCCAGGCCTCAGCCCAGGCAGCCTCTGAGCCACAATGGAGACCTACAGCCAGGGCAGGGTGGCATCCAGAGAGCGCCGAGGGAGTGCAGTCGGGCTTGGGTTTCCTTCGTTGTGTCTCTGTCCCGCCTTTCACTGTTTTCCATCCAGGGGCTCCTTTAAGGCTTTCTGCTGGGCATGGGTTCTCTTTATTATGTGGGTCTTCGTTGCTCCCTGAGTTACCTATGCCACAATCACACTGCCGTGAAACAAGTCAGCAGAGAGCCATACCAAAGAACGTCCACAGAGCATAAAACTGCTCCCCCTGGATCCCACGGATCTGCTTTGTAAGCAGCAATCCTCATGAAATGTCCTCCATCCAGTCACTCAACACGTCAGGCCTGAGTACCCACCCTGCAGTAGGCGTGCTCTCTGTGCTGGTGGGGGGCGTCAGGGAAGCAGCCAGAGGAAGCCTGTGTGCTTGTGAAGCTCAAACTCGACCTAAGCATGACAGGCAGACCATGAGCTCAGTAAGTGAGTTCTGCGGGTAAGAGCCATGGAAAGCTGGCATAGGGTCGGGGTACTGCAGTGCTGGGGGGCTGGGGAGGCATTCCCAGCGGGGCCTTTTGGGGGATGACGCTCACTGCTTCTATGAGAACTCTGCATCCCTTATCAGAGCAAAAGTAGAAGAGCTTCTCCTGAGCCCCTGGTCTATTTTTACCGCATGGACACTATGAGTCATGCGGCTGATCGTGTCTCCCTCCCAGCACTGCTGCTGAGTGTACAGCCAGCTCTAGACACCAAAATACTTGTGGGGTACTCACCTCCCTCTTGGTGTAATCTCACGTTGCCTAATCTTTTCCCTCCACCTTGTTAGGACCACCTGTGCCTTTAGTTAGCTGGTTAGCCGATCTTGTTATATTGCCACCTGTCCGCCCTGCCCTGTGCGGTAAGTACCGTGCAGAAGCAATGCATTCCCAGCTACATTTCCAGGCATCGCAAGCCGCCTTCAGGCAGGGGACACCTGCCTTCCCCCACAGTCCTCAGGAAGGAGCAACAGAGAAGAAAAAATGAGGGCCCGGCCTGCTTCCCAAACCCAGCTGAAGACCACAAAGCTTCTGAGACGCTGACCAGGAATCTGTGCATTCATGCATCCCAGATAAAGGGCCCTTGAAACTCAGAAGTGTGGTGGGCTTCATGCAATGGCATCTTGAATGATCACTGAACATAACTGCGTTGAAGTTCATATCTACTCAACTTACCAGAGTCTAAAGCAGAATTCACATAAACGCAAGGACAAAACTCCCTTGTCAGTGCTCTGTGCTTTCCGGACACATCAGCAGGCGCTGTATGAATCAGTGCCGGCCCTCTCTTCTTCAGTGGCCTTTGCTTTTTATTTCCTGTAACAGAGGACAGCCCCAAGGCCTTCACACCATCCTAACCAGAAGCCAAATGGCAATGCACCTTGGAGGATGTGCATTTGATCTAGAAAAGCAAATTAGCATGTTCTTAACAAAGATTTGAATGGAATGACACTAACTCTTGAAAGTCACTGAAGTAGCTGCCAGCATCAAATAAATGACTGTTTCAAAGTCATTCTTTCCCAGCACTCTGCAGGAGGATTCACTGGTGAGGATTCTGAGAGATTCTGTCTCCCTGACATTTGTTCTGTCTGTGCCTCGGGTATGATTCATCCTGGAGAGGCCAGGATGAGGCTCTGTGAATCAGAGCAGCATCAATGCACAGGCAGAGACTCTTCCCAAGAGACACTGCCTGCCACGTGACACACGAAGCCCTGCTCACCACTCGTACTGGGCAGGACTCACTTAGTGATGTGAAGCAAGCAGATGGCGCAGAACAGACCTGCCACTTCCACAGGGCTCTGACTACGGCATCCAGGACGATGCCCAAGACCTTCCAGAAGCCTGCAAGGATCTCGGTGTACACAGTTCATTTGGGACGTGGTTCCAGAACGCACTGGGTAGACGCAAGAAAGGTGGATAACAGAAGGCAAGAGGTGTGTGCAGTTAAGCCAGCTGCTGCTGCCAGCCGCTGGGGCTCATCCCTGGGGGGACATCTGGGGACTGTGGAGGACCTGCACTCAGAGCTGTCAGGATGGGGGCAACTATCCAGCAACTTCCTGCCTGCCACCGGCCCAGGGCTGCTCGTGGGCCATTCGTTCTTGGCCCTCAGCTTGCCCTGGCCTGGGCGGAGCAGTCTCCCCTTTCTGGAAAAGAATCCCCAGGAAGAAAGCCACAGGTGTCAGCCAGAAGCAGCTCTGGGCCTACAGAGGTGAGCGCCCAGTGGGTACACCTGGGGCACTGGCCTTACTTGCTCTGGTGCATAAAACGCCTCTGGATGAGACACCACAAGTGGATGCTTCTTTAACTCTGTAAGGCAGAGGCTAGTGCATGGCAGATAAATAGTATCAGAAGCTCGGGGACCAAGCACCTCACCATCAAATACGTCACTACCCCCTGTGACCCGGACATTGTATTACTACCACCACTTCCAGAAGAGGGAACAGAGGTACAGAGAGGCAAAGTGTGCTGCTGACAGTCGCACAGCTAATAAGTGGCAAAGCTGGACTCCGAACCCGCGTGGCCTCGGAACCTCTGTCCCCAGTCCCTGCTCCATAAGGCTTCCCGTCAGAAACGCCGCCACGTGAATGGATGGACACAGCACAGCTCAGGGCCTGAAATCAGCTTGAAGGGTGATGAACAGTATCCGTGAGCTGGATTCACAGATTTGATCGATGGACTCCACTCCTGCTGCTCAGAGCGCCTCACGCGTGCCCTCTTCGCTGTCACCTGGGCTGTTGCCCTGTATATGCCGCAGAAGATATGGAAGCCACAGGCACGGCATTAGGTCCCAGCGGAATCGCCATTTTCAAGAGTTTTAGTATACACAGAAGTACAATGTGCAAAGCATACACAACATATGTAAATTACAAAATAAACCCTGCAGTATACAAAAATAGATGGAATATGTAAATGTGCTGCCCACATGGGCAGGTAAGTAGAGAGGCAGCCTTCTTTTCCTAAAAGCTTCAGATATTTTCAGTACGCTTGCCAGTTTGAGAGACTCTCCTCCTAACTTCGTTTCCTGTGCTTTTAGTGTTTACATGGTAGAGCTGGTCAGCCATCCCACTGCTGTTTTCAATTTTTCTTCACTAATTAGAAAACTTTCCCTCAGGGCTCCCCCAGAGTCGTGCACACACCTTGTCAGCCTAAGATTATAAATGCAATTTATTCTGCTTTATGGGAAAGGAATCTTCCGCAGCACATGCTTCCAAATAGAACTTCTACACTCTGTAGGGTCCTCCTACAGATGGAAGGGGCTGACAGGACCATCATTTTAAAAGCTTTAACTAAGCACGCAGTGGAGCCAGACATGAGGTCAAGTCGAAAGAAGGATGCCATGGTGTCTGCACGCAGCAGGCTTGGGTATTATGATCTGTACGAGGTGGCACACCCCACTGGAATTAAGACAGAGAAAGCAAGCAAGCAGGGGTGGGGGGGGAGGGAGGGAGGAAGAGAAAAGAAAGAAAGAATCTGTTTCTGTTTTCCAACTAGAAACAGCGACTCTCTAAGTTGATACTGAAATGCCCGAACAGCTCAACGTTTATTGGAAACTTACAGAAAAAGGATGGAAACAGCGCTTGATAGAAAGGTACTCCAACCTTTCGTTGGCAGCGTAGAAGGTATTTCTGTTTTCGCTGCCATTTTCTATCAATGACATCTGTGACTTATATGTATTCACTTTAAAGTAACACAGGAGTCACATTTGCCACCATTTAAGATGTCATTTGAGAGATACACATGCATAAATCCAGCATCTCCATCACTGAGAGGACCGGGGCTGCCAGCACGGTCTGATGCTTTTGTCCACGCAGACGCACAGAAACGGAGGCTGAGCCTTTGGCAGCAAACCCCCAGGCTGGCTGGCCGTGGCCTTTTTTGGGTTCCCTGTCCCGATGCCCATCTTTTGGCCATTTCACTTCTCACTAAATCCTGGGAGATGAGTGGGTACAGGGTGATGATGATCACGGCGCTTCTCAGTTCAGCTATTTGCGTTAGAATCGGGAACGTTATTATCCCCACTGCCCTGGCTGATCATCGGAATCAGCTTTACATGTATTCATACCAACGATGCGTACAGACTTTCACTGTGTTGTATGGAATTTTTACATGATGGGAGAGTGGCTGCTCCTTGCCTTATCAAGAATGCTCTTGCTTTCCTGCTTTCCCTCCCACCAGTGAGCAGCCTCTGCGTGGGCACGGCCTGGAAAACCAGTGTTTGCACAGTTAGGTTCTTGGAAAAGCCAGTGAATCTGGACAGGCACCGACTCAGCCCGTACACGTCACTTCTAGTCCACACTAGTTGCTGTAAGTGTTTATGCCACCACAGGTTGGCACACATTGGTAGTTCTCCCGTGTCACGGGTAAACACCCTAATTGTCATTTATGGACGCATGCAGTGTAGGCCTGCCTGGGTAGCAGAGGAGGGTGGTGGTGAATATGAGCTAATTATCCTTCAACACTGCCAGACATAACTGTGCCCCTGGGCCTGAGAATGAGCACAGAAAACCACATGTCCTGTTCCTCTTCTGACCGCTGATGGCTGAACTAGATCAGGAAAGGCTCCCATCTCTCCTTAAACAGGTGACACTAGGCTGGGCACAGTGGCTCATGCCTGTTATGCCAGCACTCTGGGAGGCTGAGGTGGGCAGATCACTTGAGGTCATGAGTTCCAGACCAGCCTGGCCATCGTAGTGAAACCCATTTCTACTAAAATTACAAAAGTTAGCTGGGTACGATGGCACACACCTGTAATCCAGCTACTCATGAGGCTGAGGCAGGAGAACTGCTTGAACCTGGGAGGCGGAGGTTGCAGTGAGCCGAGATCACGCCACTGCACTCCAGTCTGGGCAAAAGAGCAAGACTCCATCTCAAAACAAACAAACAAAAACAGGTGACACCAGTGCAGCCATTGGGGAAAACAGTTCCTCAAGAAATAGAAACTCCCAGTTCCCTGTGACCTGGCAGTCCTGCTCCTGGTTGGGCTCCTGGACGCCCGCCCGCCCGTGTTCCCTGCAGCATTCTTCAGAACGTCCAAGGCGTGGAAGCAGCCGAGGGGCCTGACAGACGAATGAAAAGAAAGAAAAGGCGCTGTACACACCATGGAGGTGGAACGCTGGTCAACCTTACCGAAGAGGGGAATCCTGACATCTGTGACGTGGACCAGCCTGAAGGACACTATGCTAAGTTGAACACGGCCGACACACAAGGACACAGCTACGTATATATGAGGGATCTAACACAGTCAAACTCACAGCAGCACTGAGTGGAATGGTGGCTGGCAGGGGCAGGGAGTGGGACATGGGAATGGGACAAAGTTTTGGTCACACGAAATGAAAACGTCCTCGAGCTACTGTGCAGCTCAGCACCTACGGCTAACGGAGAAATTTAAAGGAAGTACTGTTTAATCTATACTTAACATTTTGCTAAGAGGGTAAACCTTATGTTAAGTGTTGTCATCACAATAATACTGCGAATAAATGAAGAGGGTGGGAGGAAGCTGCTGCAGGTGATGAACATGTTTGCGGCATAGAGTATGTTGACGGCTTCAGGGGTGGACACCGAGGTCCAAAGCCCTCAAGCTGCATACATTAAACATGCCTAGCTTTTTGTGTGTCAAACTTCAATAAAGTAGGCTGCTTTGCTTTTGTTTAAAGACTGTGCTGACTGGACACCTCATCGGGGTCTGGGCTGTGAGATCAGCATGTGGGAAACCACCCTGGAACGAGGGCTGTTTTATTCTGGTGTTTAAACAACCTGCCAGTGCCTTTGGCTGACGGTTGAGTCTGCTCTGTACGAGAGCCTGTGCGGAGATTCCAGGGTAAGATCGTGGATCTGGACAGTCCAGGTGGAAAAGCTGTTTACTGTCAGCGCTTGGCCATTGTTTTCCATCTGGTTCAGGCAGAAGGGAAAACACAGATCACATAGGAAACCAGAGTACTGCATGATCTTCACATACGCTCTGGGGACGTGAGCTAAACTGCTCTTCAGCCCCTGTAGCTGACATTCTTCATCAACGCCCACTTTTTCTTTTTAACAGCAGTGGGCCCCAGGGTTGCCCAGAAGGTCCTGTATCCATTTCACTTTGGGCAGAGACACCAGGTTCCTGAAGAAATGCTGCTCTCCATCTGTTCTTACCTCCGGTCTGTACGGCATGGGCAGTGCAGTGCACACAGAAGACTAGCCAGTCCCTTCCGAGGCCCCAACTGTCCTGAAATCCAAGAAGCCAAATGCTGAATCAAGAGAAGCTGAGGCCGGGTGCGGTGGCTCACACCTGTAACCCCAGCACTTTGGGAGGCCGAGGTGGGTGGATCACTTGAGGCCAGGAGTTCAAGACCAGCTTGACCAACATGGTGAAAACCCATCTCTACTAAAAATACAAAAATTAGCCAGGCTTGGTGGTACATACCTATAGTCCCAGCTACTCAGGTGGCTGAGGCATGAAAACTGCTTGAACTAGGAGGTGAAGGTTGCGATGAACTGAGATTGCACCAATGCACACTCAGCCTGGGCAACACAGAGACTCTGTCTCAAAGAGAGACAGAGAGAGAGAGACAGAGAGAGAGACAGAGACAGAGAGAGAAACAGAGACAGAGAGAGAAACAGAGACAGAGAGAGACACAGAGAGACAGAGAGAGGGAGAGAGAGAGACAGAGAGAGAGAGAAACAGCGAGAGACAGAGAGAGAGACAGAAGAGAGAAAGACACAGAGAGAGAGACACACAGAGAGAGACACAGAGAGAGAGGGAGAGAGAGACAGAGACAGAGAGAGAGACAGAGAGAGAGAGAGAGAGAGAGAGAGAGACAGAGAGAGACACAGAGAGACAGAGACAGAGAGAGACAGAGAGACAGAGACAGAGAAACAGACAGAGAGACATAGAGAGAGAGAGAGAAACAGAGAGAGACAGAGAGACAGAGAGAGACAGAGAGAGAGAGAAAAACAGAGAGAGACAGAGAGAGAGACAGAAGAGAGAAAGACACAGAGAGAGATACACAGAGAGAGACAGAGAGAGAGAGGGAGAGAGAGAGACGAGAGAAGCAGAAGAAACTGACTTGATTCACAGGACCTAGACATCAGTCGTGTCATTTCAAATACATAGGAACAGAAGGATAAAATTCTGTCTCCTAAGAAAACGTGAGCTAGCAATGAAACAGTAAATTATGCAAATGGCATTAGTGCTATTATGAAGAAACAAGAGTTTTTAATAAGCCTCCTAAGGCTGGATCTAGAAACTCAAAAGTACCAGGAGGGTTTCTAGGGGTAAAGGGTAGAAACTGAGAATTAGAAATATATAAAAATTACATCACTAAAGGAAAAATAAGGGTAAGAAAAGTCTTACATAACATATTTAAGATGCTTCCAAATATAAATTATTATATCTGGAACGTGCTTATTTAAAGCTCAGCTTTTAAAATGATGGTCGTGTCGGCCATGTCCGTCTGAGCATCAGTGCACTGCCTGACCAAGGAGGACCCTACAGAGTGTGGAATTGACATTTGGAAACACTATTATATATTATTATGAATAATCATATATATAAGAATAAACGTGAAGGCAAACAGATCTTTCTTTCTCCCCTGACTCTGGGGATATCTGGCTTTAGCGTTAGGATAAGGTGTTCCATGGTAAAAGAATAATAACAGCTTTACTATTACTGGGAAAAGTAAAGCTATCTGGGAAAGGAAACCAATGTTCACTGCACTGTGTTGTGTGTCTTCATACACATTATCCCAAGTGATCATCTCACCAAGCCAAGTAGAAGTTAGTTTTGATGCTCATTTTATAGATAAGGAAACAAATGTTCAAAAAAACCCCCAAAACCAGCATCTTGCCCTGGGTTACAAACCCGGTCAGTAAGTTACACCCAAGTGCGCCCATCGCCGAAACCCACACTTATTCCACTATATAAACCCATGCTCTTAGAATCAAAAAGAATAAAATAGTAAAGAATGAAATTTAACAAAAGAAACGAGACAGTTGTATGCTGAGAGCTACAGGGCTCTCACTGGAAAAATCACAGAAGACCTAAGTGTGTGGAGAGAGATCCGTGTTCACGAACTGGAAACTGAGTTCACTAGATGGCAAGACTTCTCAACCTGAGCCACAGAGTCAGCTCCCATCAGCGGAACGGACAGCGTGTGCTCACCTTAACATCCACAGGGAAATGCGAGGGACCGGGTCCCTCTCTTGCTGCTCCTGACACGTGCAGTCAATCTGTTTTTAAAAATAGAAGTCATAGCTACCTCCGTTTCCCAGGCAGCTCTCTTTGCCCAGCATTTGCCCACCTCCCCAGTGTGACCGCACGTGAATCCCCATCAACTTTAGAACTCAATTACTCTCGTTTTCGCATGAAGAAAGTGAGGTCCTAGTCCTAGGATTTGATCCTCGTTCACAGAGAGTCCACCAGCTCGGGGAACTGGATGAAGGGGGCTGGGACTGTGACCGGTGTGATGCCTGAGTGATAAACTGGGGTGGGGGTGGCAATAAAGTCTGAGTGTTACGTGCAGTGACTGGGGAGGTGACCCTCTAAAAGCGGCCGAGTGGCTGGCCTCCAGCAAGCCGAGGGCAGACCAGAGGGCAGGTCGGAAGTGAGCTGAGGGCCCGCCTGGAGGGTAGTCCTGTCTTCAGAAACAGCTGACAGGGAATCCACTCAGCCTCGTGATGTTCCTGAGAATGTCATAAAAGTCACAACGTTCCAGGGGCAAATCCCACGCTAGAAGAGGAGTATGGCCACAGTCCGTGTGGTGTCCTCGTCTTAGTTTAAAGTTAGTGTTAAGCATAATAAACACAGCTGTCAATGACCAGGACTACCGCAGATGCACTAGTGACTGTTCTTAAACCAGGTTTTACCTTTTTAACTGGCCAGGGCACTGTTATAAAACGAATGAGAACCCAGGACCTGGGCTTAGGCAGTGGGAGTTGCTCCCAACAGAGGGTCCTATATTGATGCAGAAGCTCAGAGGGCTGAGGAGGCCCTGCCAGGGCAAGGGTGCACCCCACCAAGGGCCTGCACCTTGTCAAGGGCCTGCACTCTGCCAGGGCAAGGGTGCACCCCACCAAGGGCCTGCACTCTGCCAGGGCAAGGGTGCACCCTACCAAGGGCCTGCACTCTGCCAGGGCAAGGGTGCACCCTACCAAGGGCCTGCACCCTACCAATGGCATTTCTGGGCCTCCCTCAGAGTGGGAGAAGAGCACCAGGTCCTCTCTAAGGACATCGAGAAGCCAGGAGGTGCCTTCCACATCTGAGGTCCACAGCCTGGGTTCACCAGCGCTCTCCCTGCTGGTGGTGCCCCCAGCAGCAGGCCACGTCTCCCCTCTGAGCTGAGGCTGCCCAGTGGTCCCCTGAGGGTGGGGTAAAGCTCCTCACACTACAGTGTCAAGACAGAGCTCTGCTCTTCCTCCACCACCCTCCACTGCTCACCAACTGCACTGAGCATTCAAGAACTTCTAGGTGCTAGATTTCAGGTCTGGCTAACAGCGCATTGACAAAACCAGACAAACACCCCCTCTTGGAGCCTGCAGCTCAAAGCCCTCAAGTATATGTAATATTAGGAAAGATATAGTTCAAACTTCACCATAGTGTGTGTGCAAGCATGTGTGCATGTGTGTGTGTGCATGTGCATACATGTGTGTGTATGTGTGTGCATGTGTGTGCATGTGCGTGTGCGCACATGGATGTGTGTGTGCCCATGCATGTGCCCGTACACCTGTATGCTCAAGCATGTGTGTGTGCATGCCTGTGTGCGGGCGTGTGTGTGCACATGCCTGTGCATGGATGTGTGCCCATGCACATGTGCACACGAGGGCCACTTCAGCTTCATGCCAAAAAAGGAAACCTACAACTAGGAAAGTGAGTTCATTTAGCTTTTACCAAGGTTTAGATTATGAGTATGTGTTGGAGTGAAAAACGATCAAGGGTCATTTAGGTTTGCTTGTGTAACTTTTCCAACAAAACTTTGACAGAAGCAGGAAAGAGAATGACTTCCACCGAAATATTCAAAGGCTTCCCTAAGTTTCCTGAGGGCATCTCAATACTTCGATGGCCTTGAATTTCAGTATGCCTCTCCTGCCTGAAACCTCTTGCAGATTTTCTCTTCTCCAGTCATGAATGAAATTAGCACAGCACGATCACCCCCACCAATGCTTCAATCTCATATAAAGCCAGGCCCAGCGTCCTGTGCATCAGCACCTTGAATTCCTGCCACTTTGCAAAATGTGTCAGCTCTTTGCTTCAAGGATTTGGCTTTCAGGTGGAGGGGCAGAGTGAGACTTTGGCCAGATGCATAGGAAGACGGAGGAGGGGGGCTGGGTGTGCAGGCGGTGAGCTGGGTGTTGGGTCCCTCCCCTGGGCAGCCCTGTGGCCACGGAGGCACCTCACACTTCAGCAATGGTGGCGGGGGCGGGCGTTGGGGAACTGCACTAAAGATTTAAGCATCCGACCTGAAGCTGCTCTTACTCTGTCCCCAGCTCAGGGCTAGTCGGTGGATTACGCAAACCTGGCTCAAGCCAGCCTCCCGAGAAAACAGAAGGCAGTTCTGTCCTTTATCCTGCAGGGGAGCCACTGTGAGGTTTTGTTTTCCTTTGGAACTTGGAGGTTTACCAAAATCTCTCCCAAGATACATGACAATGCACACGTCCCCTGCCCTGGCCAGCAGCTGATCTCAACCAGAGAGCAGAGGCAGCGGGGCCAAGCCCACCCTCCGCATCTCCTAGCCACCCTTAGCACCGCTCCCCGCGGGCCAGGCTGGGGGCTGATTTCTGTGTTCACTGCAGCTGCTTATCGGAGCACCTCCCCTGACAAGAAATCAAAAGCCCACCAGAACCAGCGAAAAGGGGTGGGCACATTCCACGGGGGTGTGGATGGAGAAGGCCCTCCTCAGTGTCCCCGAGGTGCCTGGAGGTTCACCGTGGACAGGGAAGCGACAGGAAGGAAGGTTCTGCTCACACGGAGCCGGCAGAAGCCTCTGGCTGGCTCACCTGCTAGTGGGGGCCTCTCAGCAGTCGGGCACATGCTTGCTTCACAGAACACACGCCCCCAGGGAGTCTCTGCTTCAGCCCTATTTTCACTCCTCCCACCTGTCTTCAGCATTTTTTGTTCTTCTTGTATTTTTACGATTTCTGTGTTGTTTTTGCTTTTGTTTCCAAAGAGTACTTGCACTGAAGGAAACCATCAGCTTCCTGATGGAAGGTCTCCATTTTCCATTTTATTATCTCCCCAGAAAGCGCATGACACAAAACTTGACGTGCCTAGGAGCCCACAGACTTGTGACTCAGTGAAATGTCTTGAGGCATAACCACACTTCCAGTTTCCTCGAAATACTCCAAAGTGCTGTCAAGCTGGCATCCTTTGCCGACCTTAGGGCTGGATTTTCTACTCTGCCATTCGAAAGTGAGGTCAGTGTCAGTGTTGAGTCTGCACCTGGAAGCCACCGAGGGACTTATATGTCACGTCCCCTGGCATAAGGAAGGTGAGGGACCCTGTGCTGGGTCTGCTGTGGGGCTGGCGACAGGACCACTCCCTCCTGTCGCAGGCATGCTGCCAAGCCTGTGTGCGGCTGTGCCCTGGGCCAGGCCCCGAGCTGTCAGAATCAGGAGCTAAAACATCAAGGCTCATGACTTTCATCTGCTGCACCTGTCGACCTGCCGTAAGTGCACTGGCATTGCGTGGGCGTGCCTGGCCCTGCAAAAAGGCTCAGCATCCAGGCCTCTCCCGGCTCCTCTCCAGCCTGTAGAGACCTCTAATCTCCAGGGGCAACCCTTACTTTCCTTTATTAAGTATTCCACAAGTCACCACTTGCACCTTTGAAGAGTTCCCCAAATGGGTTGCGGCTGACCTCACACTCACTGGAGCCAAGCGGTTAGCATCCTCAGCTCCTAGCCGGCCGGGCTTGCTATCGAAACATTATTTTCTGTATGTTTTACTATCAATCCCTTAGGGGTCATTGCACGCCTATGGGGCCTGTCCTCTCCTGGCCCTGGACCTCAATGGCCAGCCCTCACCTGCCACAGAGACCAGATGCGGGAGGACATCCAGGGGCTGTGACTCCATGGCACTTCCCTACATGGCTCAGTACTGCTGCTGGGCTCTGAAACCTTGGCCCAGGCCCCCTCCTCTGGGATTCTCTTCCTCCTGGCTCCACCTCCACTCTTCCAGACTGTGGGGTTTGGCTTGCTGAGGGGCATCTGCCCATCCTCCTCTGTGTCGTCCTGGAGCCTGGTGCTTCCAGGTTCCTAGCAGAGCTCCACCTGCCATACGAAGGGCTCTGATCAGCCCATTCCCCTGTGCTAGCCTTGGCTATGGCTCCACATAAGGAGTCCTGGCCACAGTTGTCATGCCAGCCCCTGCTTCGTGCCAATCCTGCTGAGCTCTGCACTCCTCTCATCCCAGGTAATCGCCCTGATGGCACCGTGGAAGGGTAACAAGTGTGCCCTCTTCATTCATAAGGACACCGGGGCATAGAGAGATTGAACGATCTCCTAAGGGCTAGGGGCAGGCCAGGATGCAAGCTCGGGCACACCGGCAGCAGAGCCCCAGGCACAGCCTCCTTTATGCCCAGCCCTTTCCACTGCCCGCTCCAGACCAGCCCACCTTTCCCATGAGAATCGTTACTTGGTTTCCGCTCCTCTAGGCCTCTCTTCATTTCTAAACTGCCACAAGAAAATCTCATCCTTGTGGGCTCATAGGCAAGGCAAAACTGCTATTTTAGGTGAAATAGCTCTCTATAAATAAAAATCAAGAAGCTGCAAAGACGAGCTTTACGAAAAGTACTCTGGGAACTGTGATCTGCGTGCTCCTCATTCAGGCATGGGAACACACTGGCCCTACACAACAGAGCAGACCCCGCAGAGGCGCTCCCCGGGGCCCTCTGCCCTGCTCCTGCCACTGCCCAGGGCGTGCAGATGGAACAGGAATGGGTGCTGGGCTCCAAAGGTACCCTGGAGGGTGCCTCTCTAGCCCTGTCCCTGGCTGCACTCCCCTCGACTTTATTCTGTTATCTGTGAGAGCAGATGTGGTGGATTCAGCTCAAGGGCCACACACAGATGGCACATGTCACCCTCACCAGCTGAACCCATGGCTCCGAGGCATTGCAGCCACCGGTGGCCAGGCCTGCTTGGTGAAGACACAAAACAGCCCATAGGGCTTCTTAACGTACTCCAGTGGCTGTGGCCAGCACTTCTCTCCCTGGCTTGGTGCTCTACTTTGTCCCTGAACCACACCCTGTCCTCCGGCTGGAGGCACTTGGCTCCCCAGTGACAACTCCCTTTTCCCTCCTTGAAGCAGTGACATTCACAGAGGTAGGAGGTTACTGTCAGCGGATGAGTCCGTGTGTGCATTTCTGTGTCCCTGTGTGTGGTGAATGTATATCTATTTAAGCATGTATGTGTGCATTCATACATGTATCTGTGTGTGGTCATGTGACTACAGTTTGTGCCTGTATGTGTCTGTCCCTGTCCCTGTGAGCATGTGTGTACATGCATGTGTGTGCATGTATCTGTGTGTCCGTGTGTGTGCATGTATCTGTGTGTCCATGTGTCCGTGTGTGCATGTATCTCTGTGTGTCCACATGTCTGTGGGCGCATGAATGCATCTGTGTGTGTGTGCATGTATCTGCGTCTGTGTGTCCATGTGTCCATGTGTGCCTGCATATGTCTGTGCCTGTCCCTGTGAGCATGTGTGTGCATACATCTGTGTCCGTGAGTCCATGTGACTGTGTGCATGCATGTGTCTGTGTACCTGTGTCTGTGTGTGCCTGTATGTGTCTCTGTGTCTGAGTATAGTGTGTGCATGTTTCTGTGTGCCCCCATGAGTGTGTGTGTGTGCATGTATACAGATGGGAAAGTAGCCTCTATATTTCTAGAACACTGCCTTCTAAAAGAAGCTGGATGTCCAGTTCTGGGTCAGGACACCTGCAGGAATCTCAGCCTCCATAGGAGCTTAGACTTGCCAAGACCAAGGGACAGGGCTCAGTCACAGTGAGAAATGATGACTAACGTGGGAAGAGGCTGTTCACATAGAACAGGAGGAAAATCCTGACCCCATTCCAGAGCTGTGGAGCGAGGCGTGTCCCCTTCCTCCACGCACTCGGGATGTTCTGGCACCAGCAGACACTGGCGAGGTGCTCCAGCTGAGTCCAGGCAGGAAGTCTCTTCCATATTTAGCTTCTGTTCTGTGAAACACTCCCACCCTGGTCCCGCTCCGCTCACCGATGAGACACCATGGCCTGCCTGGGGTAGAGTTCTTGGTTGAGGCTGAACTAACGGGACTCACCCTTCTTGGGCAGGAGCCAATGTGATGTGCAGGGTGGCTCCTCCAGCGTCCACGCCCACCGGCCAGCAGGACAGAATTCTGTCCTTCGTCAGTGTGTGTCTGGATCCTGCAGGAGCGTTTGAGGCAAGTGAGTTGTTCCCTCTGCTCCCCACTCTGGGGCTTGTCCAGCCGGTCTACCTTTGTTCCCAGCACACCTCCAGGTAGTGAGAGCTACAGGGAGTTACAAACAGGCCTCCGTCACTGAAAAGAAGGAGGGGGCACCTCACGAGGCACCGTGTGAAGCCCGTTGTATGTGTGCACCAGTGGGAAATGCCTGTGTGGCTCTCACGTCTGGTTTGGTGTGAATGCAGCACCTCGCAGGGCGCCTTGCCTTCTACAGCGGCCAGGACACTGGCTGAATCATTTCCCACATTTCCTCTCTGCAGGAGCAGTAAGTGACCAGCTGAGTTCCCTTCCAATAAATACTCAAGGGCTGTACTGTTGAGTTAGGTGTAAATACAGAATTTCATGCAGAGAAATTTCTAGTCCTTTTTTCCCAGCCGAGTGTTATTATTTGCTGTGTAACCAAACCCCCGAGAGTTAACGGGTTAAAATGGGGTCATCGTGTGTTCTGGGTTGGCAGGTGAAGTTGAACTGGACGCTGGGTTCTTGGCTGGTCCCTCCTGGAGTCGTCACCTGGAGCTGAATGGCACACGACAGCCTCACGGACGTGCCTGGCAGTGAGTGACAGCTGCTGGCTGCACCGCCACCGCCTCAGAATGGGCCCGTAGCCACTGTCACCTCCTTGTACTGCTCCAAGCCAGTCATGGGGTCGGTTCAGATCCAGACCCCAGGAAGAGCACGGGACTCCTCTTCTTGACAAGAGCTGAGGCGATGTCACCGTGCCAAGGGCTGTGTGCAGCAGAGTGACAGGAAGTGTTGTTGCCTCTGTTACAAACACATCACGTCGGGCCAAATATTCTGAAGGAAGGGAGATCAGCACGCGTGGATGGGTACGGACACACGCTCATCTACATGTACACACACGTGTGTGTGGGGGGGGCATTTCCATGTGGATACGGATTCACTTATGTAGTCCCACTGCATGAAAAAGTGCCCTGGAACCTTTGCAAGTCATTACCTCACATTCTTGAGATAACAGCGTTCCTCCCTCTTAGACATGCAGGAACCAGAGCAGATAACTCAGCACGGATGCGGGGCTGCAGGGGACAGAGCTGGCGTCTGCACCATCGTCCCTTGCGAGCCTGGGATCTTGCTGTGTCTCCTGCAACACTCACCTCAGTAAACACAGAAGCACATCAGCTGCCTCATGCAGCACTGATTTTCTGCCTCCAAATGTTTAAATGAAAGGATGGTACAAATTTGTTTGTTATTCTATTGTTACGTAAGATAAATTTTAAGCATATTATATTTCTTGACCCCAAATCCAGGTTATATAAGTTTACTTACGGAAAATTAAACCATAAGTGAATCTGCAAGCTCTGTGCTGCTAGTCTCTCCAGCTGAGGCCATTTCTTCCCTTCCAGGACCCAGCCAGGGACAAGTACTCCCAAATGCCCCACCCCTCATCCACGGGTCCTCTCGCACCACCTTGCCCGCGATTCCCTGGCTGCTCAGAGCGTGGCCTGTGGGTTAGCAGCACCGTCATCACTGGCACTTGTTAAAAATGCAGACTCTCGGCCAGGCACGGTGGCTCACGCCTGTAATCCCAGCACTCTGGGAGGCCAAGGTGGGCGCATCACTTGAGGTCAGGAGTTTGAGATCAGCCTGGGCAACATGATGAAACCCCGTCTCTACTAAAAATACAAAAATCAGCTGGGCGTGGTGGTGGGCACCTGTAATCCCAGTTACTTGAGATGCTGAGGCAGGAGAATTGCTGGAACCTGGGAATCGGAGACTGCAGGGAGCTGAGATCGCATCACTGCTCTCCAGCCTGGTGACAGAGCGAGACTCCATCTCAAATAAAGAGGAATGGAAACTCTTGGGTTCCAGTGAGCCGCTGGATAGAGGCCACATGCCTGCAAATCCCCAGGTGTTGTGTTTGAGGAATGCTGCTTCTTTAACATTAAGGACTAAACTCAGTTTATGGCCTTTACATTTTTTGTCTATAAACCAATGGTTAAACATCCCCAGGTGAATCTAACATGCAGCGAAATGTGAGAAGCGCTCTGGACCTGCACTACTCATAGTCCATGGGTCAGCAGCAACGGCATCAGCCCAGGGCCTCCACCTGGCTGCCCGGCCCCGGCCGGGGGTTGCTGCCTCTCCAGCGCCCACCCTGCCCTCTCTTGTGCCATCCTGCCCACACACCACACCCAGCTTCACACCCACCAGCAAACCACTAACTGTTCTTTTGATTTCACAAATACACCCAGTCTTCCCTTCCCACACCTACCCTGTGATGGGCCCCGGCACACCTGTCACTGAGAAGCAGGTGATACTCCCTGGCTGAGTGGTGGACCCATGGCTGGATGTCAGTGCTTCACCCTGCCCACCTTCACCTGGAGGCTGGAAGGCTTAAGTCCTCATTAAATCCTCACCGATACACCACACTATCTTATCACCAAAGGTGGCCACAAGACACAGCTTGGGCCAAACATGGCTCCTGGGGGGCTCTGTCCACCTTCATCACTTCTTGCCTTAACCTCACGTGATATCTGAGGCAGCAGCAGCCATCTGGGGGCCAGGAGGGAAAGGCCACAAGGACCACCGAGTTACAGCTCTGACCGCACTGAACCGCTGAGTCAGTAGGTCCTGCTTCCAGACTCCTCCAGGTGTGGAAAGCTGCATTATTACCGCCTGAATAACTCAGACGCGTTCAGTCTTCTGTCATCTGTTGCGGTACCATTCCTAAGCTGTATACACACACTTGCTAAAAGAGCTTTTTCTTTAAAGGAGATATTACTGTACAAAAGAAGAAAGAAGGAAGGCCAAAAAAAGCTGTATCCAAATTATATCTAAATTAGCTTTGCCGCTGATTTCTGCATAAGTCCGGAGAAGTCACTAGATCTACAAGGACCTGAAACTTCCAAGCTTTTCCCACTTTTCCCTTCCATATTTTCAGTGAAAACATTGGAGACAGATGGAATTGAACAAAATTCCAAAGACCTTACATAATGAAGAATGCATCCAATGAACGAAATTGGTGCTATCAGTCTATGTCCCAGATTCTGCATGACAGACTAAGTATAGGACCACACTCTAGAATATACTTTTAAAGAACAATATGACACACTAAGAATTTATATAGACATTGGAAAATAATTAGGACTACATGCCTTAGTCTGTTTTGCTGTAACAGACTGGGTAATTTATAAAGGAAAGAGGTTTACTTAGCTCCGTTCTGTATCTGGGACATTCAAGGCCATGGCCCTGGCTTCTGGTAAGGGCTTTTGTGCTGCATCATAACATGGCACAGACAGTCAAAAGGGAAGTGGAAATGCAGGGAAAGAGCAGACGGAGGAGGAACCCTGGTTTGTAACAACCCGCTCAGGCTGGAGCACTGAGCCAGTCTCAAGGAAGGAAGCACTCACTACTTCAAGAATAGCACCAAGCCCCACACCCAAACACTGCCACACTGGGGATCAACTTTCAACTTGAGTTTTGGTGGGAACAAATAATAATTCATACTCAAATCCACAGCACTCTAGAAAATTCAGATATTAAACAAATAGATTTATTTCTAAACAAATAGAAATAAATTTCCGGTAACAAAAGGTTCTACTTTTCATTATTTTGTGATCTAAAGACCTACTGGGTGGAGAGCAAGTAATTGGAGTATTTTGTTTTTCGGCATTGTGTCAGATCATCTTTTCAAAGGTGGACACAACACTACTTCCCATCCCACACCTATTCCTGGATATGGCCCTGACACTCCTCTCAGTGAAACATGGGGTCTCTGCTCCCTCCCCTTGAACCCCAGTGGGCTTGAGACTCACCCTGAGCAGAAGTGTGGCTGTGGTGACATGACCTGACTTTGGAAGCTGGGCCAGAAAAGTTCACGCCACCTGTCTTTTACTAGAAAACTTGAACAACCAGAGCCCTGACCTTCCCTTACGAAGCTGAAGACCTCAAGACTGCCAAGCTGTGAGGAAGCCCAATATTGTCCACATAGGGAGACCACGTGCCGCAGCCCCGAGGTTTCAGTTACCCAGCTGACGTTTTTCCCACTGCTGGATCCCCAGTAGCCCTAGGCCCCGACTCTTCTGGCTCCAGATACACTCTGACGGCACCTGCATGAGAGAATGGGGCTGGACGCACCCAACCAGCCTCTCCAAAATTCCCAACCTTCAGCAGTTTTCATGCCATACATTTTGGGGCAATCTGGACAGGAAAAGGTAGCCAGGACTTGAATTTGTCTGACCCATCTGTTGTTTCTTGTGTGGGCACCTGGATCTCAGTAAACACATTGCACCATGTCAAGCCAAGTGAGGCCCTACACACCAGGCAGGGCCTCTGAACGCCCTTCTTCCATGAGGGACCAAAGCCTTTCATCTCTGTCTCTAGGGTCTGCCACAAGACCCTAGAGACAGACATTCAAGCACATGGCACGTACTCAATACATGGTGAATGAACTACTCTTGGAAAGGTATCCACTGTTGTGGGGCCTAGAGCCAGGACTGCCAGCCGTGGGCAGGAGCATATACATGCATGCTCAGAGGAGAGGGGTTTCCTCAGGCTGGGAGTCCTGGGTGGGAAACGCAGAGCGTGCGCTTTCAAGAGGCAGGGAGGTGCCTGGGGGGTCAAGGAAGAACAAACATTGGCTGAGAACATAATGTGTGCTAGGCTCTGGGCCTAGGACATGGGAACATAAAATATGATTAGGAAACAGATTTCCAGTCAAATGAGGGAGAAAACAAAATAATTTATGAACTTTTAGGGATTTTTCCTAATCAAAATAGTAATGAATGATCAAATTGAAAATTAGAAGAACATAACATAGGAAATGAAATCCACATGCAGCCCCATGCCTGGAGCTACTCATGACGGTATGGCATCTCCTGCAGTCGCTTCCCACACATGCACACCTTTCTCTGCATGCGTTTGAGTGCCCATGGCTTGGACTCCTGCTGCCTCACACTGCAACCACAGCGTGCCTTGCACGATTGGCACAGATTCCCTTCACTCAACTTGTAGGACGCTCCAGGCTTTCCGCTTCCCCCAGGTCAGGTATGAACATGTCATCCAGACCTCTGACTATTTCCAAAGGAAAGATATGTGTTTAAATAGGTTGTTTAATTGCAGAAACAACGCATTTATCCTTATGAATTCAAATCACACCAATGCATGGAAAGTGAAAACCGTGGAAGCTCCCATTTCCATTCTACTTCTCGTGGCTACATACCATCAGCAATGTGGACAGCAGCTTTCAAGAATTACCTGAACAAATATTCAAATTTCACTCCCAGAGAACAACACATTCACACAAACGTTTAACATAAGTTCCCCTAGCTTTCCATCCTTGTTAGCTTACCATGGACATTCATCCACGCAAATACGTGACCAGCACAGCGCTGGACAATGGGCCAGGGATTTAAAATAATCTAATCATTGTTTTAAGAAGGTAATTACAGTTGCATCACATTTTAACCATCCCCTGTGGACAGGCATTTAGTTTTTTCTCCTGAAAGTTCATTCCTTGAAGTCAAGAAGCACATATTCTGCGTGTATCTTCAAAATGTGTTAGTGGTTCTGCTACTGGGCCAGCGATATAGGGGAAGGACCTCAATGAACATTTCACAGAAACCTTCAAGACAAGAGATTCAGTCTCCCCAGAGATCCCAAAGGCCACCTCAGGTTGCCTTTACTGAGCAACTCGATCTCTGAAGCTAGGCAATGGTTTTGGAAAGAAGATGTGTCTTCCCTAACCTTAATGTGCATTTTCATCATTACAGGTGAGGATGCACGACCGAGTGCGGTGGCTCACGCCTGTAATCCCAGCGCTTTGGGAGGCTGATGCAGGCAGATCACAAGGTCAGGAGTTCGAAACCAGCCTGGCCAACATGGTGAAATTCTCTCTCTACTAAAACTACAAAAATCAGCCAAGCGTGGTGGCATGCACCTGTAACCCCAGCTACTCGGGAGGCTGAGGCAGAAGAATTGCTGGAACCCAGGATTGAACTGACATTGTGCCACTGCACTGCAGCCTGGGCAACAGAGTGAGACTCTGTCTCAGAAAACAACCAACGAAACAAGTAAAGATGCACATATGTTTTTCCACGTGTTTATTTCTTAGTCGTTTCTACTTCTCACCTTTTTCTCCATGGCATAAGCGCAGTTTTGAATAAGGTTATTTGTGGTTTCTTATCATTTGCTCTGTGAGGACTACTAAGCATTTGTTAATTTGTCGCAAAGGTTTGTTTCCGGTTTGTGACATGTGTTCCAATTTTGTTTACAGTGCCTGTTATGCAGAATGTGTGACGTATATTTAATCTTTATCAATCATTTTTTCACTTGGGAGTACTGGTAAGATATTCAGGCTGAATTTATTCATGCTTTTAAAATGTTTATTTGCCAATGCTTTTCAATATACGTTCAGAACTTTTTATGAAATGCGGAGATTTAAATTGACTTTATATCCCAACTGCGGACTTCCACAGGGCTCCAGGCTGACTAATTCAGCTCTCCCCATGCTGCCACGCCGCGTCTCCCATGCATTCATTCGGCTCTTGGGGCTGGCATCAGTTTCAGAGCTCTCTGTCTGACCTGCCTATCTGCATGGCGGACTGAATATATTGTTCATAAATTCTTTCACATGCCTCCCTTCGAAAGTGGGGTCTAATTTGCCTCTTGATTCTGGGCTGCCTGAGAAACTTGCCTATAACCAACAGCTTGCCTATAACCACAGTGGATATGTCACCCAGTGTGTCTGCGGAGACGGATCAGCAGAGCGTGCAGACTTGACCAAGTCCCCACTCTCTCATGGAGCAGAAGCCTCAGCATAGGAAATCTGACCATCCTGACACCATGCTGGGAGAAACTCAGGGAGAGGCCACGTGTGGGTGCTCCTGGTCCAGGCTTCCAGTGAGCCCAGCCATGTGAGTCTTCCCAGCTGAGGCCCCAAGAGCCATGGGGCAGAGATAAGCCATCCCCACTGTGCCCTTTCAAATTCCTGACCCCCAGATCTATGAACACTGAGTTTGGGGGTAGTCTGTTACGCAAAGGTAGAAAATCAAAATAGCCTGTTAACGACATGCCAGTAACTAGAATCTTACATTTCCAATTAATGTAGGGTATTTTTTATTATGGCAAAAAGCACACAACACAAAGTTTACATAGTCTCAACCATTTCTTAGTGTAAAGTTCAGTAGTGCTGTGTATGCACATGGCTGTGCAGGGGTTCCCCAGAACGTCTTTATTTGCACTTACGCAGCTCTGTGCCCCTTAAATCATGACTCCTCATCTCCCTTTCCCCAGACCCTGACAACTACTGCACGTTCTGCCTGTTAGTTTGAGGACTCTCAGTATGTCACATAAGCGGAATCGTATGGCTTAGTTTGAGGACTCTCAGTATGTCTCATAAGTGGAATCATATAGCTTAGTTTGAGAACTCTCAGTATGTCACATAAGCAGAATCGTATGGCTTAGTTTGAGAACTCTCAGTATGTCTCATAAGTGGAATCGTATGGCTTAGTTTGAGAACTCTCAGTATGTCACATAAGTGGAATCATATAGCTTAGTTTGAG
>CM052652.1:149147754-149178585 GCA_028533165.1 Leontopithecus rosalia | reverse complement strand
TCTCAGTATGTCACATAAGCGGAATCATATGGCTTAGTTTGAGAACTCTCAGTATGTCACATAAGCGGAATCATATGGCTTAGTTTGAGAACTCTCAGTATGTCACATAAGTGGAATCATATAGCTTAGTTTGAGAACTCTCAGTATGTCACATAAGTGGAATCATATAGCTTAGTTTGAGAACTCTCAGTATGTCACATAAGTGGAATCGTATGGCTTAGTTTGAGAACTCTCAGTATGTCACATAAGTGGCATCATATCGTGTGTGCCTCTTTGTGTCTGGCTTATTTCACTAAGCCCAGTGTTGTCAAGGTTGGCCATGGTGTAGCATGTGCCAGAATTTTTCTTTTCTTGTTAAGGCTGAATCATGCTTCATTGTATGCGTTGAGCATGTCTTGCTAACCCACTCATCTGTTGATAGACACTTGGGGTGCTTCCACATTTGTGCTATTATGAATAATGTTACTATAAAAATGGGCATGCACAGATCTCTTCAAGACTCTGCTTTCAATTATTTTGGAGATATCCCCACAAGTGGGACTGCTGGATCATATGGTAAATCTATGTTTAGTGTTTTTGAGGAACCTCCACACTATCTTCCGTAGCAACTGCAACCTTTTACAATTCCCAAGTCGTGCTCACGGTTCCCATTTCTAAACATCCCTACCGACACCTGTCCTTTTTTGTGATTGTTTTTTGCCAGTAGCCATCTTAATGGATTTGAGGTCAATTAATGTAATTTTAACACTTGTTTTATTCTCTGGTAGGACATTTCTTCACTGAAAAAAAAGTAATATTATAGCTTGATTATTCTTCCGTGAACTTCTGAATAATTCTGTCAAGCTCAAAGGGCAATGTAATGTTGGCATTCTGACTGAAATGGTATCATATAGGTCTCACACAGTTCTCGCCAGTTATTTGTACATATTTCATCTTTGGTTGTTCTGCCAATGCCATACCTGTGCGGAGTGGGTCCAGCTGCCAAGGACACCTAAAAGCGGGCATGCCGAACTTGGAGGAAGGATGCTGGGAAGAGGTGATGATCACGGTAAGCCTCTGAACCTCAAAGGAGATTAGCAAGAAGCAGGAGGCAGCCAACTGCAGATGGGGGAGGTGCAGGACCAGGTAGCGCGTGTGTGTGTGTGTGTGTGTGTGTGTGTCTCCGCGTTTGTGTGTGTGTGCGTGTGTGTGTGTCTGTGCACGGGACCATGGAGAGTGTGTGCCCGAGGTGGACCTGCACTTTAGGCAGCTCACTCTCCTGGCGGTCCTGGAAGCAAGAGGCACAGGGCAGCAAGCACGGAGAGCTTTCAGGAAGCTACTGAGATGGCCTGGCAGGGGATGAGTGTTCACATGGGGCCAAGGGTGGAGAAGATGCAAGAGAGAGGCGGGAAACAGTTAAGAAGGAGCGCAGGACTGGGGAGTTTCTGATGTGGATTCCTGGCTTGCTGAGTATCAGGATCAGAGGAAGGGGCATGGGAAGGGAAACCCAAGGGGCTGGAGGGAGCAGACAGAGAACCGGTTCACTGAGGCTGCTGCCCCAGGCAACGTGCCAGAGATGGCCGTCAGTAACGGGTAGGGGTAGGAAAATGAATCAGGCAGCCAGGTGTGCACCACAGGAAAGCTCAGACGGTAGGGGTGAGTCCTGCCATCCCATTCTGACAGAGAAGGCCTGGTGGGCAGAATCCAAGGAGGCTAAGGGCTGGGGAAGAAGGTCTCAGAGGAGAGGGAAGACACCATCAGGACGGGGCTCCTAAGTCACTCTCCAGGGCTGGGTCAGGCTCTGGTGGCAACAGAGGCCCTCTGATTTGGGTCCCCAAGAAGCCATCTGCATTCCTGTTTTTACTCTAATTAGGCACTAACTTAGTCTTAAAAAGAGACTGAAACACTTGGCAGAGACCGACTCACCGAATATACACTCTGTAATATCTAAAGCTCTGAATAGAAATTCTGGGAAGCTCAGCACTTCTGGGCAGTGTCTAAGGAGAAAGAACATTTCCGTCTTCTGGGAAAAGCCTTGTGCTGAGATAGAGATGAGAACACAGTGCCCACGAGGTCTGACAGTCGACCCGCTGTCCTGTGGGGTTCAATCTGACATTCTCTCTAAATGCCTGAGCCTCTGGCATGGCAGGAATGCGGCTTTCCCTCTGCCTGCCTGCGAGTTCTGCTGGAAGCTTCTGTTCTCCTGGACTTTTCTAGGTACATGACTCCTGGCCTGGCCTAGGACCTGGGCCTCCCGTCACCCATGGGCGCCCCTGACTGGCTATGGTGCTGTCCTTCACAGAAACCACCAGAAAGCACAGATTGAGAAATGTCCTCATCACATCGTGTCCGACTTGGGGCTTGCTAGAAGCTGGAGCTGCCTGTGTGCTCGTCCACAGTGCACAGGCTCTGCTACTGTCCCAAACACTATGCTTAGAGAACCGAGCGTGGTGGGCGAGAAAAATGCACTTTAGAGACAAACGCAGAAGCAAACACGCCCTGAAACCTTGAGTCCCTGAGCCTGGTTCTGCCTCTGGCACACAGCGAGGTTGAATGGCACGTCGGGGAAGCCCTCGGGGTCTCTTCATTCCACCAAGTGTCAGACAGGCATCTGGGGAGCTCGCTGAGGGAGTCACAAGGGATGAGAGACACAGCTCAGTCCCCACCCTCGCCTGGGGCTCCTCCCTCACCCTGCCTGGTGTTGCTACTCTAGTCCCTGAGAGACACTGAAGCAACAAGGCACCAACAGTGGAAGCTGCTGAAGCTGCTGCTCTTCCTGAATCACCTTCATGACATCATCCAAACAGGCCCTGCGTCAATCTGACCCTTAGGGTTTGATCCCCCTTTACTTCCCCCCAATTTCATCCAGATCAGAAGAGCAAGGCCTCCCTTTTAGGGCAGCCAGGTGGTTCTGTGGCGAGGCACCACGCTTACCTGGCTCTACCCAAGAGAGGATGCTCAGCCACTTGCAGGGTGGAGTTCCTGTCTAGCCCAGAGCCAAATCCTGAGGTCCATAAGGCCGGAAGCCCATGTCTGTGTCTTAGGTCCAGCAGGTCAGACACATGTGGAGTTCGGAACAGCTACAACATGCAGAGGTGCCAGTGACCGAGGTCCATCCCTTGGCCAGCACTGGGCTCTCCATCAGCCCTCCCATTGCACCCCAGCCTCAGTCTCCCTTGAAGGGCAAATGCCTCCCAGAGCCATGACTCTCCCTGCCCCACTTCCATGCATTGGCCCAGCCTACTACATAATGTCCAGGACACATTGGAGCCAGGGGCAGGGAACTGTGCCCCATTCACCCCAGGAACCTCTGCAGGCACGCAGGGCTTCACAGTTGCTGGAGAACAAGATGATGGAGAGGCAGGGCCGTCACAGATAGGTCACAGCTTGACTCTCCGATCCAGAGGCCATCAGGAAGCCCTTTGATCCCGCCGTCTATGAGTTTGGCTACTACAATCCTAGGTGAACCTGGGGCAGGGCTGGAGTAGAGAACAGACTGGCTGGTGACTGCAGTGCCAGACTCTGGGTGGGACAGATGGGTGACTGCAGACAGCCAATGGGATGCAGGAAAGCTTAGGGAGGAGGGAGGTGCCTGTGTGGCCCTGCTCTGGCTATAAAAAGAAAAAGAGTGTGTTTGAGGCTGGGCTACGACCCAATATCAACGGAGAGATGGGAGGGACACCTGGTCACCCCAGCACTCACTGAGTGGCCCTGTAGTCATGTGAAGAACAGCAGACGGAACTGTTGCTGGAATCGGGGCTACAAATTCATTTTGGTGTCCCAAGAGTGTGACGCATATTTTTCCTGGAAAGGTATGTGGTAAATCAGAAACTCCAGGTCTAGCAACAGGCAAGGAAGGAAGCTACAGAATTCGGCACATATTGAGTCAACAGACACATTTCATCTCTATGGTTCTAGAATAGACTGTGATGTCCCAAAATATATCCGGGCTCTGATTCACAGCTAATACACCTGCACCCAGGACTACAGATGAGCAGGTGCACAGCTGATACACCTGCACCCGGGACTACAGATGAGCAGGTGCTGCAGCTGATACACCTGCACCCGGGACTACAGATGAGCAGGTGCACAGCTGATACACCTGCACCCAGGTCTACAGATGAGCAAGTGCACAGCTGATACACCTGCACCCGGGACTACAGATGAGCAAGTGCACAGCTGATACACCTGCACCCGGGACTACAGATGAGCAGGTGCACAGCTGATACACCTGCACCCAGGTCTACAGATGAGCAAGTGTGCCAGCAAATGTTACACAAGAGGACTCACACAAGCAGGGCCACAGCAGATGGCAGAAGGACCGAGATGCAGCTGGACAAAGGACCCTCCTTGCTCCAGGCCACTTGAGTGGAACAGCTGTGCTGCAGGCTGCCAGGCCCTTAGCAAGTCCAGAGCAGTTAGGAGAGGCTTTTGGCAAGAGCCTAGATGATCCCATGGTGAACAGAGTGAGACAATGGTGGAAAGGTGTGATACTTACTATCCACAGCTTTTACAGGTCAGGATAAGAACGAAGGGCAGGGAATAAACTTAGAAGATTATTTCCCTTGACTTAAAATTAGCCTTCAACACAAAGCTGCCTTCGTGAGGGAATTGAGGCTGTTAAACTATTATTAGAATACTGAAATGAATGAACTCTATCTCTGGGTTTAGTACACAAGAGAAAAACTGTTAAGATCCGGGTGCGATGGCCCACACCTGTAGTCCCAGCTCTTTGGGAGGTCGAGGTGGGAGGATCACTTGAGGTCAGGAGCCCGACACCAGCCTGGCCAACATGGTGAAACCCCATCTCTACTAGAAATAAAAAAAAATTAGCCGGGTGTGCTGGCGCGGACCTGTAGTTCCAGCTACTCGGGAGGTTGAGGTGGGAGAATCAGTTGAACCGGGGGGGCAGAGGTTGCAATGAGCTGAGATCATGCCACTGCACTGCAGCCTGTGCGATAGAGTGACACTCCATCTCAAAACAAAAGCCAAAAAACAAAAAAAGATACTATGTACATTAATCAGCTCGTAGTTTGTCGTGGCCACTTGTTGCAAAGGCACTATGGAAATGGTAAGGAACTGGGAGAGAAAAGTAAGCATGAGATGTCTAAAGCATTCCAAGTCTGGGCTAGGAGCGGTGGGACTGCCCGGGACCGGGTCCTCTCCAAGGTCCTCATGAAAACAGAGTTTCCGGCCAGGCGTGGTGGCTCATGCCTGTAATCCCAGCACTTTGGGAGGCCGAGGTGGGTGGATCACGAGGTCAAGAGATCGAGACCATCCAGGTCAACATGGTGAAACCCCGTCTCTACTAAAGATACAAAAAATTAGCTGGGCATGGTGGCGCGTGACTGTAATCCCAGCTACTCAGGAGACTGAGGCAGGAGAATTGTCTGAACCCAGGAGGCGGAGGTTGCGGTGAGCCGAGATCGCGCCATTGCACTCCAGCCTGGGTAACAAGAGTGAAACTCTGTCTCAAAAAAAAAAAAGAGAGAGAAAGAAAGAAAGAAAGAAAAAGAAAGGAAGGAAGGAAGGAAGGAAGAAAGCAAGCAAGCAAGCAGGGTTTCCATGGGGGATCTGTGGCCGATCTCCTGCAGTCAACCCATGAGTCAGTCAACTACCCGCCCAGGCCAGACCCTGTGCTCAGACAGCACCTCGGAAACCACGTGTACTACCCAGCACATCTCAACTCTGTCAACTGCCATTACTCCATGGGACACTGAAGCCGTAACAAGGTCTCTTATAAAGGAGTCACGCGCGTGACGGGCTGAGGCTGATATCAGACATGAAGCCAGGCTACAGAAACACACAGGCTTTATTAAATGCACTTTTAGAAACTACAATGATTCACGGTGGAACTGGTACTAATCTTCTGTAGGATGAGGTGGGCTTCCCCGGGACCCACCCTAAAGCCGATGCCTCTGCCTACCCCCAGCATGGCTGCTGAGTTTTCACTGGGAAACTGTCACAGGACTTTCCCATAAGGATCTTCGGAAATAAAAGCTTGTGTCTCAGACCCATGGCAGCTGAGGGTCAGCACCACCAGCACGTGAGGACCAAGATCACAGGAAAAAGTAAAAAGCTGCCTGTCACATACACGGCAGAAGAGTGAGTTTCTATAACGTTTCATTTATTTGCTTTTCTAAGCTGGGGTGTGGAGGGGTGGTTCCAAATGCATTTGAGGTAAAATTACTGCATCCCTTTCAGAAAGATCTGTAGTTTAAAGTTGAGGCAACGGGATAAACTGTCATGGTTCAAACGATATGAAATGTGTTTGCTTTTCAGTTTTGTTTTGGACACTCAAGTTTTCTGGAAGAGAGAAAAGGTAAGAAAGAAAGAGATGGAGGTAGCATCTGAAAGTGCCTGCCCAGTGAGGTCAAGTGACAGATTGCAACTGAACTTCTTGGAGACACAGAAGTTGTTCAAAATAGAAATTTAACCTAAGTGAGTGCATTTTGAAAGACCCAGTTTAAACTTCACGCAAGTACTCTCTCCTTCAGACTCATTCTCTAAATGCCACCCCAGGATTTAAAAATGAATTGTTTTTGGCAATTTAACAGGTCATTTATCACACAATAACTTAAGATGATTTAGATTTTGTCATAGGAACCATGCTTGCATCTTCAATCATCACGTATTATAAACAGAGGGTGGTGGTTTGTTGGTAATCTGTATAAAAATGTTTCCATCTGAGAGAACGCATCATGTAAGTTTTATAATGTAATATGAATGTCCATTTAGTTGTCAAAGATAAATATCCTAAGCTATTTCTCACGTGCCTTTCCTATACACTGCTATAAATCCTGAGCCAACAGGGCTACATAATCACCCTGAGCACATTCCCGGGCATGTGCCTGTCGGCTGCAAGCGAGTGCAAACTCACTGCCCGGGTCCTCACGCTTGCCAAGCGCTGGTGGCTGGCTCCAGACTCTGGGCTCTGCTGCTTGCTAGTTGAATGATTTTAGACAAACCACATCACTTTGCTGAGATTGTTTCCTTTCAACCATATTCCTTCCAGGATCTTGAAAACTAAGGGTTTATGGTCGTCACAGTTTGCTAAATGAAAAAGACACTGGATTGAGGACTCTTCACCATCTCAGTGTTTCTCTGGGTAAAGTTGGTATTCACATGGCATTCTGAGAAAACAAATGGGACCTTCCAGAATCTGGAGCTTATGTCTGCTCCTGGCACTCTGGAAAGGCCCAAGGGGAAGGAGCCGGGGACACTCTGCAAGCCTGTCTCCCCAGTGCGCTCCTCCTCCACTCCTTGCACAATCCAATATGCTGCCTGGACATAAGCAAAGCAACCAAGGGCACTGAACGGGAGCTGGTACCCCGGCTACGGCAGCTGCTCTTTGAACACAAGTTTAGGAACTCTGAGGAATCATTCAAAATGGGCATCTTGCACAGAGAATGCTGAAAAAACACATTTGTTCAAACCTCCAGCTGCCAACTTTGTTATTTTAATTCTGGTGACATGGCTAGAGACCTGGTCAGCCTATCGCTAATGTGTGTATAGTTCTGCTTTTTAGAGATTTTGCCGGCTCAAGCACTATGGCTCCAAAAACTTCTGTCAATGCACTGTCCCAAAATGATCTTACGCAAGTTTCCACCGATACAACAGGCCATTTTGCTAGTCATTTATCCCCCCCATTTCGCTAGGGCTGTCAAGTAAACACACCATACTTCAGTTCTTGCCACCTTTACCCACACATTCAAATAATTTTGCTGATAACGTGACATCTGTTCAAACTATGTACTGCCACAGCAGTACCTTCATTCTGAGATGGAACCTGCCTTTTCCAGTGTGCCTGGGGGTCTGAAAGGCCAAGGTGAGGCGTACAGGGCCAGGCCAGGGTCATGGAAAGACAAGGTTTTATTTGAGGGTGGGTGAGAGGACATAAAACTGCTCACCTACAAGATGGTTATTCACCTCACAAAAGGTTAACTAAGGATGCCTTTAAATAGTGCACCTTATAAAGGTCTTCAAAAGTCTGACTGACTCCTCTGAGAACGTCATTGACAATTTTTAGGAACTGCTTTTATATAAAGGAAAGCACAGAGGTGTGCAGGATGGGAGGGGCTGGTGGAGGGAGGGTGTTCCCTCCTGCCACCTCCACCGCCTCCTTGAGTGCTATGCCTCTCGAGCCAGTAGAAGTCACACTGGACATCACATCTCAGCAAGCAGAGAGCCCCTTCCGAGGGCAGAGCAGCTATGACCTGGAGGATGACCAAACGTTTTCTAAGAAACGATGAAATGTTCAGTAATCTCCGTGAACCTCAGAACAGCACAGACTAGCGCCTCAGACAGAAAACTTGCATAAGAAAATCGCTTTCTATTTTCTGATAATAGTAACTCCCTAGAAAATCTGATTTAATATTAATGAGAAAGATGAGTGAAGTCTGGTAGGGCACCTTTAATTTCTCTCAATGCTAAATGTGGAAGAAATTGCTTGCTTATAATTTACGAATTGAGTTTTAAAGTTTTTTTTACTAAAAAAATTATCTTGCCTATCATGGCTCAACCGGAATCGAGTTTCTGCCCTGCATGAACTAGGTTACTGCTAACATGTCTCTCTTCCCAGGATCTGGACTTGTCTTTCCTTCTTCAGTATCTCGCCCCTGTACGTCTCAAGGAAAGTCAGCAGGTTTTCCTTTTCTGTCCTAAAGTGGGAAGGGAGGGGCCTTCATTTTATTTTAATATCGCCTATGCTCTAATGGGTTATTAAAAACAGACATTTCTGATGGGTGAGTATAAAATGAAACGTCATCAGCTGGAGATACAGAGGGATGTGTTTGGAGGTGAAGTGAGCCTGGAATGGTTTATCCTTTGAAGTTTGTATCAACGTAATTTAGTATTTTTAATGAATTCGTTTATTTGATCAGATATTAGCAAATGATAGTTGTCTATGTTTATGTGGTACAAAGTGATGCTGTGATATGAATACACAATGTGTGAGCACTGAACAGAGCTAATTAACATACCACCCAATACTTAGCAGTTTGGAATGAGTTTTAAAATACTTAATAAAAACAGGCCTCCAAAACTCTGAGGCCTCCAAAAGGTACCTGCAGATGGTGACTGGCTGGGGGGTACACACAGCTTCGGTGCGCTATTTTCTGTCTGCCACTGGGTACCACTGACATTTTCCATAATAAAAAGTTTAAAAATAGGTTTATCCATTTCTTTTTTTTTTTTTAACAGGGCCTCTTGATTATGAAAATTTCGTTTTCTTGCAGGAAACGGGGCAGGGTGAGAGACGGCACCGATCAGCTACCAAGACAGGCTTGCTCCTTGCAAAGGGGCAGGTGGTGGAGAGAGAGGGGTCGGAGGAAGAAGGGGAGGGCGCTTCCTCAGGGCCTACAGGCCCCACACCTGTGGTATGGATCTCCAAAAGGACGGGCCACACCACCGCCAAACATAGAGCACGCAATTCATCTTAAAATTCGACTTCAGTTTCTTCCTGTCCGCCCCAGAATGGACATCAGACTGCCCGCCGCCCACCTCCTGGCTGCTCCTTTTCACTTCGGGCTGCTGCCAGGACTTCGCGAGGCCTCCGAACCCCGGCGCGGCCGCCCCTGAGGTCGCAGCCTGGCGTGGAGAAGTCGGCTGGCTCTGGGGGCTGTTAGGAGGTTGCCCACCCCACAGGCTTCAGGTCGACTCAGCACACACACCACGTCCTTCTTTGGATTCAGACCAAACACCCTGGGCTATAGGAGGGGACCGACAGATACACAGACGCGCGCGCACCGCCCCCCAACTGATTCTAACCAGAAAACGGAGCCACTGAGTAATGCCCAGCCCCCCTCCTCCACCGCATCCCAAAGCAGCCAAGCCTCCGGCCGGTATCTGCTGCGCTAAACACCAGGACGTGGCCGGGGAAGGCGCAGGCATCAGTCCGAGCCAGAAGCACCGCGGCGCCAGCGAATCTGACGTCGCAGGAGAACTGCGCGCACCTGAAGTCTGGGTGCCAAGCGCCCAAGCCTCTGCGTGCAAGGAAACCCCCAGAGGAAAGCAGGACTACCAGAAGACTCCTTCCTCTTGCCTTTCCGAGATGCCAAGCGGCCCCTCTGGCCACCTCCCCAAAGCTCGGCTGCCGGAGCCACTCTACTAGTGTCTTGCCGAAAGCGCACAGCGACCAAAGTCCCTTCCCCCTGGAAAGTGCTCAACTCCTCCACTGAGCCATTCCTTCCTCCCCACTGCCCAGAGAACGCACAGGAAGAGGCAGAAATCACGACTAGGAAAAAGCGAGATTAAAATTGGAATCAGAAAAGCGTATGAGCTCTCCCTTCTCGGCGCCAGGGCTGTGGCTTCCAGGGCAGCAGGCTGTTGCGGCTTCCAGGGGCCAGGCAGCTTTCGAAGGCAAGTCTTGTCCTGGCTGGAGGCAAGGGGCTCCAGGGGTCCCTGCTTCCGCCCCGGTCGCCCGACGGGATTCCCCATCCCAGGCGCTCTGGCACCGTATCTGGCGCTCCGCTCGGAGGATTAGTCTGTTTCCCTTCCTAATCCCAAACAGACCTCGGTCCCCAGCTCTGCGGACGCCCGGCTGGTACCCTTCGGGTCACCCGGGGGGCAGCCCGAACCCGTAGAGCCCTGGCCCTCCGTGCTGCCCCACGGCCCTGCTGGGCTGCCTGGCTCCGCTACGCTCCCAGTTCTCGGTCTCGCCAGCTCCCATCCACTTCGCGCAGCAGCCCCTTCGCGTCTCCCGGGGAGGCAAGGCGCCAAGGTGCAGCCCGGGCCGGCGCCGACCCCTTCCTCGGCCTCCTGTCCGCCGGCTCAGTCCCCCTCCCGCCCAGCGACCCGTGTCTCCCACGTCTCGTCGCGGCGACCACCCGGACTTACCGCGGGCGCCACACCGCCGCCGGGTCTGCGCGCTCCGAGGCGGAGCCAGGACCAGGACACCCGCCCGCGCCGGGGCCGCCTCCCGCTCCCGCGCCCCCGCCCTTGCGGGTCTCTCCGGCCCCCCCGCGGCGGACAAGCCGGGACTTACCTCCGGGACAAGGTGACCCGGCTGTGCGCCCAAGCGGCCGCCCGCGAGTCTCCGGGGCCGGCGAGCGTGCGGGCGCGGGGGTGCGGCGCCCGCCTCTGCTCCTGGGCTCCCAGCTCTCTCCTCCTCTGCCCTCCCCTCCGCGCCGCTCCTCTCCCCCGCCCTGCGCTCGCCGCCAGCGCCCCCGGCTGCCCCGCGCGCCGGGCTCGGGGCACGGGCGGCAGCCCAGCGGCGGAGAGCCTGGAGCTGCGGCGCCGGGGCGGAGCCCGGTCCTCTCGGCCCCCGGGAGAGGAAGGGGTGCGGGGAGACTCCCGCCGCGCGCGCCGGGCCGGCCGTCTGGGCAAGGGGCGCCCCCGCGAGAGCCGCTCCGCTTCACTGGCCGGCCTGCGGTGGCGCGTGCTGGAGGCGGCGGGCGCGGGCCCCGGGGAGGATGGCAGCGGAGAGGAGGGCGCGGCCGGCGCGAAGGCGCCCACCAACTTTGCCCCAGACCGGGGAGGCTCTAGCAGGGGATTGCGTCTGGAGGGTGGCCCGGGGCGGGTGTCTGACAAAGTGAGGGCCACAGAGGCCCGGGCAGGGGATAGCTGCGGGGGACTCTGAGGACAGGAGGAAACGCTGGCTCCCCTCGGTCCTAAAGGCCTCCCCAAGCTCCGGTTCGGCTTCGAGGTTCAAAATGACCCAATGTTTATGTCCCGCGAATGTTCAAGTCCTGACCGGCTAAGCCAGGGAGGAGCAAGCGAGCGCGGGGTTCAGACTCCAGAGACCCCCTCAGCCCCGAGCCAGCCTGTTGTTGGCGCATGGCAGGCCTGCCGCAGTTGGACCTGAAGGAAACTAGGGCGGTGGTTGAGACAGTCTGCGTTCTAGGAGGGGAGGAGGTGGTGTTTCCATTCTAGATTTCATACAGTATCAACCATGAAGAAAAGGATTTATCAGAAAGGGGGTCAAAAGTTATACAGAAAAACATCGCGTGCCCCCATTTCAACACTAGGCCGAGGACCCAGTCCTGCCACCCCAGGCTTTAGCCCTGGTGGTCAGAGCAGGTTAAGCTTCAGGGTTCCATGACTCCCTACCCTCCTGGCGCCCTCCCTCCTGGCTGGTAACCCACCATTTGACCTAAGGAGGCCTACATCTTGCTCAGGTGTCCTGGTGGGTTCTCCACGGGGCAGGAGTTAGAGGTGGTGCCAGGAACAAGAGGTCCTTCCTATTTCCCTTTCAGGAGACGTGGCTTTTGGGGAGCCTCTGCAGCCTGAAGAGAAACTGAAATGCGCAGTGCCAGAAGGAGGCATTTGAAGGAGGGGCAGCCTAGTGGAACCAGTACCATCTGAGGTTTGCATCCACCCGAATTCCATCCCCGTCTTCATGTCTGCAGCCCGGCAAGGCACGCCTGATGTTTCTTCCTGCAGGTCCCCAGAGCCTCAAGCCTGTGGTCTGGAACACTCAGAAACGGGCACTGTTCATTTCTCCCATGTAGCAGAGCTTCTCAACTTGGAAGAAAATGCCACAGCTTAGTAAAGCAGCTTACCACTTCGGAGTCCTTTTCTGCATAAAGCAGTTTTCCATCGAAGCCAGTAGGTTGAGTAGACACTGTTAGACACATTTGAGGTGGGGAGTCACTGATCCCAATTATCAAAAGAAGAAAGAGAAGTTTAAAAAGGGTAATCGAGATTCCACAGCCACCCAAGGGTCAGGAGTGGCCTGAAGCTTGGGTTCCCTGCCTCTGACTCACTGCTCCTTCCCTTGCCCAAACTCTGGATTGACTTTCGAGGCAGTTTTTGTTTTGACAAGAGAACACCTGCCTGGGCAGCAGCCAGGACTGGCCTTTGTCTCCCGGGTGCTGTTTGAATTTGAAAGTGGACTCTTCCTAATATAGCAAACAGGCACGTTGCAGAGTGCAGCCTAACCTGTGGCCCCAGGTCACCGCTGGCTGTGCTCCAGAAATGAGAGGGGCTGAAATTAAAGGAAGGAAATGCCTTTGCAGTTGCGTCCTGCATTGAGTGCTTGTGGACTCCTTCTATGCCCTTGATTCTTTGAAACTTTTCAGGTAGATGCTTCAGAACTTCACACCAAGGCTCTCCCAGCTGATGTGCTGAGCGCGGATACTTTTTCCTGTTTTTACATTGTTCCTCTGTTTTGGATGGACATGTCACTCCTCTTTCCAAGTTGCAGGGTGGCCTCCCTCACACGCGCGCTCTGCCTGGGTACATCCCAAGTGCTGTACAAATACCCACCAGTTACAGTTACCGAAAACAAACCGCATCAGACTGTGGTGTGAAAAATATGTGTCTACTGAAGACAGAGGGTAGTTTGAGAGAAAAGGGGACACGAAATCCGTGCAGCGGGCTTTAAAGCATTATATTGATCTGCCCCAAGTGCTCATTTAGCTGCAAGATCCCCAATGTCTATTGTTTTTTCTTGATACACCCCTAACACACACACACAGATACACACACACAGGCACACAGACACACACACAGACGCACAGACACACAGCACACACACACAGACATACACACAGACACAGACACACACAGCACACACACAGACATACACACAGACACACACAGACACACACACAGACACACACAGCACACACACACACATACACACAGATGCACACACAGACACACACACATCTTAGTGTTTCTGCTATTCAAATGGGCCTTATACTTTGCAAAAGAAACTCACAGGGCCAGGATGTGTATGTAATGAGAGGGATTGACATCCCTCTTTATTTATTAAATAAATAAAATGCATTTATATAATATACATCACAAGGGCTCAACCAAGGCTTAAAAGACAAAACAAGGGCCGGGTGCGGTGGCTCGGCCTGTAATCCCAGCACTTTGGGAGGCCGAGGCGGGTGGATCACGAGGTCAAGAGATCGAGACCATCCTGGTCAACATGGTGAAACCCTGTCTCTACTAAAAATACAAAAAATTAGCTGGGCATGGTGGCTCGTGCCTGTAATCCCAGCTACTCGGGAGGCTGAGGCAGGAGAATCGCCTGAATCCAGGAGGCGGAGGTTGCGGTGAGCAGAGATCCCGCCATTGCACTCCAGCCTGGGTAACAAGAGCGAAACTCCGTCTCAAAAAAAAAAAAAAGACAAAACAAAAATAATACCGCAGCTCAAGATACAGAGTCCTATACAGAAATCACAGAAAGGACAGGCCACCTAAGGAAAAATGAAAAAGATGACACAAGGACAGGCTGAGCAGCCTGGGTCAGCGCTCCTGGCTGGTGACCTGCTTTGAGTAGGTTTCTTGCAGGTACTTCTTAAAAGCTGTGGGGTTTTTCCAGAGCTCAGCAGCATGCGTGTTCAAGGGACTATCGATGTTGGGTTCTCCTAGCAGGCTCTGGATGGAGAGCAGAATGGCCCTGACGTCATCCAGGGCAGACCACTTTCTTTCAGGATGTCGAGGCATATGTTACCCTGGGTGCCCACATTGGGGTGGTAGCGGGGTGTGAGGAACTTCACCGTGGGTGCATTGTAAGGGTAGCCACTGCGGAACTCTAGCGAGAGATCCACTGGCAGATGCAGCAGCTCAGAAAGGCAACCTCAGTTGCCCAGCACACAATGGGCAGTTTCTCTTCCATGTGATTCCGTTTGTGTGGCTTGAAATATTATCTCATATGCTGTGATAAAGCATTGAAATCAAGACTTTCAAGAAAGTCAGTGAGGAGCTGTCACATATTAGGCAATGGGACACGGTAGAAATTGCCAAGTCTCTTGGAAATTGGGTAACCTTGACAATGCTTATCTCTCACAGGAGATTACAGAACTTTCAGAGCTGAGAGAGGTTGGTGAGCCAACTCCTGTGTGGGAAGAACTGCCACTGAGGCACCGAGCAAGCTGCCACACCTTCCGGCCAACATTTTAACTTTAAACTTTTGTCTTAAGTTCCGTGGTACCGGTGCGGGATGCGCAGGTTTGTTACGTAGATGAGAGTGTCATGCTGTGGCCCAGGCTGCAGTGCACTGGCACAACCATGGCTCTGCAGTCTCAACTTCCTGGACTCAAGTGACACGGTGGCGCGTGCCTGTCATCCCAGCTACTCGGGAGGCTGAGGCAGGAGAATCGCCTGAACCCAGGAGGCGGAGGTTGCGGTGAGCCGAGATCGCGCCATTGCACTCCAGCCTGGGTAACAAGAGCGAAACTCCGTCTCAAAAAAAAAAAGCTGCATCTTGTTGACTTAGTGTAGAAAGATATCCATTCAGATGCTCAATGTAGACGTGATGGGAGGGGCCAGAAAGAATGTATGAGTTGCTATGAAAAGTGAATGGAAAATGATGCAAAACCTAGAGAAAGGTCTGAAGCAATGTGGGCGTGAGACTTTACAGCCAGAAAGAGATGCAAGAGAAGGTCAGAAGGCTGGAGCCGCTGGGCCGCAGCAGTCATGTAGTCCAGCCCTGCGATTCCACAGGTGGGCAGACGGTCGCGTCCACATCCAGGGCTGTGGAGTTCCAACATCAGCAGTCTTGCTCATGCAGTCATCGGAGCTCTTTGGAAGAGCAAGGAAGAGAGAAAGGTAATATGTTTTAAGCAACAGCGCTGGTGTGTCGGTTGTCTACTGATACAGAACAAACTACCCTGAAACTCAGTGGCTTAAAACGGTAATCATCTGTTTACTCACAGTGCTGTGGGTTGATGATTTGGGCTGAGCCATCTGGGATGGATTGCCTCTGCCTCACACAGTGCTGTCTGGCCTCACGCGGGCATCTGCGGTCAGCTGGCAGCCAAAGACCTTACGTTTCTGGCAGCTGGCTGGCTATGGGCCATGTCCCTCCTCCTCCTGTAGGCTGGCTCAGAGTTCTTCACCCATTGGTGGCTTCAGGGTTCCTGACAGCAGTAAGAGAAGGCAAGCTTCAATGCGCTTGACCAAAGCATGTCAGGTGGCCCGGGCCAGATTCAGGAGCTGGGGAGATATCCTCTACTCTAGCTATAAAGTCTCATTGGAAATGGGCTTGCAGCGAGGGACAGGAGGAATCTGTGGCCTTTTTTTTTGTTCAATTAGCCATGTCTAGAAATGAAATAAGTTATTTATAAATATAAGCACATTGAATCTTGAGCTCCATGGGGCCAGTCAGAATGATCCCAGGAAGATGAAGAAGCTGAATTTTGAGAACTGAGTGGCTCATTGCTCATGAGAAGAGGCGTGGGGTCCCCAGTAGCCAACATTAGTAGCGGGTGTCTGTCGGGAGTCAGCCGAGTGCTTCCCTGCGGGGGCGGAAGCTCACACCTGCGAGCCAGCCAAGCCCGGGTTAGAGGCAAGTGTCTGCCACTCTCTCACTCTCTATCCTGATTCACAGAGCCTGGGTTTCCTCACCTCAGAAATGAGCTTGTTCTGTCTGCTGCCTGGCATTGTAGGAGGCAATGGTGGGCTCAGAGTGCTGGCAGTGCCCTCCTGCGTGGAGCTGGCTGGTCATTGTTCTTAAAGATGGTTGGCAAGACAAGAGCTGCTGGTGCTTTTTCTGAAAAGTTGAGAGAAATGGCAAAGTCTAGATCGTGGCACAAAGCCAGTGCTGGTGTGAAGGTGCCCAGAAACTAAGACCGTGACTCATGTCTCTCCCTCGGCAGGGGCCTTCTTGTTTCAAGGGGGCAGAGGCTGAGTGCCGCAGACACTGTCCTGTCCGGCTCACATGCCCCAGATGCCAGGGGCTGATCCCATCTGGCTGCTCCCAGCTCCTGTGGACTTTGATGCCTAATGGCTCACACCAAAAATGTCTTGAGTATTGCGCTCAGTCCTTGGATGGCTTGTTTCTCTCTGAGAGTGTGAAAGTGTAGCTCCTGAAGAGCCGCCCAGGCCTGCTTGGAGGGTGGAGAATGCAGCATGCTGTGGTGGAGAGGATGCCAGCCTGAGGCAGGCCGGGCGAGTTTAACTCCCGCACATCCAACTTTCACCTGCTTACATTCAACAAGCTCCTCAATTTCTTGAAATGTCAGTTTCTTCATCTAGAAAGTGGGCATGCTGGCATTGAGAGTGGAAGGCAAGTCCGGGCATCCACAGCCGTGAGCTGTGGTCGCCGTGGGCATGGTGCACAGCTGAGCTTCAGAGCAGAACCTTCTAAGATCTGTCTTCTTTGCTCAGTACCCCATGGAAGCCAAAATAGCAGCTTTTACTACCTATTATCTGCTGTTCCTAGGCCCATCCTTTGCTGGATCAGTTTCCCCCAGCCAAGTTCACAATCTCACAAACCTCCACTGGATAAATTGGAGAAGCTTTGTCACACCTTAGGAAATCAGAGGTGCTGAAATATCCAGAAAGAATGTGACACATGGCCTGTGTTTCCCTTCCCAAAACCAGGGCTGGAGAGCTCAGTCAGAAGTTTATTTGGAAAATAATCCCAGGAAAAAGGAGTGAGGGGACAGCAGGGTGGCCTGCAGGGCGGGAGGAAAGCCAGGTGGCAGAGGAATCCCTGAGCTGGCCACCGTTGCTGAACACCATTCCAACGCCTTGGAAGGAGGAGAGTGTTTCTCAGAATCATCCAGCCAGGGGATGAAGAGAGGATGCACCTCCATCAGCCTCTGTCCTCCAGGGGCAGAGGAGGCATCGCCTGCATTGCTGGGGGGTGGGTACCTGAGTGTGTCAGGTGGGTTCCTTCTAGCACAAGAGAGATGTCAAAATAGGATCCTGAGAAATCTTACTGTGTAATTTAAGATATGGAATTCCTGCATCGCCCAAGCCTGCATTAGAGATCTAGATTTCACTCCAAGACTTTAGGTGTCCATTTGATCTTTTTTCCAAATAGGAGCCTGTGTTGAGCCTGGGCCACAAGACTGCTTATAGGAGAGAGTTGCACAGGTGGGTTTTGTTTATGCTGCGCAGTGGGGAGAGATCCCAAACCATCACCAGCGAGCAGCCTATTCACACACCCGTCAGCCAGAAATCAGCTAAGACAGAAGAAAGTTCAAGGCCCACGCCCCCAGCACTCCCATAGGAACATGGCGGCTCTTCCTTCTGCGCCCTGTGTGACTGAGTCTGCGGCTGTTCGGCTCTCTCCTGACCTCTGCCTTCCACTCCTTGTTCCTAGATTGTCACTTGACCTGAACACAGGCTTGGCCTTCTACTCTCCTGGGCATTTCTGGCTACCATGGGTAATGACGCAGACTGTCCACAGCAGAGTCTGCAGCCTCCTGTGTCACCAAGGTGGCTGTCTTCATGTCCCCAGAAACTGCCTCACTCCTGCCCTACCTGTGCAGATGGCTTCTCTTTGAATTTTATCTAATTAATTATGATCCAGTTAATTATCCCATAATACATACCTATTATCATGACTGAATGTGGTATCATAATCTTCAGTATCTTTACGAAAATTGCTGACATTGTTTCAGCTGAAAGCTGGGAAACATGCTTGTTCTCAGGACCATTCGAGATTAAAAAGAAGAGAAGAAAAATCTTAGCTTCACAAGACTTTGCTACAGGATGACCTGTGAGGCCAGAATTTGTAGCATGGACTCAAACACTTGAGCTTCCAAAAATGGACACAGATGTCAACTTTATATACACAAGTGTGGCTCTAACTTCATGGAAAACGAAGAGACTGGAATTCTGGAAAACATCGCGGGTGCAGAACTAAGCATTTAAACTTGTCATTAATTATTAGCATGGTTGCTGGCACTTCCTAAAGGCCTAAGAACCCGTTTTTTGGCTCAAGAAAACACATTTCTTGCTGCATTTGTCTTTTTTTCTGTGACAGAAAAAAGTTCTTTTGCAAAAATAAGCACTTCTATAATTCTGCAGTATGTGGAACTGACGGAAGCAAACAGAAAGGCAGGCAATTTGGTGTTTGTGATTCCTGGGTTATCATTCATATTTCAAGAAAAGAATGCCTTTTACACAAAGGAATGTCCTCAGGCAAGTGCCTCAACCAAAGAGCCTCTGCTGGACCCTGGCTTGTGTCACCTGGGCCATTGTCATGCAGATCAGCACTGGCCCACAAAGAGCCCTTGCTTTGCTCCTGCATAGCTGGCCTGGCAGCTGGTCTTGGGGGCATTCCTTTAATGCAGTTTGCTTGCTATCAGGCACCCAGGTCCCACAAGGGTCTCCTCCCACAGCACTACTAAGCATGGCCTCACAGAATCTATCCAGTTTGGAGTTTGGGGGTACCGGACACGTTAGCTCTGGCCGGCAGTAGAAGGAAGAGTTTCTTCTGTTCAAGAATCACCTGAAAATACAGGTGGGCTCACCAGCTAAGATAGACCTTGTCAAACATGCTTAAAGCTTGTCTCACCCTCCACCATGGCAAAAAAAAAAATTAGCAAAACAGTGATTTAACCAAGAACGAAGAAGCTGTATCCACAGTGGTAGAGTCACACTGCTTTGGGAGGCCCAGCCCCCAGATGCATTCGTCCCTTGCCTGTGTGTTTGTCAGTCAGCTCAGCAAGTGTCTGACGGTGTCTGCTACTGGGCAGGTACGGAGCTGCTGTGGGGGGCACAGGGGCAGGTAAGCCTGGCAGGTATGGCCCTGCCCGAATGGACAAGTGAACAGCTGTGACTATGCAGAGGAATGACTGCTCCGAAGGGGAGAGGAAGGGGTCCTGGTGGAGCAGAGAGGGAGGGGCCCCATGAAGACAGGACGTAATCAAGAGAGCTGAGACCTGGACGAGGAGCAGAGGCTGCCTGTGTGTAGGTGCTTGTGATCCTGGGGGTCGGGGCAGGCAGTGCTCCTAGGAGCTGTGCTGCTCTTTCTGGTTTTTGAGTTTGAAGACGCAGAGTATAGGATGTGTAAGGTGAGACCGGAAAGGCGGGTAGTGGTCTCATCACTAAAGGCCTCACACCAGGAGGAGATTGGGCCTCATCCCAGGCTGCGAGCAACGTGTGAGTAGAGTGACAGAATCGGATTGGAATAGGTAAGCTGTGAGTGATCTTCCCCAGACTGCAGAGAAAGGTTATAAGCCTTGACGATTCTTCACGTCGCTTTGAAATGGTCTACTGGGGTTTCTCACTCTTTGCAACGTGTTTTCCTTAGGAAAAAAAAAACCTGAAGGCATGTGCCATGACTGCCTGTTAGAGTGGCCCCTTGAATTCCCATTTCCTATCCCGCTGTCCTATTCCGTCCACCCCGGAAGGAAGGTCCACTCACTGCATCCCACTTCCTGGGAACATGGCAGTGGGCCTGCCCCTCTCTGTGGGCTGCACTGTCTCCGGCCTGGAGCGTTATTTATTCACCTTTCACGCTTCACTTACTGAACTGGAGGCTTTTCCAGCATAAGGACTTCATGTGTGTGCACAAGTGTGTGTCCCAGAGTGCAGGTGCACGTGCAGGTTTGAAGGCAGGTGTGGGGGGAGCGTCCTCATCTGTCCCCAGACTCCCAGCAGCATCACCCTGAGCACAGCTGTTCTGGGTCAGAGTTAAGGAGCTTTGGAGGCCGGGCGCAGTGGCTCATGCCTGTAATCCCATCACTTTGGGAGGCCGAGGCGGGTGGATCACAAAGTCAGGAGTTCAAGACCAGCCTGGCCAAGATGGTGAAACCCTGTCTCTACTAAAAATACAAAATATTAGCTGGGCATGGTGGCACGTGCCTGTAATCCCAGCTCCTGGGGAGGCTGAGGCAGAGGACTGCTTAAATCCAGGAGGTGGAGTTTGCAGTGAGCCGAGATTGTGCCACTGCACCCCAGCCCAGGTGACAGAGCAAGACTCTGTCTCAAAAGAAAACAGCAACAAAAAAGAGCTTTGAAGAGCTTGTCAGCCACCACGTGAATGTTTCGGGACATTTGCACTGCAACGGTGCTTATTTCCTGCAATTCGTAGATATTTTGTGGCTTTTTTCCTTTCTATACAAATATATTTGGTAATTTAAAACTTGCATCATCTCTAATAATGTGCTTTGTTTTGTCAAGAAATTTTGTTTAGGCTCCTCAAAAGCAAAGTAGAAAAATAATACATTCTTAAGAAATAGTACACATTCATTTATCGTAATTTTAGATGCTGTGAAGTCCATGCTCAGCTTGCTGACAGGCTGGGCTCTTGGCGAGGACCGTCCTCCCGGCTGAGGGCTGCTGCTGTCTCACTGCGTCCTCACTGGGAGCGAGAAGAGGTCATCCTTTTCCTCGTCTTACAAGGACACTGATCTCATCGTGGGGCCCAGCCTGCGACTTCCTCTAGCCCGAAGGGCCTCCCACGGGCCCCGACTCCTAATATCATCACATCGGGGTTTAGAGGTACAGAATATAAATTTTGGGGTGAGACACAGACACTCTGTTCATAACATGTGTAAACAAATAACAGCTGCTAGCCACGTGCCACATGCCACGGCGCCACCTGCAGTCCCAGCTATGCAGGAAGCTGAAGCAAGAGGACCATTTGAGCCCAGGAGTTCAAGGGCAGCCTGGACAACCTAGCAAGATCCCATCTCAACCCCCCCGCCACAAAAAAACCAAAAAATACACAAAACCCCAATTGCTGCACTGAAAAATGTATTTATTTTTTATGTTTTGTAAAAAAGTCTTGCTATGCTGCCCAGGCTGGTCTCAAAATCCCGGCCTCAAGCAATCCTCTTAGCTCAGCCTCTCAAAATGCTAGAATTATAGCCGTAAGCCACTGTGCCCAGCCTGAAAATAGAATTTTCAGTAGCAACATGCCTTTTTCCTGCAAACCACCAAACTGTCCCTAGTTATCAAGGCAAAGGCAGAGCCCAGAGAAGTAAGTAGAGTGCCCGTGACTTCACAGGGTGGCACCTTGAGGCCTACCTCTGCCCTACCTGCCCCTCAGGAGGCACCTTGGTGGAGAGGGTTGCAGGGGCAGAGCTTTGAGTCTGCACCTGCGGTGGCCTCACAGCACAGAATACACAGCCCACCCGGGTGGAGGCCGAGGTCAGGGCTGCACCAGCAAAGCTGCAGAGCCACTCTGCAGGGGCAGGCTCCCCAGCTCACCGACCTCCCACTTGGCCTCACTTTACTAGGCCAGCAGCCCTTTGTGCTTAGACAGTGGGCTCTGATCTGTCCCCTCTCGAATTTCCGCTGATTACTTCTGCCTCAGTTCTCTCTCTTTTCAGCCTCTCCAGATCAACTGGACCTGCTTCCCTCCTGCAGAGTCAAAGGGATCCTGAAAAGGGAAAGGTCTAGACATGCCCAGCAGCCTGGGCGCTCCAAGGGCACAGGGCAGGCTGAGCGCTCCAAGGGCACAGGGCAGGCTGAGCGCTCCAAGGGGACAGGGCAGGCTGAGCGCTCCAAGGGGACAGGGCAGGCTGAGCGCTCCAAGGGCACAGGGCAGCCTGGGCGCTCCAAGGGCACAGGGCAGGCTGGGCGCTCCAAGGGGACAGGGCAGCCTGGGCGCTCCAAGGGGACAGGGCAGCCTGGGCGCTCCAAGGGCACAGGGCAGCCTGAGCCTCCCAAGGGAGTGGGCTACAAATTTAAAGGAGCAATACCTGCAATCCTTTTTTGCTGAAGAAGAAAGGATACCACATCTTCCCTTTATTCTAGCCCATTGGGAACTTTATACCCATGGGCAGTTACTGCCACAGAAATAGCCTGTTTAACACAAGCAGAGTAGTGAAATAAGAAGGATCTAATTTCTACTCTAACTGTAAAAGGCTCTGCTGGAGACCCCTTGGCAGCCTTCCCATTCCTCCTAGATCAGGACAGGACCTGGATGGTGGAAAGGTGGCAGCGTGGTGGCCAGGAGTGAGGGTGTGGCCACGCTGCAGCTCCCTTTGGATGCATCTGCGCTGGAGCAACCCTGGGTGGGGGTCCCTTCCCTCTCAGGCCCCAGATTCGGAGTCATTGCAAAGAGTAAAATAATCAACATTGGTAAGAAATGTGGCCCAGACAAGGTTTCAGTGTGTGCCCATTTCCTGTTGATGGTGAAGAAGAGGCCTTCACCCGATTGTGGAATGGGTAAGGGAGTGTTTGGGACCCACCTGACGTCACCACGGAGACACCCGTGATGTGGGCTCAGCACTGAGTGGAGACCCCCTCGCATAAATTCTCTTCTACTTCTAAGGAGACGCCTCTTCCACCCTTTTGCAGAGGTGGTGCTGGTGCTGTGGAGAGGCACTAGCTCACTCTCACAGAGCGGGGCTCACTCTGAACCACAGTCTGAAGCCCCATGTTGCGCCTAACTCCTTTGGCGTTGACTTCCCCAGCTGCTCTCTAGCTCTTTGCTTCCCCTCTCCTTGGTCTTTGGACTTGACGTCGTTTTCCTGTGTCAAACCTCAGCTTCTCCCAGCAACAGTCTGGAGCATGAGCCTCACTGTCCTGCTCTGAACAGCCCCCTTCAGTTGAGAGTAGGACCCTATTCAGTGTAAGCAAGAGGAGGGGCAGGAGGAGGGCCAGTACTCCAGGCTCACCGCGACCTTCGGAACGCAGAGCCAGGCACCCAATTTGGTAACGGGAAGAAATGTTCTCTGCATCCAGGCCCCCTGACTTCCGGTTTTCCTCCTGTCCACAGCTTGTGCCTCATCCACCGACCTTGGAGGGCTCCGTCTGTGGGCTCTGCGTAAGAGTGAACAGATGACAGTTCCCTGGCAGGCGACTCCCAGGCTTGGACCCAGTGAGCTGGTGGGATGGATGGTGATGTGCACAGCCTGCTTTTTGCACCTTTCTTTCTCTGCTCCTGGGGCAGTGCCCGGGGTGTGTAAATCAGGGATCCAATATCAGATTCTGTGGGCAGGAACCCGATCCCGTCCCTTCTGAAATTTCCATACCTCTTCTGTATGCTCCTATGTCACTCCTGTCAAAGAAAGATGCATTCATTTTTACAAAAAGGAACGAAAAAAATATCACAGCAGGGAGAAGGATAAAGCACCTTGGCATCTAGGCTAGTGGAGCAGGAACTCGAGCCTGCAAGGAAGGAGATAGGAGACAGAACCTGCTTTTGCTCCAGATTCAGTGAGTTTGCAGCTTGATCTGTTTCTCGTTTATTTTGTATTTGCAAAATGGGGATTCTAATATCCAGATTTTACCTAACACTCAAGGGCACAGGGAGAGTGAATGAGCTTGCGTTTCTGCAGAGCTCGTGTCTGCTAGAAGGTGCTGTGTCAATAGCTGGAAGAAACAGAAATAACGTGAGCTGGCTATTCGGGACCCTTTGGGGGTCCCTTGATGGTTCTGTGTTGACTCAGATTCTGCTTGAGCAGAGAAGTGTTTTGAATCCCTCAAAGCAGCAGTGAATGCCACATTTCCACCAGGCCTGGGCATATGTTCCACATGTAGAGAGCCATTCTAGTTGATATTTCATTATTTTGTTCCAGCTCTGTGGCAAGAGCTCTGAGTGTGTCTGCACCCATTGACCACAGCCCAGTGAGGCAGGGATAGTATCACTGCCATTGCACATGAGGAATACATTCTGTACGAAGTTACATACGCCTATGAGTCACAACAGAGCCTCTGGCTGAAAAGGGCCCTCCCACAGCATTCTGAGGCTAGGTTCAGGCTTCTAAGGGTTGACCTGTCTCAACTCCCCCGGCATAGGGTGAAGGGCAGTGTTGAAAATATGCTCATCTAGTCTTCTCAATCTCATTTTCATGTATTTCATGAACTTCTGCTTCCATACTCTCCCACAGAAGAGTCATTCAGGAAATGTCCCTGGCTGTCACTCTTTACCTGTTCAGAGCATATTATTTCAGAAGGGACCTTGTGTAATCCTTTAAGATGGACACCGGGCATATGGACCACGTACCCTTCCTTAGCATCTTCTGGGACTGCCCCACCTCGCCAGGCTGGGTTGCCTTGTGAGGCAGGAGCCCTTCTGCATGTGCGGCGTGTCAATTCTACTTCTGCAGTCCTTGAATCAGCTGTCATTCTTTGCTAGGAAGTCTTTATTTACTTGTGTAGTTACTGACTTACTGTTTAGTGTTCTCTGGAGGTGAAATACTCTAATTGGGTCAACTTTCTTTCAAAACCTACTTTCCAGTCTCCTTAATCAATTTCATCTCCCAGCTCCCCAGACCTTCTGATGAGGTCATGGGACTCTAGTTGCCGAGGCTCAGCTCTGGCCCCAGGTGGGGCATTGTGCCGGTACTGGGGCTGAGTGTCCTGGGTCCTGATGGCCTCTCCCCAGATGCCCCACGATGCCTGCGTCTGATCTGTGTGCTCACTCCGCAGTTTCTGCATCTTTTCCTTCTAACTGCAGCCTGTGCACTTTCTGCAGGGGACTTGGGCCACAGGAGCTGCTCAGAGAGCTGCAAGGGCCTGTGGGTGTGTGTCCCTCCTAGTGGTCAGTAACTCATGACCTACAGGCAGGAGCGGGAAAGTCCAGCTTCTTTGCTTCAAGGCAAGTCAAATTCAGAGGCCTTGCTTGCCCTCCAGAGGCCTCTTCAATGCCAGGCTGAAGATCGCTCTGCAAGACCGTTCCTGAGATTGAGCCTGGCTTGACTCTCACCCTCCCCAACCCCGTTTCCCGCTCCCTCTCCTGTCATCAGTCACTTGTCCGTGGATTCTCATCGGGAGTCTGATTCTGGGAGAACCTGTTGAAGGCACTTGGATCTTGGGACTTGCTCAAGGTCTCGGAGGCTACCTGGATAACCTCCTCCCCATAGCCGGGGTTGCTTGCTCACCGCTGTGCTTGGGTTTCTCCTTGAGCTAGTGCCTCTGCCAGTTCTAACTTCCTGAGACTACAGCTAAGACACATAGGGGAAGATTCTCTAGGGAGACAGCAGGATATCCTGCAGAGGGGTCAGAGAGCTTGTGGCCAAAAGGCTGCTTCAACACTTATTAACACGAGTGTGCGTGTGTGTGGCTGTGTGTGTGTGAGAGAGACAAACTCTGGGCAGATCACAAGTCTGAAACTGTGAAATGGGGTCATCAATGGCATCTCTTCATCATGGATCAGTTGGGGGGGTTCCATGACATCATACATGTAATGTCCTGGTACGGAGGCAACGTTCGCATTCAGTGTACATTACCTGTCACGATGCATTAAACACTCTCTGCCATCTACACTTTTTCTGTGGACGATATAGCCCTAAAGGCAACTGGGGATGTGAGGAGAATTCTATCCCAATCAGGGATTTAAGAGGCCCTTCTCCTGTCGCCTGGAAGCTGGGAACAGGCAGGGGTCTCAAACAGTAGGAGATAGTGTCCTTGACATTCTGAAGAGAGGACAGTGGGAGCTGGGAGGCACACAGACTGTTTCTGAAGAGAAGGGAGGCAGGCACCCGAATTCACGGGCTGTGGGGTTCACAGAGCGGTGAGCACAAGCATCCCGCACTGCCTCTGCAAAAAGGTCAATGCGGATGGCTTTGGCTCCCCGGGGGACGAGAAGACATTCATCTCTGGAGTCAACGGTAAAAACAAAAGTAGAGTAATTTACTCTTCCCTTTGGCACAGGCAGCAAGCTATGCTTTATAATTAGAGGATTTTTCCAGGGAGGGAAAGTGGGGAGTTGATGGCACCAGTGCCTGCTTATTGGATGCACACACAGCAGAGGAAAAAGGACAAAACACTTAGGGAAATTAGAAGCCATTTAGAAAATAAATCCCCAGGGAATCTTTTGAATTTCACTGGGCCGAGACAACTGCTATATTTCTACTATATTCTCCTTTCTTCGCCTGCAGGCAGACCATACTTTTCCAGGGCTGGCTGAGCCTGGGCTGTTCATGAGCAGACAGTCCTGAGCAGTCCTGGAAAAGGGAGAGCCAAGTTTGCGGGGAACAGCTCGCCCTCGGATAAGCAGGCAGTTGGGAGACACAGTTCACTCAGCAAACACTCGGAAACTTCAGGATGTCACCTTAGGTACCACCAAGCATAGAAAGATGATTCAGACACAGCTCTGCCCGGTGAGGGCTTGCGGTCTAGGAGTGGGGAAGAGAGGAAGCCAAGAACATCCAAAGCAAAGACAGAAGCTGCTCTGAAGGAATGGGAGGGTCTGGGGGTCAAGGAAGGGAAATGGTGTCTGGAACCCAAGGTCAGGGCCAGGCATAGCCCCTACCCCATGGGGCAAACTGGTAGCCTCCAGCTCAGCCAGCTGGGGTAGCGTCCTGGGGTGATGCCTCTTGCTGGTCTCCCCACAAGAACCTTGTTATGAAGAATTTGGTCTAAAAAAAGTTAAAATGGTGCATACTTGCAGACATTGTGTTATATTATATTTTCACTTAGCTTTGTGATTGCTTTAAATATTTTCGTGATATAAAACATCTTCCCAGGAAGAAAATTCTATTTTATTACCTCATGAATAGGGAAATTAAAGATCTAAATCAAGATGGCTTGATCTGGCATCTAGGTTCAATGAAGTGGTTGGTTAGTTGTCTTTGTGGCTTGGAGTAGAGAGAGCATCTACCAGAAGTGTTCTATCGGCTCCTGAGGAGGCCGTCCAGGCAGGTCTTTCTGGATGGAGCACAGGTGGCTGGTGGTGATGGTCCCTCCTCAAGTGCACTGCTCCTTGTATCTTGGCAAAGCATTCATCTAAACAACTTGCCATGTGCTTTCCTAGCCAACCATCTTCTACATGTTTAAAAAAATCAATATATTTTCATGACTGTCTGTAATTAGATTCCTGATTTTAATTTCTAACTGGGTGCAGCATCGTTACGTTGCATTTTTTAGAATAAATCGTTTGATTCACGAATGCATTCGTATTTTTAATATGTTTCACTCCTTGCAAACATATTAGGTTGATTTATTAAACTGTGCTTAATAGATTGGGTTATATTATTAATCATGTAATACTTTTATGTTAAAATAAAAATTAGTAGCTAATTCAGAGAAACCAGGAAACTTTCAGCCTCTGCTTCCGCATCGACTGTGGAGGCGACTGCACGGTGCTGGAGTTTTCCTTTCCTCTTGACTGTGGATTTTCGTTTACTGTTTCTGAATATGCTTCTGTTCACATGGATTCAAACTGGCGTCTAAACCTTGCTTCTGATTAATACAGAAACCACCGGGACTTCCTGTTCCTGTGTTAAGCAACGTTGGGGTCCAGCAAAAACAAACCTCCAGAGAAGCAATCACAACAGGGACGTGGGAGAGCGCTCGACGAGGTCCCTCTTCCGGAACCTAAGTAAGGCTTGGCTGGAGTCTGCTCATCCACACCTCATTCAAGACCCTCCTCTTGCTGTGCCCATTAATCCTGAACTGTTTTGTCAGACTCAGTTCCAAGCAATTCCTCACTTCTCAGAACGTGCCTTAACAGTCACTGGGTTCGGGCCCTGAGACCCATACACATAAAGCCCTGACTGTGCCCTTCTGAGAACTGCTGATACCATCAAGGTGGAGGTTCTTTTTGCAGCGGGTCTTTTTCTGGGGTCCTTTCAAGGAGTCTAGGGGACAGTATCCAGACCAAGGCGACTTTTCTCCAGGCTGAAAGCTACCTTGCAGCTGATTCCCAACCTTGGAAGCACATTCCGTTCGCATCAGCGGTTTTAACAAATCCCGATACCTAGGCTCTTCCCGAGAACAATTAAGTCAGAAATTCAAGGTATGGGGCCTTAGCATTTGTATTATTTATTTATTATTTGAAACAGAGTCCTGCTCTGTCGCCAGGCTGGAGTGCAGTGGCGTGATCTCGGCTCACTGCAACCTCCACCTCCTGGGTTCAAGCAATTCTTCCGCCTCAGCCTCCTGAGTAGCTGGGACCACAGGCGCATGCAACCACGCCTGGCTAATTTTTGTATTTTTAGTAGAGACGGGGTTTCACCATGTTGGCCAGGATGGTCTCGATCTCTTGACCTCTTGAACCGCCTGCCTTGGCCTCGGGTGTGCTGGGATTACAGGCATGAGCCACCGCGCCCAGCCTAGCATTTGTATTTTTAAAGCTCATTTGTGAATCTCATATGCCTCCAAGGTTGAGAACCACTGATTGAGAAGGTGGGAATTTGTCACTCGATTATGTAATGACTCACTTGTAACAAATGTTTTCTGACTGCCTTATCCATGGCAGGCACTTCTGAGCACTGGGAGTAAGATACATACGAGACTAACTTGATCCCTGTACTCAAGGAACTTATGTTCCACTGGGGGAAGAGAGAAAGGAATCCCAAGATGATGCCAAGCCTTGTGAAGACGATGAAGACAGGGTGATGTGCCTCGGCAGTTCCTGGGGGTGTGGGGGAGCATCCCACTGCCCGGAGGACCTGCGACCTCAGACCCCGGGATGGGAACAAGCAGCTGTGGGAGCGTCCGGGAAAGAACACACCAGATAGAGGGAAGGGCAGGGGCGCAGGCCCTAAGTCTGGGTGGCCTGGGATTACCTGGAGAACAGAAGGGAAGTCGGTGCAGCCAGAATGCATTGGGCGCAAAGAGTGGCCTCAAATGCAGCTGGAGCGTGAGGGGATGGCTGGTGCTGAGCTACGCAGGCCGTGGTCAGTGTGTGGCTGCTCGTGCGAGCACATAGGGCGCCTTGGCTGGGGTGTAGGCTCAGGGAGGACCCTCAACAGGGAGGGCAGGCCGATCCGACCTATCCAACAATAGCACCCTGGGATGGGCTGCTGCTGAAGGGACAGCCCGCAGGGAACAGGGCAGAGCTCGGGGAAGCAGTCCAGAGGGGACTGCACAGTCCCAGAGTGAGGTGATGGTAATGGACCCAGGGTGGAGGAACAGGACACATCTGGCACGGGTCAGAGGCAGAGCCAGGAAAACTTTCTGGTGGGTGAAAGAGGGCTGGCGGGAAGGGGGCCACCAAGAGTGGCTCCTCAGTGTGTGGCAGAAGCTGCAGGGTGCCACCTGTGGCCATGGCGGTCGGCCCCGGGGCAGAGGGAAGTGTGGCAGGGTGGGCGGAGGTCAGTGGAGGTGGAGCAGGAGGTCCAGCGGCTGTTCCATGGCTAGGAAAATGAGGTGGGGGTTGGAGCCAGAGACTGCGGTCCGGGAGATCTGGGAGTCTTTGGCATTTGGACGCCCTGACAGATGGTCAGCTTTATGAAACCACTTGGGTTAGAGTAAAGAGGGAACGGAAGAGGGCCTGGGCCAGGTGCTGGAACACATCCACGTCCTTGGGGAACAGTGAAGCAGAGATCCGCAAAGGAGAGGGAAATCCAGTGGCCGTGGGGCACAATATGGAGGGGGTGCCATCTTCACAACCAGGGCCAGACCTGTGGGACACCTGAACACCCCAAGGCAGAGAGGAGGCCCTGGACTGCAGGGATACACCAACCCCAGCCTCGCCCAGCCCCACCAGCTGCCGCCACACCTCAAGGTCATATCTGCATAGTGATGGTGCTGCCCAGAGGGCTTCAAAGAGGTCACTGGGGGCCTGGAAGAATGGGAGCTCCACGCAGGGGTATGGCTGGGGGACAAGCTGAGTGACTGAGCAGAGAACAGCCTCTCTCTGAAATGAAACGAGGGCATCTCCCACATGTAGCCAGGGCCATGCCCTATATAAAAGCAATTATTCCCACCTCGGCTGCCCTTGGAAAGTGGGTTAGGCATTGGTCTCTTTTCAAGATACCTCAGGAGTGAGGCTTGGCAGAGAGAATTTAGATCAGCGGGTAAAGGGGAGGTAGCAGAGAAAGTTGGGAGCGAGCACATAAGTGAGGGGCCCAAGGGAGTCCCTGTGGAGCAGTGCCCAGTGCTTGTCGGGAGGGTCTGGAGCATGTGTGAGTGTGCATGAGTGTGTGTGAGAGAATAAAGGTGTATGTGTGAGTGCATGCAAGCACGTGTGTGCTAGTGTGTGTGTAGGTGTGAGTGCATGCATGTGTGTGAGTGCAAGCATGTGTGTGCTAGTGTGTGTATGTGTGAGTGCGTGCATGTGAGTGTGCGTGAGTGTATGCAAGCATGTGTGTGCTAGTGTGTGTATGTGTGAGTGCATGCATGTGAGTGTGTGTGAGTGCATGCATGTGTGTGTGAGTGCATGCATGTGTGTGCTAGTGTGTGTGTGTGCTAGTGTGTGTATGTGTGAGTGCATGCATGTGTGTGTGAGTGCATGCATGTGTGTGCTAGTGTGTGTGTGCTAGTGTGTATGTGTGAGTGCATGCGTGTGTGTGTGAGTGCATGCATGTGTGTGCT
>CM052652.1:149127685-149147254 GCA_028533165.1 Leontopithecus rosalia | reverse complement strand
TTGTGTTATTGTATGTGAGTATGTCTGTGTGTGAAGGCAGCGGCAGTGGTGAAAGGGAGAGCTGGCACGAAGGCGCTCTTTGCAGGCTGCAGGCTCTGCCCTGGGTCTACCCAGGCCATCATTTTACTGGCATGAGGCAAGATGATCATATCTAGACACAAATTCTGGGCATGGAAGAACCAGAATGCATTACTGATTTCCACTATAAACTCGCAAAATTCAAAATGCTATTGAGAAGCCAGGAGTCAACAACAAATTGAGAAGAAGAAATTGACCAGGAGAAGCCTGGCTGCTCTTTTGAAAAGGACACTGAAAAGGAGAGCCCCTGTGAAGAGGGCAGTGGACACAGCAAGGAGGCCCAGCTGTGCACCGTGGGGAGGGGAGCATGACCTGGAAGTTCAGCCCCAAACAGGGGGAAGTAAGGAGAGCGGGACTGGGCATTCACACATGCGCACCGTTTGGGGTGCAGATAAGTACCAGGAGCCTCTGGTGGAAACAGAACTGCCGGTGTCTGTGGGAAGAGCCCAGTGCTCCCGGGGAAGCCCTGCCAGTGCCCGGGAAGGCTGCAAGACCAGCCCTCAGCAGCCAGAGCGGTGGCCCTGGTGCACTTGGGCCCTTTCCGCTCAGAGGCTGGGACCTGCCGTGCACTTGCTCCACCGAGCCCCTTTGTGTTGGGTGTACGTGTGCTTTGCAGTGCTTAATGCGTGTAGATAACTCTACAGCATGTTCAGGCGCATTCTGCCAAGGATCATGTTACTTCTGCTACAGCAGGAGCTACATGGCCTTGGAACATCATCGGGAGCTCACGGGGGACGTTTTTCAGCAGCTGAAGAGCTGGACTGTCCACCTTCCTCTGAGGAATGTCAGCCTCCTAACACTGCAACTGACATTTCTGTCTACTCAATTCCCGTCAGAAGCATCACAAGCAACAGTGAAAACAAATAAGGTCTCATTTTTCCAATTAACTCAAAAACATACTGAGATCTGGGGTATCTCCCAGGAAATGTCATAGAAAGATGAGAGCTTGCTGCTTCCATCAGACACACCCCAGTGCTGGAAGGGCAAGTAAGAAGTGTCATAACGCCAGATGACTAAGAAATGCTAACATGTCACTAAACAAGGTGGTCACAGTATTCCGAAGGCCCAGGTGTGTGTACTGCAGAAACAGCAAGTGGGCGGGGCTTTCCCAAGCCCGGCGGGAGGTATCGATGTGTACTAGGTTTCCAAGGTCTCAAAATCTCAGGGACTAGGACACCAGAAGTGTAGGCAACAAAGGAAAAATCAGGGAAATCAAACGTCACCAGAATTAAACACTTTTGTGCATCAAAAGATTCTATTGACAGTGACAAGGCAGCCAAGCCATGAAGTGGGAGACAATATTTGCAAATTATATATCTGATAAAGGGTTAATATTTAAAATAGGCCAGGCGTGGTGACTCATGCCTGTAATCTCACACTTTGGGAGGTCGAGGCGGGTGGATCACCTGAGGTCAAGTGTTTGAGACCAGCCTGGCCAACATGGCAAAACCCGGTCTCTACTAAAAATACAAAATTAGCCAGGCCTGGTGGCACATGCCTGTAATCCCAGCTACTCAGAAGTCTGAGGCAGGTGAATTGCTTGAACCCAGGAGGCAGAGGTTGCAGTGAGCTGAGATTGTGCCATTGCACTCCAGCCTGGGCAACAGAGACTCTGTCTAAAAAATATATACATATATATTATATATAATAATTATTGATAATAATAATATATAATATATCTTATATAATTATATATATCTTATGTATCATATATATGATACATAATATGTATTTAAAATATATAAATGGCTCTTATGACTCAACAAGACAATGAACAGTCTGATTTAAAATTGGCAAATATGGACATTTCTAACGGTGATTAAGCTCGTGTGCTCCGTATCACTAATAATCAGGGAACTGCAAACCACATCCACAGTGAGATGCCAATTCAGTCATAGGATGAGCATCACAAACAGAACAGAACAGAAATCACACGTGTGGCTGAGGATGTGGAGCTGAAACTGGAGCCCTTGTGCCATGACGGAGGGAATGTCACTCCGCTGTGGTTAATGGTGTGGCCATTCCTCAAACAATTAAAAACAGAATCGCCATATGAACCAGCAATTCCACTCCTGGGTGTCTACCCCAAATAACTGAAATCTGAGACTTGAACAGATATTTGCACACCCATCGTGACGGCAGCGTTAACAGTAGCGAAAGGTAGAAGCAAAGCCACTGCCCATCAGTGGCTGAAAAGAGATGCAAGATGTGGCAGCTACATCAAAAGGAATATTATTCCAGCTTACAGAGGAAGGGAGCGCGGAGGTGCTGCGACATGGTAAACCTGGAAGGCATTATGCTGAGTGAAATAAGAGAGACGAAAAGGTCAAATACTGTATGGACCCACTTACGTGAGGTTCCTGGAGTTTTTCAATTGGTGGAGAGACAAAGTACAAGGGTGAGTGCCAGGAGCTGCGGACAGCGTGGAGACAGGGAGTGACTGTTTCATGGACATGAAGCCTCAGTTTGGGAAAATGAAAAGATCCTTGAGATGGACGTTGGTGATGGTTGAACAGTATGCTTAGTGTCACCCATCTAAGCACTTAAAAGGGACTAGGCTGGTAAAGTTATGTCGTGTATTTCACCACAATAAAAAATGGCATAGAAGCTGCAGGGCTTCACCTGTGTGAGGCTCTTCCCTCGTGAATGTGATGAGTTTTCCCTTTTGAAGTTGCAGTCTCAGCTGGGACATGGACAAGTCCCCATCCTGCTTTCCCCGGTGCCCGGGCTCCCAGCCGCCAGTTCACACTGAGTGGTGAGTGGCTTCATGGTTATGTTTTAAATTAGCACAGAATGAAAAGAAGTAAGCTGGGGGAAGCCTCCCTTGCTGACCTGAGTGGTCACTGACAGGAACTGCCCCGTGGCCCCACAGGACTGTCAGAGGCCAGGGGCTGCAGGCACGTTCTGGGTGCTAGCTGGGAGCCTCTCGCCCCAGGACTGGCCCCTGGCTCTGGAGACACCTCTGGCTTTTACCTCTGTTTTGAGGTAAAACATGAGCTGAGGTGCAGTCTCCAGCCGACTGACTTTTCTCTACCCCCATCTTGAGGCGGGGCAGCTCCAGCTCATCGGACCCGATGCCTCAGGCCTCAGTCTGTAACCGAGTACCCCATTTTCCTAAAAATCATCTTTACCTTTTCTCTTTTTCCCTGTGTGTTCACTTCTTACTTAGCCCTTTAGGAATGCGACTGTAACCATTCCCTTCTCTCCACCAGGCGCTCCCTGCACTGCAAGCTTATCTCACTGTATGTTTGCTTGGAAATTCAGAGGACCAAATGCTGAAGCAAACCAGGCATCCTCTGGGTTTCACCCCCACTGGGCGATTGCAGCCTCGCTTGGCCCACAATGGCACCAGCCAGACCACCCAATGGATATGCCATTGAAGCAAATCACGCAGACCGTGCATCTTCCCCCCGTCCCCTGCGTGCCGTTCATGCCAAGTTCCCCTTTAAAGCCCTTGCTTTCTGCTTGTACAGGCGATGCTTTTCCCTTAAGGCAAGAAGCCTGAATCCTGTTCCCGTAGCCGAGCTCTGGAATGGTCACTTTATTTCTGTCTGAACTCACTCTTGTTTATTGAACTCTACAAGCACTGAGCAGCAGGCCCTGCCTTCAGTCCAAGTCCCCCACAATCCACTGCTCCAGGTATGGTGACCCTGATGGGCTTTTGAAGCAGCATGAGTGACAGGAGAATTTGGAGGCAAGGATGACTTCTCTCCTCCTTTCAGACCCGCCCAGGTGGAAAACAATTCACTTTCCTGCTGTAACATCAGGGTGTGAGCCTGCGAAAGCAGGGATCTCAGGGCACCGGCAGCCGAGGAGCTCTGCTGCCAGGCACAGGGTGTGGCACCTTCCAGCCTCACCGCAGAAGCTGGCCCGGAGCCTCTCACCTCATCACAGGTGGAGGTGGCCCACCATGTAGGGAGCAACCTCCAGCTCTGAACTTCCTGCTGAGTTCAGCTCGAAGGAAAGGAAGGAGCCCTGTGGGGAGGTCAGCTGCGTAACCTTTGCTGCAGACGCAGGTCGAGGTCAGTGGGGAAGTGTGTTCACTCAGTCCAAGCAGGGTTGTCCCCTAAACTGGACCTTCCAGGCAATAGGAGCTAAGTTTCTGGAGAAGAGAGTGATGTTAAGTACGAATATTTGACTTGAATGAGAAGAGCAGAGCTCAGAGGTTTGGGATTAGAGATGAGACGGGCGCTGAAGCCAAGGGCAGCAGCTCGGACTGGAAGACGGGAGGTGAGGCTGCTGGGACAAGGAGGGGAAACAGCCTGCCTGGGTGGAGGACACCTGGCCCTCGGGGTCCCGGCAACGGAGACTCGTCTCCCACAAAGCTGCTTCCCGAGCTGGGAAGGGCTGGCCTCCTCAAGGTCATTCTCGCTACAGGGGCAGAGGGATTCCTGTGGGATTTAATGTCATTCTGGTTAATCCTTCCAGACAGAGCAAAACTCAAAATAAAAAGACCATCCATACACGTGGCAGAAAAATCCTCTCTTGAGAGTCACAGTGTGTGGAAATCTACATGGAAAATGCATGACCAGATAAATAGTAGCCATCATCCCTAGGGTTTAGTCAGTTAAAGACAATTTAGTTGAGCTCCCTGGAAGGATTTCCTTCTTTTTTACCGCAGCTGACAACATGAACTTGACAATGTGAGATGACTCCAGGGGCAGCTCGCGCTTACTCTCGAGTGCCTGCCGCCTCCGTCCTCACCATCGGAGCTTGCTGCTGCACTGCCTTCCCACTGTGTGTGTCACAGAGGTCGGCACGGACGGCACCAATGGTGCAGGGCGCAGCAGGGCGCTGGAAGCCCCACCACTGCCTCAAGGGCCTGATGTGAGAACCTAGTGCAGAATGGGAGACCATCAGTTGCCGGGAGGTGGAGCCAAGGCCCGGACTCTCAGCGGCTGAGGGCCTCTCTCCTTCTCATGCTACTCCTGGGCTGGTGGTCCAGGGCTCTTGCAACCTGGAGGCCGTGAAGACTGTCTCTGATGAACAGTGGGGGGTGCTTATGGAGGTCCACAAAGAGGCTGCTGTGGCCAATTACATTATTATGCCAGGGAATGGGCTTGCCAAAGGGATCACTGGGAGCAGTGCCAGCCCAGAAACAAGACTGGGGGAGGGGTCGTGTGCTGCCGTTCGAGTCCCAGAAGATGACCTGTTCTTAGGGAAGAGTCTCAGTAGGGGTCTCTGATGGCCACTGCACCACCTTCTTGGTGTCATTGTGTTTGATATATTTCTCCACAAGCAGGTCAGCTCAGTGGCAGGCACAGTGGGTTGTGCCAGTGAGAGTCGCATTCAGTTTGGGGATGATCTTGCCTGCTGCCTTGGCATTTGAGTAACTCCATGCCCACCTTGCCACGGTTAGCCACAGAGTCTTCTGGAGGGCAGGATGGTGTGTTCTCGAGGAGGTGTGGAGGCAGGACTGTGGTCCCAAGCCTCTCCGTGATGCCAGCTTTGCTAAAGTTGCTCGAGGGCGGGGGGGACAAGTGGCTATGGTGCAGGAGGTGTTGCTGAGTCTAGGGGCAGCTGTACTCCCATTCACTCCCATGACAAACACAGACTTCACGGAAGTGGCAAAGACACTGAACCCTGCGGCTCCACTGTTCAAGAGGTCCCAGTTTCTCTAAGGCACTGACGGCCCCGGTGGTCTCTGCTGCCCATCACTGTTGCATGCCGCAGTGGGGAGGGCGGTTGGGGCGTGCTTATGGAGGATGCAGATGGGTCTTTGATCACAGGCTTCCTGCCCTCTGCTTCCTGCCCTCCTCTTGAACTTGCCTTTAGTAGGGCTACAGCAGAGCTTGCAGACCAAGTAATTGAGGCCAGTGCCGGGTTCTCTGATGCTCTACTGCCCCCTTTGTCAGGGCTGCAAGCAGCCCTGGGTAGCAGGTGCCCAACCTGAGCCCCTCATGCTACAACCATCTTTCTAATCTTGGGAAGCTCTAAACTTCCCTCCTGCCTGGTCTACACCGCACTGGCCTTCTAGAAAACAAAAGGAAGGGGTGGCTGTCTTTTGGGTGCCTGGAAACTGCTGCTTCAGCTCAGTAGCAGAAATCCTCCCCCTTTCACACCCAGCCCAGATGAGGAACACCCAGTCTGGCTACCGTCCTGGGAGCTGGTAGGAAGAGGGAAGGGGTCAGTAGCAATCAGAATAAGATATGAATCTGTGTCAGCGGCATTTCTGATTGGTGGGTGTGTATCCAGTCCTGTGAGTGGGCAGAATTATTAGCAATGACCTGTGTTGTGAGTAATGACCTCCAGTCTTGTTCGTGGCTGAATAAGGAACAGTCCCCCCGGGGCTGGGGGTCTCAGATATGGGCAGTAGCGTCCACTTTGGCTATTGAAATGCCGCCCAGTGAAGATGTGACCAGCGCAGCTAAAGAATCAGAAGACTTGGGCTCAAAGGGAACCTGGACTTCGCAGTTTCCCAGGGTTCCTTTAAAGCAGCAGAACCACGTGTTGCCCTTAGTGCCGGGACACAGCAGGGACCCCTCTTAGCAGGGCCATCCCCTAGCTCCTAACTGTGGAAATAAAGGAAAATCTTGAGTGCCTTCAAGGGAAATTCCAAGCACCCTGCTAGCCCTAAGAAGTAAATGAGAAACTTGATAAGCAAGAAGGTAAGAGTAACTTAAACAGTAGGCACAGAAGTTAAAGTCACAGGATGTTTGCTTCCCTGTAGAAACTAAAGATGCCATGTTAACATACGACCCTGAGTTGTTTTTCAGAAGTTCACATCCCCAACAAAAGGACCTGGTGGCACGTGGACCTCAGATAAGGGGGACTGAGGACTGAGCTCTTCCTGCCTTTCCTGGTTCTCAGTTTCTTCCTGGGGAGCCTGGAGGGCAAACCCACAGGCCAGAGCTAATACTTTTGTCTGCCGACCCCCGTCTAGACAAACGTTCCTTCCCTACCCATTGAAAATCAGAAACTCTCAGATTACCTACCACCTGTGGACCCTCGCTTGAAGCTGTCCTGCCTTTCTTGGTCATTGATTGATGCCTTTGCCTGTGATCTCTGCCTCCTGCCTTTAAAAACCCTTAGCTGTAAGGGCAGGTTTGGTCTCAAGCCTGAGCTGCCCGATTCTCCTTGTCGTGGCATCCAGCCGTAAACACCTGGCTTTCTGTTGCTGCAGTCCTGATGCCAGTTTTTGGTTTTGCTGTGCTGGGCGGAGGGACCCGAGTTTGAATTGGTGACTGTGCGTATGGATTGTCAGTGTCTGTCATTTGTGTACCTGCCTGTCTCTGTAGGGAGTCATGGGCTGCTGAAGGCAGGCCACCTCTCCACATCTGGCTCAGAGGTGCTTGCTGACTGGCTGAATGCTGTGTCCACTGGAGGCTCTAGGATCTCCCTGCAGTTAACACCCGATGCTGTGATACCGACGGAACGAGCTTCACTTTCCAAGAGTAGTTGCCCATGCTTATTAGCAAGGTATTATGTAAGTATCAGCTGTTGTTTTTACTCCTTTTCCGGAGGAGAACTAATTTCTGCATTTCTCTCCCTGGATTCTTTGTTTCCTTGGGCGGCATCCTTAATCCATGGTAGCCCCAGGCCCAGGCTGCCTGCTGGGATTTGAGAATCCCTCCTGGGAGCTTCCTTGCTGAGCGCTGCCTTTTATTGCCCATCTAGCAAGGTCTCCAGGTGCAAAGGCTGCTTCTGGGCATTTCTAGATGAGGTGCAGAGGGAAACACGTCCCCAAGAAGCAATTCTATGTTGGCACCAAGAGTCCTGCCCACCTTCCCTCAGTCACTCAATTAAACATGAATTGAGGTGGAGCCATGAAGGAATTCTGCAGAAGTAATGAAGGTCTCAGGTGAGTTGACTGTAAGATGCGGAGATTACCCAGCAGGCCTGACCCGGCCACAAGAGCCCTTTCAATCTGTCTGCAGATAAGAGCCAAGAAGGCCAGGAACTCATAGCTTGAAGTGAATTCAGCAGGGGTGGGGTTCTCCACTGGAGATGGATGGGCCATGTGGCAGGAAGCTGGGCGTGGCCTTTAGAAGCCAAGAGTGATGACTGGGATCAGCTGGAAAACAGGACTTCAGTCCTAGAGCTGCAAGGCGGAATTCAGCCAAGAACCCAATGACTCTGGAGTCAGATTCCTCCCAGACAGGCTGGCTGACACCTTGCTTCCAGCCTTGTAAGACCCCAAGTAGAGAATCCAGCCACATGCCCCACCTCTGACCAACAGAAATGGGAGCTAGTCAGTGCACGTTGTTCTGAGCTGCCTGGTTTGTGGCAGTGTGTTATGCAGCAATGGCAAACGGTTGCAGGTGTCACACAGGGTTCTGACCTGCTGGCAAACAGCAGCTCATTCTACCTGAAAGGCCTGGGAAGTCTAGGGGAAAAGAGAGACCAGCAAAAAATGATTTCAAGGTTTTGTGGAAATTGCTGTAACAGAGCCAGAGCGATGGGGGTGAGGAGTGAATGAGGTGCTTAGAGAACAGAATCGAGAGGAAACAGCTGAGGTCACTGATGAACATTTTGGGAGCTTAATACAGACCGTGGCTGCCCAGGGTGCTCCCCATGCTTCAGTGTGGAATGTGGGTTCTGGCACTTGCTCATCTTACATGTGTGGACTTCAGTATGTGACAGAGGAAACAGATGGAACTTTCTAGGAAGTTCTATCACATCCAGGCCTCACGCTCTGGAAAGATTGCTCTATGTTGAGGAAGTACAGCTTTGCTCCTCCAAGTAAAGAAGCAGCTTACCTGCCACACAGCAGGTAAAACGGCTCCCAAATGTACCTGGATGCAGGTCTGAAGGCAGCCGCTACTGACATCATGTTTACATCACACCTCTAATTACAACTGCTTCCCCGAAACAACCCCACACAAGTGCGATCCTTTCATGCTTCTAAATTCTTTAGAGGAAGTGACTATTGAAAGCTCCTTTTGTAGCTGTGGACCGGAGGATCAGCTCAATTTACTCACCAAGATTGCACAGCTGCTCTGGTAGAGAAATGGGCTCAAGTATGGGGACCCTGGCATCACCCCCCAGTGCTCTCTTCTCTGGTCAGCCTGCTCCTCCTGGATAGAACATCTTCCCTAGCTTCCCTTGTGTTCCACACCTCTCACCAGCCCTCGTTAGTCCAGGCAAGACAGAAGATTTCTTCATTAACGTGCCATGAACACACAGCATATGGGCACAGAGACAGCCGGGGCTGTGTCAGTGCAGGCAGCCGTCACTTTAGCTCCTAGCAGATGGAAGAGGCCCCCGCCTTCCCACACAGAGCAGGAGCTGCCCACCGGCACCAGGCGCACTGATGCAGGGCCTGATTACGAGGGGGGCCTGCCGAGTTCACTGCGATCAGGCACTCGGCGTCAGCGTCTCATTGGTTTTTGTGGCGAACAATTGCCACCTGGTCTCGCAAAGTCAGCTCTGTGACTTGTTCAAGATTGGCATGAAGAAGAGAAAAGATGAGGGAGACACTGCTCTGATTCACAGAAGCGACTCTGTGACCTAAAACATGGGGGTGGGTGTCGGGGATGGGCGGCCAATGAGAGGGTGCTTGTGATGCTAGAGTGACAGCAGGAAGAATAGACATTTAGAACTTGGTGATTTTCCCTACCCTCTTCCTTCATGGATGGTAATGAGCTTCAGAATACTCGTGATTGGGTATCTTAAAAGCAGAGCTTTTGCTACCCAGATGGGAATTTTCAACTATTGAGTCCTTGCCTTCAAAATGAATGCTGTTTAGTGTGTCTCTAAACTTTCATAGAAAACAGCTTTCAAAGACCATGTTACTAGCACCTGTAAATTTTCAGGGCGATGCTTTGGCCCTGGTTTGGAAAAAGGTGGGTGGCATAGTGGGTCTTCTTTTAAGTGAGGAGCCCTGAGTGCTTCTAGTGAGGGATACTCTGCAGTCCTGGGAGAAGAATGTCAATAGCGGGTGCAATAGGAAGAGACTGGGGAGACATCATCTAGGGCTTACAGTCAAATTCGTCTCTGGGGACCCCACACAGCATAAGTGGCATCAGAGCCTTCACTGAGTCCTCCTCAGTGAAGTGTGGAAACTTTGAGCAATTTAAACAATTCCTCAGTAGCGACCACCACAGCGGCCAGATGGTTGCCACATCAGCGGCATGAGAGCCTTTTCTGGTGGGGAGAGACAACACGTTTTCTTGTTTGTCTCGTTCTTTCTGTTCTTAGCTACCTCCCTGAAGAGACCACAAGTTTAACACTTAATGGAAGTGAGGGTGAATCCTGGGAGTCCGTACGTGACCCTGGGTAATGGCTGATCTTTCCCTGTCTTAATCTCTACCTCCACAGAGCAGGCAGGGGCACTAACTGAAATGTTGCTGTGAGGGTGATCAGTGTGGCCACACAATGCCTGGTTTACTGATCCCATGTTATAGCGATGATGAAATAATAGTATCTCTGTTTTCAGACTTTATGATCACACGCCACTCTTTTTGGGTATGTGACAGGAGAAACAAAAATCACCTTGAATCTGTTGCAATTACAAATGGCGCTGTGTTCAAAGCATCAGTGGAGAGGCTCAGCCTCTGCAGAGGTCTTCTGGGTCTAAGGTCAGGGACCCACAACCACTAACTAACAAATGGGCTTGTCTTTCTCAAGAGTCTGAGGTCCTAGCCTCGTACCTGGGCTGTGTAAAGACTTGAGAGAAAGGGCTGTGAAGCTTCCTGATCCCCAGCAGCCACACATACTCCAGGCACGAAGGACAAGCTGCCCTAACTGGATATGACACCAGCATTCCCTGTCTCCCCAGCTAATCCAAACCACATGTCAGCTCTCCTCTGATTAAACCACTCTGACATCTTTCAACAGCACAGCTGAGGAGCAGCCAGCTCTGGACCATGGGGCCTGCAGGAAAGCCTCTCAGCTGCTGTGGCAGATCAGATTCTCCGAAGCCAGCTGCACCAGCTTTTATCCCACACCCTGCTCTGTACACGGCATGATGCTCACACTCCTCCCTTTGAATCTGGGTGGGCCCACAACTACCAGGAGGTGAGGCTGTGGAACCTCCAAGGCGAAATCCTAAGAGGTGATGCAGCACCTGCCTGGACTCTGGCCTACTCAGTCATAGAGCAGCCACCGGGCTGTGATGAGGCCAAGCAGCCACATGGAGAGGCCACGTGCAGGTGCTCCAGCTGCAGTCTCAGCCAGTGTCCAGCTTGCTTCAGCCACCAGACAGTTGAGGGGGCCAGTCATTGGGTGAGGGAACAGGTGTCAGGTGACTTCATGCCCAGCCTTGGAGCTGTCCAGCTGATGTGGTGTGGAAGCAAATACTCATCACACCCTGTGCAAATTGCAGACTGGTGATCAACGGGAATGGTAGCATCGAAGAAGCTACGCTCTGCTAAGTTTCGAGGAGGTGTGTTCTTCCGCAGCATGTCTGGGACACCTGCCCTCAGTAAGGTATGGCCAATTATGAGCAACACAAGCATCAGCCTTCACTGATCTTCGGAGGACAGGTATGCAGATGACGCCCAATTACTATTTTTTTTTTTGAGATGGAATCTTCCTCTGTCACCCAGGCTGGAGTGCAGTGGTGCCATCTTGGCTCACTGCAACCTCTGCCTCCCGGTTGAAGCGATTCTCCTGCCTCAGACTCCTGAGTCGCTGGGATTACAGGCACACACACCATACCAGGCTAATTTTTGTATTTTTAGTAGAGACAGGGTTTCACCACATTGGTCAGGCTGGTCTCAAACTCCTGGCCTTGTGATCTGCCCAACTCAGTCTCCCAAAGTGTTGAGATTACATGTGTGAGCCACGGCACCCAGCCCCGCTTACTATTTGTTGAATGAATGAACAAATAAACTCATGCATGGCAGCTGCCCATCCTAGCCACATGCACACACGTACTGATCACATCCTGTCTCCCAGACTCACCTTACCCTGTGGCAACGGCTGTGGTTCAGAGAGCACAGGGAGTTGCTATTCTGAGTGAGTTGGCTTACAGGGCAAGGAATAATCATGGACTATTACTAAACCCATTGTTATCTAACCAAAAACCTGTGACACCTCACAAAACATTACCGTGCTGCCTTTTAAAGTCCCACTTTGTAGGTCTGGGGAGTGAGTAGAGAAGGAGTGAAATCACAAGCTGGTGGTCAGCTGCTTTACCTCTGTCCCTCCAGCCCTCTTCTCTGTAAAACACAGAGGGATGTGGGTGAAGGTTCTAGCATAGCCGTGGCATAAGGTAAATTCTCAGCAAATAATGGAGACTATTTTTTGAAGTATAGGTGGTTTCAGTGAGAACTGACTATAGCTCACATTCTTGATGATAATGAGGGCAGATAGAGAAAGTATTTCTACCTCGGCAGCCCTCTCGCGAGGCCATTGCCTGAGGAGCACCGGAGGCTTTCTGCTGTCTGGCAGAAGTTGTTCCTGTTGGACCGTGGGGGTAAACCAGGGCTTCCTGTTCTTACGGTGATTTCATCCCAAATGCGTATGGCTCAGAATCTTTCCGTCCACTAATTGGCTCCCAAACAGCATTTTCTTCCTGCGTGTGGGCAATACTTATTTATAAGTTCTGTCCTGTTGCTTCCTGTCTGACTTGGAGTTGCTAAAGAGTCTCTTGTCGATATATTCTGCTGGCATTGTTTTACCAAACTATCATTATTATGTATTTAAAAAAAGGGTGGTTTTGGAAATAAAAAACAAACAAACAGGAAAAATGGCCAACTGAATAATCTTGGATGGTTGGTTTCAAATGTGATGATGGTGAGTACGTCCTACCTCAGAATGTTGAAAGCCTCCATTGATGGACTGACGGGCTGCGCATTCATGCAAGGACTGACTCTCCTCTGAGACTATGCCAAATCAGTGGCCTCAATTCCAGATAGAGAAGAGATTTAGGAATTGGCACCTCACGATGTGCAACACCAAATGACCTCTGTAGCAATTTGAGTGAAAACTCTTGATATACATGGTGGAAAAATCCTTTGGTTCAAATGTAGAATGAAAAGGACATATGCAATGTATATGCAAATGATGCCTGGAAAAAACAAATGACCAGGACGGTAACAGGAAGATGGAAAGCAGATCAGCATGCAGTGGTGGTTGCTCTGGGTCGCGAGACGCTGGCGTCTCAATCCGTTTTCTTACTTTGCTTATTTGCTGTCATTTTTGCTGTTGCGTTCCTAATCTGAGCAGAAGTCAGATTTCTCTCAGTTACATCAGGCTGCTCACACTCTTGAACTTATACTGAGAAACGGCTGCATCCCACAGTTGCCTGTGCGGGTTGTGCCTTAGCTGTTGAGTCTGGATGTGTCACAGGCATTTCTTCACTGCTGGAAAAAATGTTACCCTCGGTCTCACGATGACTGCCTCAAATAGCAGGATTGCAGTGTGAGATGATTCGCGAGGCTTCCGTGGTGAAGTGCTTGTCTTGTGACCTCACGGTCTCTTCTTATACAATGAGCTCAGCTTTGCAATAAGAGCCACTTCCAGGCTCTGAAATTCCCTCTAGCTCTGGAGATTACACATAACCCGTATAATCAGCAGTTGTTTTATAAATCTGGCAGCAGGCCTTCGGCCAAAAGCAATAGAAGTCTCACTTAGAAAAGTAACCAACACTTAGCGGGAAGGGGATCCCTATTTTTACTACAATCCTTAGAAGAAGTTGGATGAAAAGGGGTAAGTGAGGCTTGGGCAAGGATGGGACAGAGCACCAATGCGTCCATGCTGTATGGGAGCCTTGGCTGGGGACACCGACATCTGGTGAGGAGCCCTGTCCTTTCAGGGAAATGGACAGAGAAGACACAAAACACACTGAAGAGGCTGCCTGGGCTCCGTCAGCAAGGACGTGACTGGCCACATCCTATGACCTCTGCGTTTGTCTGCACTTCAGCAGCTAGAAAACCACCCTGAAGACACACTTTGAACAGAGTCTCCATGTCAAGGACACCACACAGGCAGACACTGAAGACCCAGCTCTGGAGGAGGGTCCCCCAGTTACTGATCCGGGTCCCTGTTTCTAACTGATGGGGACGTCTAGACCCAGGTCAGTCACTCTGGTGGAGAGTACTGCTTGGTCTCCCAAACCCCTTCTCAGCTTTCTTATCTGCCACGAGACTAAAAATAAGCAAGCAAGCAAGCAAACAAACCATCTGGACACATTTCCCAGCATCATGGCAGCTCAGAGGCGTCGCTGTAACTCAGTTTGGGCCAACGAAAGGTAATGCGAAAGTCAGCTGCAGAATTTCTGGGGGAAAATAGTCCTCCCTGGTAAATGGAGAGAGGCCAGGAGGAGGAACATTTATTTTCTTGCTGCCACTCCCTTCCCAGCACCTCCAACCCAAGTCTTGTCCCTGGACACGACTGTCTGGAGCTAACCAGGAGACAAAAAGGTGTTGGGATGAGACCCCAAAGCCCAGGATGGCTTAGCAGGAGGACGAGAAGCACAGGATCGCTGGCGACTCCACGTAACCTCCGGACAGCCGAGCCGCCTAATGCGTTATGAAGTGAGTCAACCTCATGGGTGCCCTCTGAACCACTTTTAGTTATGAATTCTGTTCCTTGCAGCCAACAGATCCCATTTCACAGGCTATGCCTTAACTAAAACTTCCCTTTTAAAACTATGTTAAAAGAATCTGGGTCTTTCTTCTAATAAAAGATTCATGAAATATAAAACATATGGAAATTCAGCTTATTATCACATATGGATAAGCTCTTATGGAGAAAGATTTAAATGAAGCTAAAAGTATAATTAGTAGCAGAAATATAAAGGAGGCCCTTCTTCACAAATGAACATGTGTAATTAGTAACAAAACTCCTTCCTTACACGTCTAATGGTTTTTCAGTGCTTCAGTAGAGAAGGTAACCCACTACATAGTCCAGGGCTTTTTCCCTAAAGGACCGGAGAGGAAGAATTTCAGGCTTTTGTGGGCTAGACAGTCTTTGTTACAAATATTTAGCTCTGCCACCATTGAGGAGAAAAACAGCCACAGACAATACAGAAACAAGTTAGTCTGGCTGTGTTCCAATGACATTTTATTTACAGAACTGGTGGCAAACTGAATTTAACCCTCAGGCTGTAGTTTGGTAATTCCAGAGATAGACTCCAGGAAAGAGAAGCCAACGGATCTTTGCCAAGGGTTGGATCATTGAGAGTTTCACATACCTGTCTCAGTCCTCCTAGCACCTCCATGAGTACACAGCCATGCCTCAGGGAATTAAATTGTCCAAGGCTACATGCTTCAATTCAAACCAAAGCTCCACATACACCACATTTTGGGCTTATTTTGGAGAATCCATGCACTCCCTCCTCAACTCCAGAAGTAATAAAATGTGACCAACAATATATTTAGGAGGGAAATCTAAAAACTGTTTCATAATTTATTTTCAGATGAACCTTGATGCCCGTCCTCTTGGCACATACCTGCTAAAACCATTGCTTGGTTTGAGGAGTTCTTTTGTGCCATGAAGGTAGGAATATTTGTAGGTAGGTTCAGGGAATTACACAACCTGGCATCTGCTATAAGCACCTGCAATTTTGCACCTAACTGTGGTTCAAGGCATGGTGGAGGCAGTCTCCATTGTCCTGCATGGTGCCCAAAGGAAGCATGCACGTGCACATGTGCACACACACACACACACACACACCAGTATTTAATGGAACGGGCTGAGTAATAATTCATGGTGCCCACAGGAAGCATGCACACGCATACACATGCACACACACATGCATGCACATGCACACACACCATTCACATCTAATGGGATGGGCTGAGTAATAATGCATGGGGCACACACATACACATGTACACACACCATTCACATCTAATGGGATGGGCTGAGTAACAATGCATGGGGCACACAGGAAGCACACACACATACACGCACACACACCATTCACATCTAATGGGATGGGCTGAGTAACAATGCATGGGGCACACAGGAAGCACACACATACACATGCACACACACACACCCCATTCCCATCTAATGGGATGGGCTGAGTGATAATGTATTCAGCCAGCACCATGTCAGTGATCTCTTAGTGATTTCCATTCTGAGTTTTTGTTATAAACCAAGCTGAATTAACATCCTTGTGCATATATCTTTATTTCCTTGTGGAGTGCCTAGGGCCCAAACACCCTCCAAAATGCCAGCCCCATTTACACTGCTAGAGAGAATGTTTCTCTTTATTGTGGGTATAGATGGTAAAAGCCAGGCTCAACTCCAATGTTTACCTGAGTCCTTTTATAGGACTAAGAGCCTACACTCTTGGAAAAAGAATATTATAAGCAGTGCCTCAAATTGATAAACGTGAAACATTATTTTCTCCCACCCATAAAGTCCCTTCAGATGTCCTCAAGGATGAAAAACGGGCAAAAGCAGAGTGTTACCACCAGCAGCAGGGAGGATTCAGCAGCGAGGGAGGCCAAGGCAGGAAGGCTTCGGCAAGAATGCAAAGAGCTCCCCTCTCAGATGGTCTTCCGCGTCTGTAAATGTGGGCAGGTTGGCACTGCTTCCCAGAAATAGCAGAATAAAGCAAGGGACACCTGACTTCTTGGCTCTGGGGTTTTAGTTTCTCCAGCCCTCAGCTCAGTTGTTCTGACACATGCGGGTGTGTGTACATATATCCAGAGGATTATAAAACGTTCTATTATAAAGACATGCACACATATGTTCATTGCAGCGCTATTTACAATAGCAAAGACCTGGAACCAACCCAACTGCCCATCGCTGACAGACTGGACAAGGAAAATGTGGCACATATACACCATGGAATGCTATGCAGCTATAAAAAACCATGAGCTCGTGTCCTTTGTAGGGACATGGATGAACCTGGAGACCATCATTCTCAGCAAACTGACACGAGAACAGAAAATCAAACACCACATGTTCTCACTCATAGGCAGGTGTTGAACAGTGATAACACATGGACACAGGGAGGGGAGCATCACACACTGGGGTCTATTGTGAGAAAATAGGGGAGGGACAGCTGGCGGCGGGAGGTTGGGCAGGGATAACATGGGGGGAAATGCCAGATATAGGTGACAGGGGATGGAGGCAGCAAACCACATTGCCATGTATGTATGCAACAATCCTGCATGTTCTGCACATGTACCCCAGAACCTAAAGTGCAATAAAATATATACATTTAAAAAATAAATAAAAGAAAAAGAAAAAAAAGGGTTGAGTCAATCGTGGTAAAGGTTTTGCTTTATTTTATTTCAATTTCGTAAATCTACACACCATGTGTGAATAAAGGAGGGTCTGTATGTTATGTTCAGTCAGTCAGTATTGTCAGCATTTGAAAGGTTTGTACATCTGATGAGAGAGGACTCACATTAGCTTCTGCATTACCCGGATTCCTTTTTTCCATGTGTTTCCTGCCCATTTGAATTGCTTGTTCTGGAAAATTGCCCAGCTTATTCTATATAACTTTTTTTTCTCTCCCGTTATTTTTCTTGCTTCTTGTAGTACCTGTTGTATATGGTAACATAGTATCATTGTGTCAGTTACATATGTTCAAAATATTCTTCGTCACTCTGTTTTTATTTTTTATTTTGCTTATGCTTTTATTGTCCTTCAGAAAATGTGAACATTTTGGAAGTCACATTTATCCATGTTTGTTGTTGTTGTTTCTGGATTGTATGTGTGGCCTAGAGGCCTTTCTGCACTTTAAATGTCTGTATCCATCCTACTCAAGCTTCTTCTGTCTCCCCTGCCCCTCTTACAAACGGGGTGTGTGTGTGCGTGTTACTGTCTTTAACCTGTGTTTCATCGTATTTGGCTAATTAATCTAGAATTCAAAAATATAGAATACAAAGTAAAATCCTACTTTTTCTTCTGTAAAGTTGTATCACTCTCCTATTGCGGCTGTCACCAATTACCAAAAACTCTGTAGCTTAAATCAATGCAAAGTTATTCCATCACTGTTCTGCAGATCACAGGTGCAACGAGGTCTCACTGGACTAAGCTCGAGGTGTTGCAGCCTTTTAGGCAAGGGTCTGTTTTCTCATGTTTCCTGATGTCCGGAGGCCTCTGGTGTTCCCTGTCTCGCTCTCCACCCTCAATGCCAGCAACACATGTTCCCCGACCCCTCCACAAAGTGCCTGTCCTCTCACTATCAGAAGGTCCATGACCTGAGTCACACCTGTGAAGTACCTTTTGCCATTTAAAGGAATATATTCTAGGATTGAGTGTGCAATCCTAGCTTGTGGAGGCTACTAAGGTGCCTACCACAAAATAGAGTGGGATTTTCTGAATGAACATGTTGAATAATGCATCTTTCCCCACTGCCTCCAAATATCACATGTCATTACATATGAATCTGTTCCTGAACTGTCTGTTCTCTCCCAGGAGTCTGCTTCACTCTGCACTGATATTACACAGATTTAATTACAATATCTTCATAGTTTGCTTTCGTATCTTGTAGGGCAAGTATCTTATTAATCTATTTTAAAACAATTATTTGCTACTATTTTACATTTTATCTCCCATATTAACTCTACAGACACCTTGCTGAAGTTTATCTCAAATTATCACTGGATTATGTTACAGATTATTTACATGTATAAATTAATGCCACAGCACTTACATTTTTCTAGTTCCAGGATCTTCCTGTTGGGAACAGGACATATTCTGCATCCTTCCAGATTGTTTTGTAAAGGTGCTTGTGTAATAGATCTGTGCGGGTGTGGACGCCTAACCCTTCAGCCTGTGAATTGCCTAATTTATTTGGTTTCTGAGTATTCATTTCATCACGTTGTTGCTCTTTTGACTGAGATTTCCGTTTTTTTTTTTTTTTTTTTAGACGGAGTTTTGCTCTTGCTACCCAGGCTGGAGTGCAATGGCGCGATCTCGGCTCCCCACAACCTCCACCTGGGTTCAAGCAATTCTCCTGCCTCAGCCTCCCGAGTAGCTGGGATTACAGGCACGCGCCACCATGCCCAGCTAATTTTTGTATTTTGAGTAGAGACGGGGTTTCACCATGTTGACCAGCATGGTCTCGATCTCTTGACCTCGTGATCCACCCGCCTCGGCCTCCCAAAGTGCTGGAGATTTCCTTTTCCCTGATCATTGCTGGTGAATAGAGGATGCCAGGCTCTTACAGACCGAGCCGTTACCAAGCGCCCTTGCTCTGCTCCCTTCCTCGTTCCAGTGCTTGGTTGGTTGGTTCTCCCGGGGTTTTTAGGTAGCTAAATATTTGGAGTTAGAATTTCAGAAACACAAATTAAGGTTGTTAATCATTTCCTTTCCGTTAAGCAGTTTTTCCTTAAGGCTCTTTCACAGTGAGTTGTAAAATCAAAGTGAAATAATTTCTTTGAAGGAATGTGTATTCACCCTGTTCCCAACTGATTGAGAAAATGAAAACAGGGAAGGGTGGGGACTTTTGGCTGGCAGACTGGAAGACTGGATGGGAGGTTGTGGAGGGAGTTTGGGCTGGAAGGCAGTGGGGGAACTTTCAACTGGGAGGCTGTGGGGGCTGGGGTTGGCTGGAAGGCTGTGGGGGCAGTTTGTCTGGAAGCTGTGGGAGGAGCTTGTCTGGAGGCTGTCGGGGGAGTTTGTCTGGAAGGC
>CM052652.1:149093464-149127185 GCA_028533165.1 Leontopithecus rosalia | reverse complement strand
TATACACCATGGAATATTATGCAGCAATCAAAAATGATGAGTTCGTGTCCTTTGTAGGGACATGGATGAATCCAGAGAACATCATTCTCAGCAAATTGACACAAGAACAGAAAAGGAAACACCATATATACTCACTCATAGGTGGGTGATGAACAATGAGAACACATGGACACAGGGAAGGGAGCACCACACACTGAGGTCTATTGGGGGAAATAGGGGAGGGACAGCTGGGGGCGGGGAGTGGGGGAGGGATGGCATGGGGAGAAATGCCAAATATGGGTGAGGGGGCAGAAGGCAGCAAAACACACTGCCACGTGTGTACCTATGCAACTATCTTGCATGTTCTGCACATGTACCCCAAAACCTAAAATGCAATAAAAATTAAAAAAAAAAGAAAAATGACATCGAAAATTACCTCAAGTAACAACACTGAAGCGATCCCTGAAGAATCACCAATGACAATCCCATCTTAAGCCTCAATTTCCAACCCTGATTCCATTCTTGCCTCTGCACCGGGGAGTCCCTGAGCACAACAGAAGACGGACTTCTGAGTCTGTTTTATGCTGCATCCCAAGAGCCTACTACGAAGAGAGCACACAGCAGGTACGCTGAAGAAATGCTCTGTCATCTCTGTGGGTAGGGATAAAATTCTTAATTTTTATTTTGCAAAAAGAAAAAAAAGAAATTAAGGGAAAAGGAGGAAAAGAAATGAGGAAGGAGAGACAAAATGGAGGAAACAGGATAAAAGGAAGGAAGGAAGGAAAGAAGGAAGGAAGGAAAGAAGGAAAGAAGGATGGAAGGAAAGAAGGAAAGAAGGATGGAAGGAAGGGAGGAAAGAAGGAAGGAAGGAAAGAAGGAAGGAAGGAAAGAAGGAAGGAAGGAAGGGAATCCAAAGTTCCCAAGGAGGAAAATATATTTTTGATTTATGTGATGCCTTCATTCCAACACTTTTACTCATACTTACAGCCCCATCTACTTTAAAACTTCATGCCAGAATTATAATTTGTATCAATTTAATTTGTATTTTTGAGGCTGAAAAGTCAAGGTCCAGTAGGGCAGAGCCGCATCCTGCCGTGGGCAGCAGAGCAGGGCTCCTGCCCCACCCGCTGAGGCTCCCCACTTCACCGCCCAGGCTGGGGGCAGTGTCGCGTGGTGAGGGACAGTGCTCATTCCCAGACAGCCTCACAAGCATCACAGCAGCAAACAACGAAGAATCTGCCACTCCGTGGGGTCAGGTGCAATACTAGATGAAGACACAGCTTCCCTCCTAAGCAGGGTCCTTTAGGAGCTCGTCCACCTCCTTGGTCTGGTCTCAGCGGAGTCTGAGGCTCCCCGCTTCTGGAGGATATGGTGGCTGTCTTGCTTATCCTCTGTCGATGGAAGCCAGGCAGAGCCGTCCACCTGACGTCGGTGATTGCAGTAAACACACACAGAATCCCCAGAAAGGCTGTCGTCAGTAGAAAGCGGGACTTCCCCTTGCTTAAAAGCCATTTCCAGGAAAATCACTGGAGACTCCGCATGCACGGCAGGTGGTGTTAGACGTGTACCACACCCCAGCCCTGGGTCCCTCTCCTTTAGCTGGCTGATGGCTCCACTTCCCCACAGCTCTTCCCTGCTCAGTTCTGCCCCAATTAAGTTGGAGAGCTGGGACGATTGGGCATGGAGCCAACATCCTGGCACAGGCCAGTTTGAATTTGTGGCCAGTCCCAGCCTGGGCCTGTGCTGCATTTCTGCTGTTGGCATCACCATTATGGCCCAGGTGCATGGGCCTGGGGCCTGCCTGGCAATGCTTCTACCCTCTCAGAATAGGACCGCTGCCGAGGGGGCCTTCCCTTCATGAAGTTTGTGAAGCCATTTTCAGCGGCCTGCGTGGTGTGATGGAATGCTGCTGGAAGCCAGCCCTCTGTGGGTTTGCTGGTCACCGGGAGCCCACCTGAGAGTGGAAGTCAGAGACGCCATGGCCCAGTGACTCTGCCAGGGCAGGGGGTTGCCTGCAGGCATGTCTTCTCTGCCAGAGCTTCCATCCACCACTGGGTGTGAGGGGAGGGCGTGTGGCCCTGTGACACTACAGGAAAGTGTCTTAAGGTTGTTCTTGGAGACATCCTGCCCCTAGCCCTCTGGGCATTACTGGGCCAGTAACACACCTGAGATGGGGTCCAGACAACTGCCTGGCCCTCTCTGCCATTCCTGACCCCGGGAAGTCCAGAGGATCTCATCCCTGGCAGCACCGTCCAGCTGCTGTTGAATGCAGATCCGTCACCAGCTTCCCCAGCCCTCCAGTCTCCATCTGCGAATCTCTGGAGCAGAGCTAGCCACGTCGCATGAGTCCCGGTTTATATGCGGGTCCTGCTACCTTCCCTTGCCTCCTGTCGCTCAGGGACTCCCTGCAGCTGATCACTTAGGGGCCAAATGGCCACGGGGCCTAGACCTGGACATGCCCACCCCGCCTGTCCCCTGCTGTCACAGCACAGGCCTTTGCCTGCTCTCTGCATGGTCCCTCTCTCTGTCCTGCCTCAGGGCCTTTGCATGCATCATCATCCCCGTCCCCCCACCTCACTTGGGACCTTTTGCTCGGCTCCGTGTCACGGGGCCACCCCACAAGAAGGTTCCTCTCTCTCTGTCCCTGCCTCCTTCAACTAGGTCTGGCCGATACGTCCCACCTTTCTCACGTGTCCATCCAGCACTCATGGCAGTTTATCTGGCTTCTTAGTTAGTGTCTAGCTTCCCCACTGGATTGGAAACTCCATGAGGGCAGGCCCGTATTTATCTTCATGCTGCCTCCCAGTACCTGGCAGAGTCACAACCCACAGAAGAGGTTTAATTAACTCACAGCAAATGGAAGATCCAGCTGTCGATTCTGAGGACTAAAGTCAACCGGGTACCCCAGTTCCCAGCTTCAGTTCTTTTAGGGCAGAGTCCTCACCGGGGCACTGTGATGGTCACTTGTGGTGACCCTCCATGGCATTATGACTGGCACAGACCAATTTCCGTGCCGGGTTAGGCTCTGTGCCTGGAGGACAGCCTTAAACTTGCAAAAGAACCACTTGGATTGAGGCCTCAGCATGTGGGGCTCTGGTTTCTCTGGGTGGGAGGGAACAGGGGAGGTTGCTGGGGCCCTGGGGCTGTGGCCTTGATGTCAGGCTGGCCCAGCTCCTGCTGCTGCGGTCCTGCTGGCAAAGTGCAGCTCCATCCAACCCCTGGCATCACTTTCGGAGTATCTGGGGACATTTTGATGAGTGAAGACAGGAAAATGGAGGGCAAAGCTTGATGCTCTGGCTCAGGAATTCAGGCAAAAAAGGAAGAAAACTGTTAACTGAACCGCAGATTGGGTCTTAGAGTTTAGGAACCCAGAGAAAAGCGAACGGTGACTCCATAAATAATTCACTTAAATGGAGATTTCAGAATTCTAATTCCCCGACAGATAGAACAATATTTTTCACTCTTGCAAAGCCTAAACCAAAGGGTTTCAGAGCTTTGAAAGAATGCGCTTTATCTGATGTGATTCTCCGCCAGCCGGGCATTGTGATACTCATGTGATTAACAGCGCAACAGAGGCTGAGAAGGTTAAGGAGTTTCCTAAAATAACACAGTCAAAGGAGGAGGTCGTGGAGGCCCAGGCCCCTGCCTCTGTGCACACTGCTTATGTCTGTCGGACAATTTTCAGGCAATATCACAAGCTGCATGTGAAGGGGAAGAGGGAGTATTTTTAAAGTCTAAGCTTCAAGATTTTAATCTCTGCGGCAGGCACCATTTCAATCATATTTTAAAAATGTATTTATTTTTTAATTAGAAATATATGTTCATGGTAAAGTATTTGATGAATGAAATATGATGAAGAAAGTGAAAACCACCTGTAATCCCACTCGTGTTATTCAGTTTGGCTTACTGCCTCCTAGGAGCTGTTGGCAGAGGGAAGGTAACTCCACACTGTGCCATTGTCTTTGTCATGAAGTAAGGCTTTTCAGATAGATTGAGTAGAGGTTGGCAAAATATGGCTTGTGGGGCAAATCCAGCCCACATCCTGTGGGCCTGTAATGCTTGAGAGCTAAGAATGGTTTTACATTTTTAAATGGTTGAAAAATCAAAAGGATAACATTTCATGACATGTGAAAACTGCCTGAGATTCGAATCAACGTTCATAAATGAAGTGTTATTGGAACGTGAGCAGTCCTTCACGTACTGATGATGGCTGGTTTTGTGCCACAGAGGTAGAACTGAGCAGCTGTGGCAGAGACAGTGTATCACTCTAAAGTCTAAAATATGTGCTATTGGGCCCTTTAGAGAAAGTTTGTCAAATTTGGTATAGGGTAAGCATTTGTCAATACCCTTAAAGGCTTTTCAAAAATAAACAGCAAGATTTATTCTTTATATAGTTTTGCAGAATGAATTCTACTCCTCACTCATTCTCTGGCTCTTAAAATTATTATTTTTTTACAATGGTCTTAAAAAGTTTCAATTTTACCATCTTGGTCAACATGGTGAAACCCCATCTCTACTAAAAATACAAAAAATGAGCTGGGCATGGTGGTGTGTGCCTGTCGTCCCAGCTACCCAGGAGGCTGAGGCAGGATAGTCACTTGAACCTGGGAGGCAGAGGTTGCAGTGAGCTGAGTCGAGCCGCTGCACTCCAGCCTGGTGACAGAGCGAGACTCTGTCTCGAAAAAAAAAAAAAATCCTACTTTATGAACTGTCCTCTAGAAAATGAACTGTCCTCTAGAAAAGTGATGCTCTGATTTAGGATGGATACGGAGCCCGGAAGAGCCGGGCAGGAATGCAGCTTCCCAGGCTCCATCTCGGAAACCGGTCAGTGGTGGGCCTGCGTGCAGGTGAGATATTTACAATGAGCCAAGTGAGTTTCCGTTAGAAGGTGCTGGTGCGCTGCTCCTCTGCCGCCTGCACACATAAATCAGCGCGGAGTGCTGCTTCAGAAACCCTGGACGCCAGTGTCCCTGGCTCTGGAGATAACTGTGCTTGGGTTCTGGTGCCATACACAGACAGTAAAGGATGGGAGACCTCAGAGCTCGGTTCCTGATAATTCTCAGGCATGCCAGACATCCGTGTTTTCACGGGAAAAAACTCACGCCCGCACCTGTGTGTTTGGAGCCCACATTTGCAGTCTTGCTAGCTGCATGACCACCAACGTTCATCTGACCTCCAGGGCATCGCAGAAAGCTCAACATTTCTCTGTATGCCCCGGGACATTTGAATTACTTTAGTGAGAGCTTGTTGCTCTAATATTTAATATGCAGAAGTATGTTTTTATACTTCTGTTAATATAAAAAGGAGTTGAGAGCAACGAGACTTTAAAATACGATCCACTCTGATGGTGTGTAACCAGCTTCCTCCCAAAGACCTAACAGTTCAAACTGGGAGCCAAGGTGTGTGGTGAGCTGGATTCATGCCCCAGCTGTAGGAATTTGGGCAAATTGCCTAATCCGTAGTAATGATAATAATCATAGTTAGCACCATGTGTCTATGCCTCGCTCTCATTGCAGTGATAAAATGAGGCATTACAATGAAGTGTTTAAGAATTGTCCTGGGTAAGTTTCCCTGGAAGCAGAGCCGGGGTCGTGATTTGTGGAGGCAGAGCTCTCAGGAGGGGACACCTGAGAGGGGAGGAGAGCAGCGGAGTGGAGAAGCGCAAACTCGGGGAATCCCAGCTTCATCCCATGTCCACAGGTGCTCCGGACTGCGAATGGTCCCACAGCAGTTGCCCATCTAGAAGCAGAGGGCACTGAGCTATCAATCCCCGTGTCAGTCTGTTGTTGGCTCCAGGCCCCTCCCGGGAGGGTAAATTTCCCAAATCTCTAGGAAAAGGGGTCCAGGTTATCAAGGGCAACCCTGCAGGGAAGTGAGCCTGCCCTGCAACAGCTGGGCAGGGGGCACGAGCCCAGTAAAGGGTCCCCAGCGACAGACAATGGTACAAAGGCAGGGTTTAATAACCAGGACATTTAAAATGGGGCAACAACAGCCAGGAATGATTGACCCCAGGAGGCCGAGGTGACCTCGCGTCCTAAGTTAGCTGTATTAACAAGAACCATGTTAGCTCATTTTCCCAAATGCGTATCAATTCCAGTTCCTTGCTGATGAATAGGAACAGCTTCAGTTCCCCGCGGGGAGTAAAAATAGCCCTCTTGTGTTTGTGTCATGCTTCGAAGTTGATGAAGTACTTTCAAAGCTCATTTATTAGGACAGCAAACACAACACATCATACTTTTTTTTTTTCCTGAGAAATGTGAATCCGAGGAAGGCTGAAGGGAGGGAACTTGACTGGAAAGATAAATGGATCGTGATTCCCTAAGCCCCTTTCCTGGCTTCCGGGCCAGATCTTTCCTAACCTTCAAGGCCTGACTTTTGTTGCCTCACTTAGAAGGCGTTTCCAACGGTCTCGGCTGAGGCTAGCCATCTTGCCTGCGTCTCTGTGCATGGCTGTAACCTGGACTGGTCCCCTCTATTTGGCCACAGTCTCTGTCTTGCCTGGCTTTTTAAAATAAACTGTGGAAGCAAGGTGACAGATCCTGTTGGCGCTGCATCCTCAGCCAAGCAGACCAATGCCATCCAGAGATACAGTAGAAAAATCCAGGGAAGGAAAGCTCCCCTCCCAAGCCTGCTCCTACGGTCTTTGCCATGACAGTCCAGGGTCCAGGACCCAGAGTGACCTAACATCAGAGCTGGCAGAAGGGCAGTAAATCCTGAGGAGTGCAGGTGTCACCAAGGGCTGGATGTAGTTTCAACCAATCTTTCCTTATCGTCAACCTCCAAATTCAGATAAGGTTTAAAGATACCCCAATTGCCCTTCTATTTGTGTGGTTATTTGAGGACCTTTCTTCCATAAAGCTCCCAGTTATGTCTGCATCCATGATAAGGGCTCATCAGAACTGGATTCTGGGGCCCTGGAGCCTCCCTGCTAAGCCTGGTACCATCAGCAGCATCGAGAAGCTCGCCAGGAAAGCAGAATCTCAGCTCCACCCAGACCTGCATCTCAACCTGCCCTTGAGCCAGACCCCTAGGAGAGTCATGTGCTCATCAAGCTTTAGAAGCTCTGCCCTGTGTCAGAGGCTTTTCATTTTATATATTGATTAATATATTTGGCAACACAGCACTTTCTTCAAGTAGAACCTCACGGTGCAGGGTGAATATGCAGGGCAGATGGAAGTAGAGATGCCTTGGTAGAAGCATGTGTCCCTTTGTTTCACAGGGACATGGGGAGTCCCCTGCAGAGTCTCAGTAGGACACTGAGTTCCGGTAGGACTTGGTTGTATTAATCTAGAATTCTCAGGGCACCCTATAGCTGCTATTCGGTCCTCACTGTTGATGGCAGTGCTAGCAGACTGGACATAAGGCCAGACGTCACGGGAACCCATCTTCTTCTGAATTGGTCATTGGAGCGACAAAGAACACTGTTGAGCTTGGCTTTGTCCTCCTGAGGTCAACCTCACCTAGAATGGGGCTGGACTTCAGCTAAAAGATAGGGAAGCAAGCCCAGCCCTTCCCCTTGCTTAGTTGGTGTGCTGCATCCCAGCGGGGAGCTCTGCGCCGTGGTGAGTTCCAGAAGCTGATCCTGAGTGTGGCAGGTTCTCCATTTCAGAGGTCCCTGACACTCTGCTATGGACATTACAGGATACTTCTTATTTAATCCACAACCACTCCAGATAAATCCGGTCGTCCTCTCCATTTACCAATGAAGACACCACAGCTTGGAGAGGGTAGGTCACCTGCCCAGGGCTGCACAGCTCATGCAAGCTAGGGGCAACTTCAAACTTAAGCCTAACTTTAGAGCCCAGGCTCAAAACCAGCTTCTGGATGATTTAGACCTAGACATGTACAAAGACTTAGATCTTATTTTTTTTTAAATTAAAAAAGTTTTAAATTGTTTTACTTTTTAGGCATGGAGTTTCACTCTGTTGCCCAGGTTGCAGTGCAGTGGAGTGATCAGGGCTCACTGGAGCCTCCAACTCCTGGGCTCAAGTGGTCCTCTTGCCTCAGTCTCACAAGTAGCTGGGACAACTGATGTGAACCACCATGCTCAGCTTAAATACCTAGAATGTTAAATCTGCATGAAGCGGGGCAGAGTATTGCAGGGATACTCTGTTCCTGTGCTGTGCACAGATTCTGAGTTGGAGAAATTCCAGAGTCTTTCATTGGCTTGAGACGGACAAGCCCCATCACCATATTGAGGGAAATTAACAGTGAGAAGAGTGAAGTCCTCTGGGCAGGGTATGGGTGGACCTGAACCAGCAATGACCACAGGGCAGGCTTGGCAACCAGCCAAAGTCAGGCTGTGGAGAACCATCCAGAACCCCCAAGGAACTTGTGATTAGGTGAACATCAGGATTTGGGAAACTTTTCACCACAAGCAGCAATGCTGAGGGAGAGCTCAGCCTGAGCTTTGGGTCCCCCAGGAGCCCTTGTTCCAGCTGCAGATAGGTTCATATGTCCCCACTCCCCAGCAGTCACAAGCAGCTCATCCTGGGGTGGAGACCAGTGGCAGAGGCAGAAGGGGCTTGTGCCAGTCCTTGCATTTTAGAGGTGAGTGGAGAGAGGGCACAGTGGTGAGGACACTCCCAAGACTTGAGCTTTCCAGTTGCAGACGACCTCATGATCCTCCCAGGACATCAAGTCGTTCCTCAAAGACAACCCCATGGACGCAGCCCTTGGCCTGTGGCGCTCTTGGTGTTAGTAAGAAGTGCTTTCGAAGCACATGAGGTCATCGCACTGCATCCTGGGATGTGAACTTGATGTGCTTCGAATGAGAAAATAGAGGAAAAAGAGGGAGACGTCACCAAGGCTTGACTCCTGTGTTTCCCTTGGGCCATGATTCTTACCTTGACTCCACATTAAAACCGGCTGGGATTTTTAAAACTCCCAAACCCAGACCACTCCCAGATCCTCCTTCATGACAGGAGGATCTCTAGCAACAAGGCCAAGGCATTGGGAGTTTTAAAGGCTCCTCAGGTGACTCCAATCGGCCCCCAGGGCTGAAATCACCAGCCCTTGCAGGATTCCCCTTTCCATTCTTTCTCGATGCCGTGATGCCTGCTTTGGTGCTACACTGCAGACTCTGGGTGGCCTCTTTATCCTGCCCAGGCATTGGCAGGACAAGAGGCTGTCAGCCAAGCTAGACTGGCAGGTAGGGTTCAGGCAAAAAAGACAAGAAGCATGGCAGGTGACACCGTCGGCCAAAGTGAGAACATCGTGTGAGAGGAAGACACATGGGCCAAGGTAGGTCCAGCTCAGTGCATTCAGGGCAGGGCCCAGGGGTATCATGCAGTGGTTTGGGGCCAGATCCTGAAGCCCAGATGTGTCAACGGCAGTCCTTTGATATGAACAGGAGAAAGTGAGCTGCAGTGTTGGGTACAGCCCCCTTCTGTCCTGCCCTCCCGCCTTGATACCCCTCAGTTGATGGAGCTCTGACCTTTCAGGGAGTCCTGGGGCTGAGCTCACACCCAGACCCACTGCCACCTCCCCGCTTCGTTGACCCAAGCAAAACCTCCCGGTGTGTCCCGGTGGCTGGGAACCTGGCTGGGTCTCGGCATCCCTGAGTGCTGTTTATTTCTCCAGCGCTGAATACTGTTTTAGTCTTGCCTGTCACTTTTGACTTCAAGGTCACTTTCGGCCAATCATGTCTGAAGAAGTAGATTTCAGCAGAAAGAGCTTGGGTTCCTTGTGCATGAGTATACCCGAAAATAGATAGTTAATGTTTCAGTTTTAAAAGTCAGAACAGCCTAGTAGAGCTGCCAAAAATAATGAATATTCCGGTTTGAAGACTAGCAGGAAAACCCTTACTGCATGCACAGCTCAAGGACTCAAATTAATTTCTTTGGCATAAAAATTGCTTTTCAGCGTGGAGAGTGTAGCTCAGGGCAGAACTCTTTTCTGTCACCTGTCACATACATGCAAACGTGAGGAAGGCTCTTGCCTTCTGGCACAGGGTTGCAGGCTGGTGTTTTTTCTGGTGTGATATTTAATGTTGGTAACTAAAGTGAGGAGTAGACTTGGTTGCTGTCTGGGGCTACAGATGCTTTCTGAACAAATATACACACGCTGAGTAAAGGCTCAGGAAGCGCGGTGCCAGCTTGCTGTATTTGTTCCGGAATGATCTGGTCCAGGCGGTGGAACGCGTGAGTGTGGGTGCACTTCTTTACCATATGGCTTCAGCAGCGTCAATGGGCGGTTCCACTCTCCAAGCTGTGTGCGTGCTTTGGGTGGGAAGGGGCGTGCCTGTTAGCACTGGCGGCGTTCAGGTGAGAGGCCTGTGGTAGGTGCAGTGAGCCCGTCCCGCGTCCATTGCTCATCTCTGAGTGCACCTGTAGCTGCAGGGGTGGGCAGCGTCTCACCTCTACCTGTGTCCCCGCCTGAGGAGTCTCTTTTCTGGGGGGAAGGGGTATAATATATTCTGTAGGTATATATACAAATGATATATGATTTTATTCATTAAAATGTAAGAAAACGGCATATCATTTTAGTCTTTTTAAAGTGCACAATTCAGCGCTTTAAGTACATTCACAATGCTTTTCAATCACCACCACCATCTAATTCTAGAACATTTTCGTTATTCCAAAAGGAAACCCTGTACCCACTGAGCGTCACCTCCACCGGCTCCCCTCTCGGCCCCAGAAAACCTCTGTTTTCTGTCTCTGTGGATTTGCCCATCCTGGTGACCCTCTCTGACTGACTTCTTTCACTTGGAATTATGTTTCCAAGTTTCTTTTTTTTTTTATAATGGCTGATCAATATTTTGTGTATTTAAAGTGGAGCACGCTATACATATTTATTAAGTTTACTTGTTCCGGATCTGAATTCAAGTCCTGGATATCCTTATTAATTTTCTGTCTCGTTGAGTCTAAATCTCTTTATGGGTCTTATGTATCTGGGTGTTAGGATCGTTAGCTCTTATTGTTGCATTGATCCTTTTACCTCTGTATATTTGTTGCTTTGAAATCTATTTTATCAAATGCAAGAATTGCAACTCCTGCTTTTTGTTTATTTCTTTCTTTATGTTTCCAAGTTTCACGAAGATAACCCGTTTCTGAGAAAGCAGCAGAAAGCACACGTAAACGGTCTGATGTGCACGGGCATGGCTGAGGAGCCGACCTCATGCTGAGTCCCCTTGCCCTCCTCCTGAGGGGTCTCTGCGGCATGGGGGCAGCTCGCTCAGCTGCCCGCAAGACACCCTAGAAACACGAAGGATCTAATAACCCCGGAGCCCTCCTAGCTAACGAAGGACGGGGCATTGCATGAACACCCCAAGCTCCCCTTCCCCTAGAAAGGTCATTCTGAGGATTTCACCGAGGTCCCCAGAAGGACGGAGACTCAGTTGCCTGCACTGGATTAACTCCTTCATCTGCTTTCAAATCTTCCTTCCCCTCCCTTTCCCTTCCCCCTTGTCAGACCTCCTGGGGTCTCCTCCCGAATAAACTACCAGGCTCTGCTTCTGAACAGAGCCTTAAACGAAGAAGGAGCCTAACCTGGAACTGAGGAAAAGAATGAAAAACTGGACAAGCTGTCACGTGAGGGCCAATTCGAAAGCTGGATGTTTCAAGGCAAAGCCCAGAATGGAATTTATGACGCAACTGCCTTATTGCTGAACGTGGAGAAAGTTAGCTAAATCCACCTCATCTCTGGGAACGAAACAAGAGGGAAGAATAAGAGCGGCTCTTTCCTTGCGGTTGATTAAAACATGAATCGGGGATTCTCAGTTTTCATGAAAGACTCAGTTGAGCTGGGCCGCGTAGCAAAAGGCAAGGTGTGAGGAGATCCAGAAAGAGCTGGTGCAGCAGGGCCTTCCACGCGGGACCTTCCACACGGGACCTTCCACGCAGGACCCCAAGCGGGACCATCCATGCAGGACCTTCCACGCAGGGCCTTCCACGTGGTACCTTCCACGCAGGAACCTCCATGCGGGACCTTCCACGCGGGACCTTCCATGCAGGGCCTTTCACGTGGGACCTTCCACGCGGGACCTTCCACTCAGGGCCTTCCACGTGGGACCTTCCACGCGGGACCTTCCATGCAGGGCCTTCCACGTGGGACCCTCCACGTGGGACCCTCCACGCAGGACTTTCCATGCGGTGCCTTCCACGTGGGACCTTCCACGCAGGACCCTCCACGCAGGACCTTCCACGCGGGGCCTTCCACGCAAGACCTTCCATGCAGGGCCTTCCACGCAGGACCCCTCACAGGAGGCGCTGGGGAGCGGGCAGCAGGACCCCCACTTGTTGCTAAAAAGGAAAGTTTTCGGGTTTAACATCGTAGTTTATGATTTATTCAAAAGCTTGCACATGCGTTGTAGAGGACCGGTTCCAAGGTACTGGGTGTATTTCATGCCATAATTCTTCAGAAAGCTCCCACCGAGTGCACCTGATCTTCTCCTGCAATCACTGGGTATAGAACGTGGATGTTGTCACATCTCAGACATCGCTGGGGGTTCACCCTAATGTGGCCTTTTGGATAACTTTTCTCACATTATGAAGTGGACCAAGGAAAGAGAGAGAGCTGTTCCTTAGATGCATTTGTCAAGTACGTCCTGTGAAATGCTGGCTGCAGGATTCCAGAAGCAGGTGACTGTCACGGTGCTGTCAGGGTACGGATTGTTGCGGATCTTTAACAGCAGCGGTGATATTATGAAGTGGGCCAAGGGAAAACAGAAGATGGTCCTTAGGAAAAGTCAGCGAAGTCCAGGCAGAGCAAGAGCAGGGATTTGGGAGCATTTGTGCTCACAGATGCTTTAAACTCACCATAATTTATACAGCTCGGGAGAAATAAGCGCTGTGTCTCTCTATGCCAAAAAGGAGGCGTCCTTCAGTGTGTGAGGAAGGGCGGAGCCATTTGTCCTGGGCAGGAGCACACAGTGAGGACCGCGGGAACCTGCTTCTGGCAAAGGGGCAGGCTGCGCATTGTGCCCTGGGCAGAGCGCACACGGTCTGGATTTTCCCGGACAGGTCGCAGATCTCTGGGTCGTAAAACTGATAACTAAAATCGTGGTTAAATGTGATTTAATGGATGCAACTGCACAATTGTTTTATTACTGCATGCATTTCATACATTACTAATATCCGCATATGTGCTAATATCCTAATTAAAAATGGCCAACACACATGCTTTTTAAAAACTTTTTGTTGATGCGTTATCTGTTATATATACATTCAAATATATGCAGAGAATGAACAGCTCATACATGGATGGCCGGATGAATTTTCACAGAGAACACCACTGTGTGACCCGCACTCCAGCCGAGACACAGGGACCCGGAGCCCCTCTTGTCTCCTCGTCCAGTCTCTTCCCTGCCCCTGGTCAGTCTCCCGACTTTACAGAGCAAATTCATTTTTATATAAATGGAATAATACAGTATGTGCTCGACAGTCTTACAATGTGTACTTGTTTTTATTTAGCTTCTTTTACTGAGTGTTCAATATTTTCTGGTTTACAAAATGCATTTGCTGCCCCCAAATCCTACTGATTCTTGACAAGCATGGGCTGGGCTCTCTCCTCCACACCCTGGAATCTCAGGGTGAAGGAGGATAAACTGGGTCATCCTCTTTGGTTGGGCAGCATCAAGGGGCCCCTGGTGAAGGCCTGCACTGCCTGTTTCTATTGGCAGAAAGGAGGGACGCCTGATGCAGGTTTCTGCGGTGGCTTTGCAGACTCCCTCTTTGCTTCTGGGATGTTAGGGCCAACAGGTCATCAGTGAGCATTTATCAAATACTTCCTGTGTGAGCGGCAGGACTCCAGAATCATGACCCTCATGGTGCTGTCAGGAGCCTGTTCATCATAAATCTTAATAATAATAAGCAGAATGATTGTAATAAACAAATTACTAAAACGGCAGCTGTGCATTGAGCATATGTGAGATGCCATACTAAGAACCTTCCATCCCTCGCCCTGTCAGTCTTCATGAGAGCTCTGTACTGTATCAGCCGACATGCAGAATGCTGTGACAGACAGCTGCCCCTGTGCTGCCACACAGGCCACATTTGAATGCAGTGGCATTAGTAGAGAGGCCTGTGGCACTGCCATCTTGCAACACTGTCCCTCTCAATGCATGGTTCACGAAGTTGTGCTAGAAAGCAAGATTACACACGATTCTTTGCAGCCTGTTCCATTGGCAGATAGAGACGATTTCTCCACATTTGGAATCCGGGCTGGGCTTGAGACTTGCCTTGGCCAGCACATGGTGTGGAAGGAATGTTGATGGAACTCTAAGATGGCGCCTCGGGGGAACTTGGGGGTTTCTGCTGTCACTCTGCAAGCCCTGTCACTGCTCTGTGAAAGGGCACAGGCTCACCTACTGGATGGTCAGTGACACGTGGCCGATCACCTTTGTCACCTCAGCTGGCAGCAAGACAGCCACCAGTCATGAAAACAACACCATTCTAGATCAGCCAGCCCTTGGATGAGTTGCTAACTGACTCGAGAAACCTGGCCTGATTCAGCAAAAATGCCAGTGGACCTGTGAACACATGAGCAAAGATGAATGTGTGTTGCTCTGTGGCACTGAGATGGGGGTGCTTTGTTATTCAGTAACAGCTGACTGATACGGTTGTGGGTGGGAAAGAGCACATGTAGACATCTTGAAGGACAGGTGATGGCCAGGCTGGAAGTACCCTACATCACATCCCAGAAGTACCCTATGGCCAGGCTGGAAGAACCTTATATCACCTCCTGTGACTCCAACATAATTTCGAGGAAGGGTGGGAAATGGAGCTTTATCACAAGCTTATGAGGAAGGTGGAACTGAACTGTGAATCATGGCACTACCACCGCCACATCTGTTTTATAGATGAGCAAACTGAGGGTCAGATAGTCAAGTGACTTGGGCAAGATCACACGGAGGGATGTGGCAGATTTAGGATGTGAACCATGTTGTATGTGACCCCAGTCCTGAGTGGTTATCGTGACGCACTTACCTCCCACGTCCCCTCCTTTTCCCTCCTCTTGGCTCTCCGCTGGTGTGTGGAGAAAGGTGTAAATTCATCACTCCTTGAATTTGCTACACATGAGATCGGGAGATATTCTACAGACATTCTGTAAGGCCACCAGACTCACTTGACCCTTCTCTGCGATGTCATTAGACAACAACCATATTTACGTCACACATTGACTCACTTGACCTTCTCTGTGACGTCATTAGAAGATTTCACGACCACCATATTTATGTCACACATTGACTCACTTGGCCCTTCTCTGCGACGTCATTAGACGACCACCATATTTATGTCACACATTGACTCACTTGACCTTCTCTGCAACGTCATTAGAAGATTTCGCGACCACCATATTTATGTCACACATTGACTCACTTGGCCCTTCTCTGTGACGTCATTAGAAGATTTCGTGACCACCATATTTACGTCACACAGTGACTCACTTGACCTTCTCTGCGACGTCATTAGAAGATTTCACGACCACCATATTTATGTCACACATTGTGACTCATGAAGCTCATTTACATGTGAGGCTGTGACTATTTTCTCATGAAACTGACATCCAGAAAAGCCCCCGCTAGTAAGGGGTGCAACAGGACTGGGGCTCATGCTGTACAAGCAAAGATTCAAACCTTTTTCATTCAAATCAAACAAAAATTCTGCTGTTGGACAGCTTCTTCCCCGTGCCCTCCAACATACACACGTGGGACTGGGAAGCTGCCCAGCGTTTTGTGTAGAGGGCGCACGACAGGTTATTTACCTCTTTGCAAGGAACTCTAGATAGAGGTCTGTTGAGCAGGAAGGATATTGTAAAGTCTTCCTTAAAAATTGTTTACAATTTTACAGCCTATAATACAAGTTCAGACAAGAGAAATGTCAGAGAAATAAGCTCCAGGGAAAGTTCCTGACCAACAGGGTCCTGAGGTGCTTCAGAAGAGGAGTCATATCCAGATGGGTAGAGATATTGGGCAGGACAGGACCAGCAGGCAGACACCCAAGGGACAGCATGTGTCTGCAGACTGCAGGGCGGTCTCCACTTTGGGCTGAGACCTGTTCCCTGGAGTGCCAGGGATGTGGCTCTGTCTAGGGAGTGAGTGTCCCCTGCTCTCACCCTGTTATACCCAGGCAAGTTAGATGGAACAGCACCACGCTCTGAGTTTGAATCACGAGTCCTTTATTAATTAGCCAGCGACTGAGAGACGGCTAATGCTCAAAATTCTCTAGGGCCTGAGGAAGGGGCTGGATTCCTTTTTATACCTTGCTTAAGGTAAGGGAGGGGAAGCCCAGCAGGGCAGAGTTTACAGAAGCAGAACAAGCAAGTTAGATAAGGAGGCTGGTAACTATGAGGCAGAAGGTTCCCATGATTGTTGATTTTTAAGGAGGGTGTACACAAGTGGTCCCCATGATTGCTGGTTACCAAGGCGGGTATTTGGTACTTGTCACATAATCAAGGGGGCATTCACAATGGCAAGTGGGCTTGCCAAGCAGGCTATGGTTACAAAGGTTATATGTTTCTATAGTTCTAACTACAGCATGACCAAGCACAGTAGCAAGACCCAGGTATGCACTTAAGGGAGGAGTGGCAGGAGGGGGAGGCGGAGGTCAAGATGGAGTCTATCTGACTCTCATCAAAATGGAGTCTGTCTGGCTAACACAGGATAGGTTAGCACAGCCCCATCACAGACTCCTGACTCGCCTGTGAGGAGTTCAAAGGTCTCAGCCTCTCTCTCGCTCTCTTTCTCGTTTCTCTCTCTTTCCCCACCCAAGCTACAGTTCTCAACTGATCTGCAGGGAGAAATGATGAGAGGGAAATGAAAACTCTCACAGTTACTACATTTGATTATCACAGTGAAAACCAATGCAATAAAAAGCAACTCAGTCCAACCACTAGACAGAGATAATATGGAAAATAAGCAAATCAGGCTCATAACTGTATTGAACTAATAATTGATGTGCTTAATAAACCTCCAGCTGCCTCTTGTGTGAAACTTCAAATGTCCCATAAAATGATAGAATGGTTTTTACCACCGAAGCTTGGTTATTGAATTATATTCATAAAATATTTCCACACGTCAGTGGACATATCATACAAAGGAAAAGAAAGCAAACTTACCATGAGTAGAAGATGCCAATGAACTAGACAGAGGCACTAGTGTCAGACGATTCTGACAGTGTCAGACATTTGCAGGACTTGGGAGGCACCTCGCTCACACCCTGCTGCCCAGGGAGGCATGATGGGGTTGATAAAAATCAGAAAAAATTCTCCTGATTCTCATGGACCATTATTTATTAATTTAGTGGTGTCCCTCAAGGTTTAATCTTCCACAAGCCAATTTACAATGGAAAATGTAATTATTGTGTGACTTTGTTCTCTGAAAATTCAGTTGACACCTACTGGATTGAACTGATGGAGACTCAGAGTCCTCCTGTCCATTCTTGTGGCAGAGGTTCTGAAAGGTTCTCGCTGCTGTCACTGTGCAGCAAATGAACACTAAATAGTCACAGGGAGAGGACAAAGACAGGAAGGGGAATGTCCAGAAAGTAAATACACACTTGCAGGGCTCAGCAAAATGTGACTCATTCGATCAGGAAGGCCCACTGACTGCAGTGCTGGGACATGAAATAAAATCCAGCAGAGGGGACTTTAGGACACTAAGAAGTGTCCTAAGTGCTTCCGGGTGGGCTGTGGTAAGAAGGAGGCGAATGAATGAGGATCCATTGACAGCAGGATTCTTCTCATTGACAAGCAAACAATGGAGACACATATTCCAATGGCGTATGTGGTAGACTGTTAACCTGAAATTCTACAGACAGATAAATTTTTTTTTCTAATAGAAGTGTTAAATACATATTTTTTAAAAATAAAAAATTCAGAAAATTTACCACCCCTTTGAAAGACTGCTGTAAAAGACCTCTTTAAAAGAAAAATTTAAAAAGTTACTAAAATATCTCTCGAAAGAGAAAAATCAAACTCAGTACTTAAAAAGGGACATAGGAACAAGAATAAACACACAGACGTGGCTGGGCATGGTGGCTCACACCTGTAATGCCAGCACTTTGGGAGACCAAGGTGGGTGGATCACTTGAGGCCAGGAGTTTGAGACCAGCTTGACCAACATAGCGAAACACCATCTCTACTAAAAATACAAAAAATATTAACCAGGTTAATATTTTTATTAGGTATTATAGGTGGTGCACACCATAATCCCAGCTACTCAGATGGCTGAGACACGAGAATCACTTAAACCCAGGAGGTGGAGGTAGCAGTGAGCAGACATCACCCAGGCAACAGAACAAGACTCTGTCTCAAAAAAAGAAAGAAACAAAACAAAAATCATAGACAGTGCAATTTTTTGGAACAGGTGATATAAATTTTGCTACAAAAATTAAAAAGCAGACAATAAGTTTGTGATTAAATGAATAAGCCAAACATAGAAGGGAATTGTCTCAATTGGATGGAGGACATCTATAAAACCTGCAATTAACATGATACTTAATCATGTTAACCGTCCTCTTGTGATCAGGAAAAAGACAGAGATGTCCATTTTCAGCACCTTTTTCAACATTATATGGAGGTCCATGACAGAGCAACCAGGGAAGAAAAAAGCAAAATAAATAAAAACAGAAAAAGAAACAAAGGGGGTACAGAATGAAAAGAGGTAAAACCATCTTTATTTGCAGTTAGGATCATCATATGCATACAGAAATTCTTTTTTTTTTTTTTGTGACAGAGTTTCGCTCTTGTTACCCAGGCTGGAGTGCAATGGCGCGATCTTGGCTCACTGCAACCTCTGCCTCCTGGGTTCAGGCAATTCTCCTTCCTCAGCCTCCCGAGTAGCTGGGATTACAGGCATGCGCCCCTTGCCCAGCTAATTTTTTGTATTTTTAGTAGAGACGGGGCTTCACCATGTTGACCAGGATGGTCTCGCTCTCTTGACCTCGTGATCCACCCATCTCGGCCTCCCAAAGTGCTGGGATTACAGGCTTGAGCCACTGCGCCTGGCTGCATACAGAAATTCTAAGGAATTCACATACATTAAAAAACCCAACTAGAGCCAACAAGTGAGTTTAGCAAGTTGCAGCATACAAGATAAATATACAAAATTCAATTGTGTTTCTCTATACTAGCCACGAAGAATCCAAAATGAAATTATGTGAACAACTCCACTCAAAACAGCAAGAAAGTAATAAAATAGGTAGAAATATATTTAACAAAAAAGTACAGAATTTTATAGGAAACTATAAAATATTGTTAAGAAAAATTTAAAAAGCTCTAAATAAATTGAGATACATTCCATGTTTGTGGATGGGATGACTCAATATTAAGATGACAATTCTTATCTAATTGAGCTACAGGTTCATACAATTACTTAAAAAATTCCCAGCAAGCTTTTGTAGAAATTGGCAAGATTATCCAAAATGTATAAAGAAATTCAGAGGCCCCAACATAGCCAAAACAATTTTTAAAAGATAAATAAAGTTGGAGGACTTAAATTTGTCTATTTCAAACATGTTATAAAGCTAACATAATCTAGGCAGTGTGAAGCTGGTATGAGGACAGACGTATAAAGAGAACAGATTTGAGAGCCCAAAACTAAACCCCTACATTCACAGTCTACTGATTTTGACAATCGGGGAAAGAATAGCCTTCTCATCAAATGTGTTTCGAGAACTTAAAATCCATGTTAAAAAATGAGTTTAGATCCTTACATCACACTATTCACAAAACAACACAAAATGTGTCATAGACAAAATGTGAGAGTTAAAAGTATAAAACTTTTAGAAGAAAACAGAGGAGAAAATCTTCATGACATTTTGGCAAAACGTTTTTACCTATGATGTCAAAAGACTGATCTACAAATGGAAGTCTGATGAATTGGACTTCTGCAAAATTAAGAACTATTTTCCTTCAAAAGACACCATTAGGGAAATGAAAAGACAAGATCAAACAGTCTTTTTTGGGAAATCATATATCTTATGAAGGATTTTATATCCAGTATACATAAGGAACTCTCACAACTCATTTCTGAGAGGAAAAAAACCAACACAATACAAAGACTTCACCAGAGAAGATGTAGGAATGGCCAAGAAGCACAGGGAAAGATTCTTACCATCGTCTCACTGCGGAAATGCATTTTGAAATTGTGGTTGGATGAATATAATGAAAAAGACTGACAGTAACGAGTCTTGACAGGGATTTTAGAGTGCCAGAAGCCTTGTCCATTGCTGGCGAGAATATCACAGTTTCTTAAAAAGGTAAACATAGGCTGGGGGCAGTGGCTCACGCTTGTAATCCCAGCACTTTGGGAGGCCGAGGCGGGTGGATCACGAGGTCAAGAGATCGAGACCATCCTGGTCGACATGGTGAAACCCCATCTCTATTAAAGACACAAAAAATTAGCTGGGCACGGTGGCGCGTGCCTGTAATCCCAGCTGCTTGGGAGGCTGAGGCAGGAGAATTGCCTGAACCCAGGAGGCGGAGGTTGTGGTGAGCCGAGATCGCACCCTTGCACCCCAGCCTGGGTAACAAGAGTGAAACTCCATCTCAAAAATAAAAGTAAAAAAAAAAAAATAAACATATATTTACCATATGGCCCAGTGATTCTACCGATAGGTGTCTACTGAAGAGAAGTAAAAACACATCTGCATGAAGATACGTATGTAAATATTTAAGCAGCATTATTTACAATAGACAAACATTGAAAATGTTCATTAACTGGTGAATGGATGAACACCAGTGTGGTCTATCTATATAATAAAATATTTTATTGCTGGGCAATAAAAAGGAATGAAATACTGATATATGCTACAGATGGATACACCTTGAAAACATTATGCTCAGTGAAAGAAGTCAGCCGTAAGGACTATGTACGGTAAGATTTCATTTATATGAAATGTCCAGAAAGGGTAGGTTCGTGACTGCCCGGGGCTGGGGGCTAACTCAACATGGTCATAACTGTTCTTTTCTTGGATGGTGGTGATGAAAATGTTCTAAAACCTGGATTGTGGTGATGGCCGCATAACTCTGAAAATTTATTACCATGCAGGACACAGGCATAGGCATAGGCAAGGACTTCATGACTAAAACACCAAAAGAAATGGCAACAAAAGCCAAAATAGACAAATGGGATCTAATTAAACTTAAGAGCTTCTGCACAACAAAAGAAACAATCATTAGAGTGAACTGGCAACCAACAGAATGGGAAAAAATATTTGCAATCTACCCATCTGACAAAGGGCTAATATCCAGAATCTACAAAGAACTAAAACAAATTTACAAGAAAAAAAAGAAACCCATCAAAAAGTGGGCAAAGGATATGAACAGACACTTTTGAAAAGACATATATGCAGCCAACAAACATATGAAAAAATGCTCATCATCACTGGTCATTAGAGAAATGCAAATCAAAACCACCTTGAGTTATCACCTTATGCCAGTTAGAATGGCGATCATTAAAAAATCTGGAGACAGATGCTGGAAAGGATGTGGAGAAATAGGAACACTTTTACACTATTGGTGAGAGTGTAAATTAGTTCAAGCATTGTGGAAGACAGTGTAGTAATTCCTCAAGGATCTAGAAATAGAAATTCCATTTGACCCTGCAATCCCATTACAGGGTATATACCCAAAGGATTATAAATTACTCTATTATAAAGACACATACACATGTATGTTCATTGGGGCCCTGTTTACAATAGCAAAGACCTGGAACCAACCCAAATGACCATCAATGATAGACTGGATAAAGAGAATGTGACACATACATACCATGGAATACTATGCAGCCATAAAAAAGGATGAGTTCATGCCCTTTTCAGGGACATGGATGAATCTGAAACCATCGTTCTCAGCAAAGTGACAGAAGAACAGAAACCAAATACCACATGTTCACATGTTCTCACTCATAAGTGGGTGTTGAACAATGAGAACACATGGACACAGGGAGTGAACATCATACACTGGGGTCTGTTGGGGACTAGGGGGCTAGGGGAGGGATAGCAGGGAGTGGGGGATTGGGGAGGGATAACATCAGGAGAAATACCTAATGTGGGTGACGGGGGGATGGAGGCAGCAAACCACCATGGCCTGTGTATACCTATGTAACAATCCTGCGAGATCTGCACGTGTACCCCAGAATTTAAAATATAATAAAAAAAAATCATTGAATTGTACTTTTACTAGGGGGAGGATTTTATCTTATGTAAATTATAACTCAAATGTTAAAAATACAGACAAAATGGTATCCGTAAAAATACGTGCAGTGAATAGAGCAGACAATATTATTCCTAAAATATAAATACCTAAAACTTGGTACAAGAAAGGCAATCAACAAGGTAAGAACACGTGCAAAGGATATCAACAAGAAAAACCCACGGAATGCCTGGAAACTTTTGGGAATATCCTCAACTTTGCAATAATCAGAAAGTAGCCGCAGCACTGAGGTATCATGTGATTGGCTAAACATGAAATGAACGAGAATTGATTCTGAGAATTGGGTGCCCTTATTCACTGTCAGTGGGACGATGGTATTTAAAGACACACGCACACACACATGCACACTCGCGAGCACACACACGCACACACACGTGCACACACACATGCGAGTACACACACGCATGGACATGCACACACACGTGCACACACATGCACGCACGCCCACACACGAGCACACGCGCACACACACTCACGTGCGCACACACGTGCACACATGCGTGGGCACACACAGACCCACATGCACAGTCATACACTATTAAAAGACGGGGCATTCCAGAGGGAAGCAGGCAGCAGAAGACCCGTGGCAGGAATGCTGTCCTGGGCATCTCTTCCTGTTACAGTTCCTGCAAAGGGCGAGTGGCTGACATCTGCCGCCATCCGTGGCTTGCTTCCTTGCCAAAGCAAACCTGCTGGGAACGTATGGGGAGTCCCAGGTCTTGGGACCCCAAGCGTGCAGACTGCTGGCACAATTGTATTTACGCTGTCATAACAGATGTGAAAACAGGGTTCTCCCTGTGCCTGGGCTGATGGGGTGCAAGCAGATAGATTCGAACACAACATGGCTGGTCAGCTGGCTTACTGGATTCCAATTGCTAAACGTACCCTGTCTGTGAGTCCCGGGCTATGCGTGTGAGAGACTGGCTGCCTGAAGACTTGGTCTGGAGGCCTGAGCACAAGCACGCAGGCTGTATTTACTTTGCTCTGCTTTTTACAGGAGATGCCCTTGCGTGTTCAGCATTGTGAATTGCTTTCTGTCGAAAATGATCTAACTGAAAAAGTTAAAGGACAAAAACATAAAAAAATTGCATTCATAAGAGTAACAGAATTATAAAATGTTAGTTCTGAGGCTAGAAATAATGCATAAATCTTGTAGGTATAGAACTGTGAAACTTTGCAGAGAATATTCCAGAAGACCTGAAAACAGAAGAAGCTGTTTACTATGTGCTTGGATAAGAAGACGAAACATTTTCACAAGTTCAGTTCTTCCAGAATTATTGGTGGTGTTGATGGTACAATGGTGACCACAACTGCCTTCCAAAATCCATTTATAAACTTACTGTGATCCCGGTGAAAATCGTCACAGTAACTATCATGAACTTGGCTAGCGAATTCTAGAATTCATGGGAAAAAGAAAAGGCACAGAAATATTCGGAACAATTTTGAAATATACACGAGGAATCTGGACTTTACCTAATAAACCTTGTAAGAATAACGTTGACATACTTGGCTTCTGTTTTGCTACAGTCCTACTCAACACAACTTGTAAAAGCAAATATTAGCTGCATTAAAAAATCTGTGAGTAAAAACAAATGAAACAAATCTAACCCATATCTAAACAAATAAAAATCAGTACATATAAAGAAAGGGAACATTTATATCATTGGAGCTAAAGAAAGTTGTTTTTTAAAAAAAGTTCACTTAATTGCTATGAAAGGAAGATTAATAAATTTGCATGAAAATTAATGTTTTCTCTAGAAGTGAAATCTAGAATTATAAATAAACCTAAAAGGTGAGAGACAGGGAGAAAAATTCCTTGTGACATAAATCACGAAGTAGTAACAGCTAGAATGTAGGAAGAAATCATGCACATTCATTTGAGGAAGACAATCTCATACAGCACATACTAATGAACAATTCAGAGAACCCAACGGGGAAATCAACAAAGCTGTCAGCCGAGGGGGCCCATACGGACGCTGGAGAGCCGTTCTGAGAAGGCAGAGGCAGTAGCTTCAGAGTGTGGACGATATCTACGTCTGAGAGTTAATTGGAGAAGACACAATGAAAAATAGTAAGCTGCTTGTGATACCAATTACCATAGGAAAACAGAATTCATTACTGCAAGAGATCTGTTGACTCTTCTTCGAGGCATTTTCTATACTTGCTTCTGTATAGAAAATGCCTCGAAGAAAAGTCAACAGGTCGCTTGCAGTAATGAACTCCTCGGTTTCCTTTTGTAATTCCACAGTTAAAAACAGTGCTGTCTTCAAGCTACTGCATCTGATCAGAGGGAGAGGAATATTCGTGACCTACTTCTGTTTTCCCACCTGTTCAAGGCAGATCTCACACTCACTTTGCCTTCATCAGGGAAATATTGCAAAAAGCTTTTCTAAGAAAACTTTCCTCAAGCATTACTTTCTGTGATCATCAAAGCAGCCATTTCAGAGGCTCGGATGATGAGAAATGAAAGTGCCGTCTTCCCAGGCTGGGGCGGCATCCACAGCACTCACCTCACCAGCCCCGTGGCTCCAGCCCATCTCCCTGGGAGCTGCACAGGCCTCTCCTCACAGGGAAGCAGGGTAAGTTCCCTCCAAGAACAGGCAGCATGCGGAGAGAATAGCTCCTGATGAGAAACTCATTCTTTCCACAAGTCCAGGACCTATGAGAACATAATCAGCAAATCCAGTGTGACTGACCCACTGACTTGTAACAGATGCGCACCTCCTGGGATAGCAGAAATAAAGTCATCACCAGGCTCCTGACTGCATTCATTAAAAGGAACCACTCGCTTTGGCCCAAACTGGATGAAATAATTCTTCCTGGTGAGGCATTTACTTTCTGAATGTGGACATCAAGTCAGACGAAGCAGGAGGAAGAGTTTTGGATTTAAGGAAGTCACTCTGCCTCCGCAAAGCACTGGAGAATTTACCAGGCACTTGCCACACACCGTCACCTCCGGCCCTCAATCCACTCCTGAGACGCAGACAACTTTGGAGTTGTTTAGTGTCACAAACCTTGAAACCAGCAAATCAGGAACTCGTGCCATGCCTTCATCGCCTTCCACGGCCCCTCCCCGGCATGTGCAGTGACACGAACATGCATCTTCCACACGATTGAAGGAAACCTTGGGAGCCTGGAGAAGAGGGTAAATCAAACCCGGCACGTGCATCTCTCTGTGCTGTCCACATGCTGTCTGCCTCCTGGAGAGGATGCCAGGGAGCTGAGGTGGAGTCTGTGCTTGCAGCTAACTCACAGTCCAGCCAGCGCTAAGCCCTACATTGGCAAATGCTGGCAAGGCCCAGTCCCCTGACCCCCACCAACCCTGGTGTCAGTGCCCCTGAAATGGGAGGGACATCTCGGGCACCCAACAGATCCCCACCACAGACGCCAGAGGCTCCTTTCTTTCTTTCTCTTTTTTTTTTTTTTTTGAGATGGAGTTTTGCTCTTGTTGCCCAGGCTGGAGTGCAATGGCGTGATCTCGGCTCACCGCAACTTCTGCCTCCTGGGTTCAGGCAATTCTCCTGCCTCAGCCTCCCGAGTAGCTGGGATTACAGGCACGCGCCACCATGCCCAGCTAATTTTTTTATATTTTTAGTAGAGACGGGGTTTCACCATGTTGACCTGGATGGTCTCGATCTCTTGACCTCGTGATCCACCCGCCTCGGCCTCCCAAAGTGCTGGGATTACAGGCTTGAGCCACTGCGCCCAGCCGCTCCTTGCTTTCTCTGGCTGCAAGGAAGTCTGCTTACCTTGGACTGAATGCTCCCAGGGATGATCGCCAGCTAGTGGGTGTCCATGAAGGAAGCCTCAGCTCCCCATGTCCCTTGGCAGGTGGTCCTCAGGTGTGTTCTGCATGCTTCCTGGAGATCCGGGCTGCGAGCCTGGGGCCCTTCTCGGGACTGCTCTTCACGGCCACCTTGCTTCGGCTTGTTTTCACGCTCCGTCCGGCTCCTGCTTCCTGGGATCATCCTCCACGTAGATCGTCTCAGGCTCTGCTTTGGGGAAACTGAAATCAGTGCAATGCTCACGTTTTATCTTGTTCCTGTTCGTGCTCCCAAGGCCTGGGGTAGATTGGATATTCATGGACTCACTTAATGGACAGCAGCTCCACTTCCTCTCATCTGTGTTAAGTAGTAGCCAAAGGCAGCAAAGAAAATTTTTTCTTCCCTTCCTCGAGGTGATAGTACCACTTTCCACATCTGCAAATCCTGTCTAGGGTGTGAGTAGTTGGTGGCCACAGAGACATGCCTTTGTTCATAAAGAATCGCCTTTTACAAGAACTGGGGATGTTGACCTCCATGCGTGGGGGCAGTGCCCTGCTCTGGCAGCCGAACATTTCACAGACAGCAGGCTGTCATGGAAGTCTCAAACAGAACTCCAAAGGGAAAATGCAGGTGCTGCTCGGGAATCAGGAGAGCCGAGTGTAACTTCTCATCTGCCACATGCTAATATTGCTGCTGCATCAACCCTGCTACCTGGGGGAAGGGACTGGACCCCAGGAACTGTAGTAAATGCTTGACACATATTTTCTCACTTTTCTCTTAGAAAACCCCTGCTGGGTGGGAGCTGTATTAATGCCATAGGGGGCATTTTTCTGCTCTGAAATGACAAATGGACACCAAAGAAGAGTCCCTCACATACCCAACAAGCGAAAGAGAATGCTGGGGACTCGACTTGCTAATCTGGAGTTTTTAAAGAGGGGATTTGGCTGCTTCTGCTATGCCCAGGCATCGCCAACTTCCTGCTCAGGGAGGAGGGAGCTGTGGGGTCATGCTCTTCCTCCCCTATCAGATCTGGAGACTGCTGGAGCTTTTTATCACCTTGGGGTGCCTATATGATGAACAACAGTGGTCAGGCAGCCTGAACCGTTGTCATGGAGAGGATATGGCTAGGCTCGAGCCCTTACCTAGGAGCAACCCGGGGTCCGGGCACGACCAGCAGAGGGAGGGCTGCAGGAGCGGAGCCATGACCTGGTGGAGCGAATGCTTACTTCTTGCCTGCTGCCTCCATTATGAAATAAGCTCCCTGTGTTACCCAGGCTGCCGGCACATGGGCACTCTTTCATTACACCTTTTACTCCATGCGTACGAGTTTTACATTTAATTCCTCATTATAATCTACTTTACAATTAAATTTCAAAGGAAAGTTAAAAAGGGAAAAAAAAGCCTCTTTGGTGCTGTCTTTCCATTCTTTAAAGCTGCGGCTGGCAGCTTCCCTCCCTCCTGCTCTTGCCTCGTCTCTCCTGGTCTTTCTTCTCTCATCTTCCCCCTCTCTTCCCTCCCCTTTCCCCCTCCTCCCTCCTGTCCTTCCCTTTCCCTTCTCCCCCCACACTGTGCCCATGGCTGTTTTGAGTGCCCTGGTCCTCAGCCTTATGCTGCTAAAAGGGGACAGGATCACATGTGAGTGGGGTTTGGACTCAGGTGTCAAAGACCTCCTGCGAGACCCCCGGTCTGGATGCCTGGCCTCAGTGCCTGTCCCCATCTATGAGACCGGGTGAGCTTCAAGTGTGGGCACGTGCTCAGCCAGATAAGGAAGAGACATCCATTTCCATACGCCATTGTCCATGCAGACATCCTCCTCTACCTCTCCCGGGATGTGCTGTCGGGGACTGAGCTCAGGATGGAACTGGGGCGTCTGAGGGTCTCTATAAATGTCACCATACCCATGACAGCTGAAGAGTCAGGGACAACAGAGATCAATGAAAAACAGTGAATGACAGGACTCTTGGTCTCCTTGTCCACATGTGAGCTTATCCTCCTGAGCTCTCACAATGGCCATCCAGGGATGTTAGCCTGTCCACTGATGCTGAGCTGGGAATTTGCCATCTAAATATCCAGATGTCAAGGGTGAAGCTTCTGGAAGGGCAAGGGTGTCTGCCTGCCCCCAAGCCTGACTCTACATCCAGGTTCCTAGGGACTGACCTGAGTGCCCTGTCCTTTCTGGGCATGGCCCGGCACTCAGCAGTGCACAGCCCTGCAGGGCCAGAGGCTCCCTGCTCAGCATAAAGAGAGAAGGAAGGTGAAAGGTGCCTCTCAGAACCCATTGAACCATTGGTTTCCCCATGACTGACGGGTTATTTAAAACACAAAACAAAACAAAAACCCATAGAAAGCAGGGTTGGGTCTGTGTGGTTCTGTGGTCATCGCTTATCATGCAGCCCAAGTCCTGGAAAGAGGAAGTGGTAGTTAATGGTTTGGACCGAGCTGGGTGTCAGAAGCAGACAGGCTCTCTGATGAGCCACAGACTACTCCATCATCTGCCTGAACCTGGTCTTGTGCTGCAAACACAGGCCGCGCTATCATGGCCAGAGGGTCCTTCCGCCTCTCGGCTAGCGTTCTGTTCCTGACGAGCCTTTGCCATTTGCCTTTCAGGAGTAAAATGTTGGCCCATTGCTGAACTGGAGAGGCCGGGGAGTTTTGGAGGACCTGGGGTGGACTGCGGTACCAGTGGAGAGTCCCTATGGGAGCCATTCCATTCTTCATGGTACCAGATGTCATGAACAGGTATTTTCATTAAGGGGGTAGTTACTTCCATTTTATAAATGAGTAGAAGGTGGCTCAGGGACACTAAGCCACCCACGGAAGTCCCCAGCATATGCGAGGCTCAGGTGGGACAGGCCTGGAGCAGCGGCCTCCCCTTGCCAAGCAGCCTATCGCTAGGGCTGGGATGCCAAAGAGGATGTTTAGGTGACCCAAGATGCTGAAGTGGCTCAGAGGTATATACGTGGCAGGCTGGGAAGCATAAAAACACCTCTTGTGGATGAAAGGTCCTCCAGGGCGTGGAACACAGTCCGGGAGAAAATGGAACACTCCCTGTGATGTTCACAAGCCCACTTCTGAAATCAGCAGAGCAGAACCCCGGCTGCAAAGGCGCCTCTCCAGCCAGCATCCTCCCATCGGAGCAGGGTAGACTCCAGGGAGGGGGCCCTCCAGGAGGAACCTGGAGCAGAACTGCAAACAGTTTGGCTGGTACCGTCAGTTCCCTCCGGCTTCTCGGCTCTGCCGAGTGCATGTCAGCTAGTTCCTCTGCCTCGACCTCCAGGGCAGCTGCTGATTTCATGAGTGCCCTGACTGACGTGGCCACGGGTCTCTGGTTTCCACTCTAAAGTCAGCATTCTCTCAAGGCAAGGTACTCACATGGGTTTTCGAGACGATGAAAGTCAAAAACCTTTCTTCCTAACCCAGGTAATGCCAGTAGAGGAAGTCGTATTGTCTCAAGTGCCTCGCTTGAGTGGCGTGGCTCTGGCTACACATTTAACTCCTGAGTAGCTGGGAACTAATGCTATAGGGCTGAATTACACCGAATTTTAGAGCTAAGGATAAGGATTACTTAAGGTTGCCTGGCTTAATCACCAAGATTTTAATCTTTTCCAGCTTGGAAAATGTCTCCATTTACTGGAGAAATAACTTGATGAAGTGCAGGAACACTGCGAGGGCCCCTGAAGAAACACTTCCCCAAGCTAACTAGGATCGAAGAGCAGATGAGACCCCATGTACCGCTCTCCTCCAAAGTGGACCGTGGGTCCAGCTCTAATGATGAAATGTTTTTCAACTTCCAGTCTAGCTGAGCACTCAAAGTAGACTTGACAGAAATCTTTCCAAATGCGATCAGTACTTGTGGCAGAATCAGACATTTTCAGTTATATCAAAGAGTCTTCTAATTTAACAAAAGTAAAGAGTAGCAATTTCATTTGGGATTTCACCTCGATTCAAGTTATCCATTATTAAATTCTTTATTTGTTGCTTGGTTAAATAATGCAAATAATATCATCCTACTCAGGTGCAATAACTGGTTTTGTTAGTTTTAAGCTAGTATACTTTATTTTAAAAACCATAAAAAATCTCTAAAGTTGCTATATTTGTATGCAAAGTTTTATATATATAATTTTATACATAAACTTCGTGCCTGGACCAAAATTAATGCTTCCTTGGGTTTTAGGTGCCCAAACTGTCTAATGATAATCAGAGACACTCATAATCGGAGAGAATCGGAGATACTGGTGGGTCCCCAAAGCCACGAATACAATTCGATTAGTAACGTTCAAGGAACTGAAACTTCCATTCCATCTGAGGAGCATGAAATGGCAAGAGAATGAGGCTGGGTCCGAATCTTAGCTCTCCCGGAGGACTTGGGTCTCTAGCTGGTGGATGCTGGAAGTTATTCTAGGGGCATGAGGTGGCACGTTAGGTTTTAATTTTGTAAAAATCCCTTTGGCAGTAGCATGAAGGTTCTGCTGGAGGGGATAAAGGTAGAATCAGAGGGAAGGTGGGAGATGATCCAGTCAGGGTCCCAGTAGGAAAGATCCCATTGGCCAAACCCAACTAGGGGCCAGAGGGCAAAAGATGGCACCAGTTGGCCTCCTGGGCATAAGCATATGGAGGTCCAGCAGATTTCTGGGCAGAAGGCTGCAGATCTGGTCTTGGTAATAGCGCGGAAGAGGGCTTCAACCATGAGAGCAGTCGTGAAGGTGGAGAGGAAAAAAAGAGCTTAAACGTTTAGGAGAATAGAGCACCACGAAAGCGACCCTGGACACGATTATGATGAGTTCAAGGAGGAAGGTGTCAGGTAACTCCCAAGTTTCCGGCTTCCTCTGTGGATGAATGGGGACATCATTTATTGGGATCGGGAGCACCTGTTACATGCCAGAAACTTCCTAAACACTGTTCACATCATTCTCAGAACACAAAAATCAAGTAGATAATATTTTTTCCATTTCGCACGGGGAAAGCTGAGGTTTAGAAAAATTAACTTACTAGGGTCAGGCAGCTAAAGAATGCTGGAATTAACATTAAAACTCGGTACAGTATAACCAAAACTGATGCTCCTAGTCACCTCGGCCCATGGCCGTCTTAGCACAGAACATGCAGGAGTAATATTTTGGTTAAGAACAAAATAAACCTCCATGAAAGTCTCCGGCTGAAAACTCCACTGAACCCTGACTCGGAGTGAATGCAGCACCAAGAGAAGATGGGTGTAGGGTGAACGGACAGCTCCAACGCAGGGCCGGCAGCCCTGCTGGGTGCAGAAGCCGCTCTGCATGAACTGCCTCGCCATAGTCGGGTTCCCAGGACTCCCTTGCTCTCTTGTGAGAGTTTGGAATTCGATGCTAGGAGGCCAGGCATTAAGACTTTCACCTGTCACAGAGTTTAGAGATTATTCAGGTCCTTGTGATATCTTGGTTCAAGACACCCCAATGGCCCTGAATGGTCAAAGAAGAAAGCCCAAGTGAGCTCCCCTGGCTTTGAGGCCACGTCAGGGCATCCTCCCAGCCTGCCTTCCCATGTGAGTTCCCATCACACAACCTTGGCCTTCCCAGTGCACTGCGCACGGCCTGACTCTCAGCCTTTGGCCTCTCAGTGACCGCTTTGCAGAATGCCTCCCCTCCCTTTCACACCTTCACATCCTGCTGACAAAGCTGCTCCTTTTTCTTCCAGCTGAGTTCCATTCTTCTTGACTCATGGAAAGTACCATTGTCTAGGACCAGCGGTGTGTGACAGATGTTTAGCACCCAACTCTCCAGAGGGAGTGGGAGTGGCGCGGGCAAAGACCAACCTGTAGCCCTGGGAGACTTCTGCGCTCTCACCGTGGCCAATTTTAAGCTACCAACAGTTGAACCATGGGTTTTGAGTTCTGGCAAATTGAACAGCTGGCTGTCACTAAGCTCCAGCACACCACTGCCTGAGACCCAGCACACCACTGCCTGAGACCCAGCACAGAGATTGAGCTGGTGTGGCCTGACTCAAGGGCTTTGCAAAGTTCTGGGTGGTCACGTGTGCCGCGGTGGTGAGAGCTCTGGCTATATAATAGTCCTCAGCTGTATAGCGGCATCTCTGGGAGCTTAAGAGAGTTCCATTCCTACGTCACTCTCCTGGGGATCTTGGTTTAACTGGTCTCAGGGCCCAGAGCCGTGGTATGCCTACAGCTTCCCAGGTGACCCTTAGGTATGCCCTGGGTCAACAGCCAACACCGCTGCCATTCCCTTTACTTCTGCTATCTGCGTTTCCCTTCTATCGTGGTTGGCTACGCATAGGTCTCGTCATCCGGTCAGGCTGTAAACACCCGAATCATAAGCCCCAGAGGCTTTCAGAAATTAAATCATATCACAATGAGAATTTGTTTATAAATGAGCCACACGGATGCACAAAGCACTCGTTTCACACCTGATGAATGACTGAAGGAGGGGAGCTTGCTGCCTGAGTCTCCAGGCTCTGGCCTCAGCCCCACACAGCCCTCACGGTGAGCTCGCAGAGGTCCCCCAGAAACTGACACCTGCTCAGGAGCTCTCTGCAGAGGTCTCCTCCCTGCGCATGTGCTGATCCTCTCATGGGGGACCCATCTCACACCTGCCTCCATCTGCGGCATTCACTGTCTTTGTCACCTGCTGAAGTTTAGGTGTCCGGGGCGGTCCCACCTCCCGTCTGTGCAGCGATGGGGGAGTCAGGGCTGGAGAGTGTCTGGAGCAGGAACCAGGGACTGGTGTTTGTTTTTCTGGGCACCTGGCATGACAGAAATAGAAAACTGTCTAAGCTGCTCACATGAGATTCTTGGCCCTATAACTGAGCAGCTTTGACTCTGAGCAGTAATGATTTGTTATTTTATTTTATTTTATTAACTGCTCTTCCCTTTAGCACAGTGTGGGGATGTTTCCCTTCACAGTTTCACACCCTGTTGAACCTGATTAAAATCCACAGTGGAGTTAGAGTGGCTTCAGGTGCCCTGGTCAGAATCTGCATAGCCTTGTCCCAGGGTCATGTTTCAGAGGATCTGAATAGAAGGGAAGCAGCATTTACTGATCACCTGCTCCATGCTAAGTAGCATCCAGGGCTTAATTTAACTGGCACTACAATGTTGTGACTAAGTACAATTATCCCCATTTAATTGAAAAGAAAACTGAGGCTCGCAAAATTAGAACAAATGCCTGAGTCAGATTTGCAGCCACATTTCCCAGCCGTGGGCGTCTCTTTAAAGCACATCAATACTTGAAATGTCGCAGGCGGCCTGTGGACCTGGAGCAGCAGATTGTGAATTGCCCAAAGTGTGTCCCCTGGGCATGCATCCATCAGCTTAAGTGTTTATTTCATGAACATGAAGATTCCTGGAGGCCAATCTGGCCTCATATTCAGTAAGTCCAGGAGGAGGAATCTGTACTTCAACAAGCAGCCCCTCCTTATATTTTCCTAAACCTGGAACGTTGAAACTAGTAGACTAGAGAACACTTGTGAGCAAAATCTTGACTGAAGTTTGCTTCAGTGAAGTCATTGATTATATGAGATTTAGTTCAGAACCTCAGCCAAGTGGCTGCATCCTCTGAGCTATTCAAAGAATCATGTGTGCTTCGAATTCAATGAATACAATCTCAGAAATTCAATTAGGAGCCACGAGTGCAGTCCAGTATCCTCTGCTATGAAATTCAGTGAGTTTGGGAAAGCCCCCATCTTCTCCAGATCCTACAGGAAAGGAGGTGCTTGCGGTGACCTTTGCAGCCCAGAGCTGCTTCCAACAATCATTGACGTGGAGGAGGGAGTCTCCCCGACAGTGAGGGAATGACATGGAGGAGGGAGTCTCCCGACAGTGAGGGAATGAC
>CM052652.1:149038392-149084040 GCA_028533165.1 Leontopithecus rosalia | reverse complement strand
CGCCCAGAATCTCCAGATGGAAAAGTCCTGAATGCATCCCATTTTTCTCTCCGAATTCAATCCTAAGTGAAGAAGAAAACTGTTAAGGCCCCTGGGGAAACAATTCCAGACTTTTAAAGATAATGCTTCATAGGCCCTGTTTTCCAAACACAAAGGCTGAATACATCTCACTCCTTCAACTGTTGACCCACAAAGTTCCTGACCTGTGACTTCCCTTCACGTGGACCCAGCTCTAGCATGGGCAACAAAAATGATTAATTTCATAAGCATTTGGAAATTTTCAAAACAATGTTGACTTAAAAATAATGGCAACTATCGTCCATATTCCAGATAAATTGAGTTGTCTCAAGAATTCCGCCCTCCTGTGCTCCACCACCAGCATTACCCTCTGTCAGATCTTCCCTTCTAAGGTGGGAAACAGGGTACAATGAAGCAATAAGTACAATAAACATAATTTGACCAAACTGACATGTGTTAAATGACAGCAATTTTCAAATCAGACTATACAGTGTAATTTCGGTTTGCAAGTGGCAAACCCAGAACACAGTTTTGGAAAGAAAACGGAAAGCGAGTAAACGGGGCAAGTCACAGCAAGCGATTACTAACCAGGAAAAACGGGACGATCACCTCAAATCGGATGGAACACACTTTTAAAGGTGGAGAGGGCCAAAACCCAGCTGCAAATAAGTTAATTCATCAGAAAGGCTTAATAATTGTCAATATGTATCTGTCCAAAAAAGAAGCCTCAAAAGATGTATAAAAGAAAATTGTAGAATTTCGAGGATAAAGCCACCATTATTCTGTGAGATTTCAATGAATCTCTTTACTTTAATTCTAGGTCAAGCAGACAAACTAATTAGCAAGAACACAGAACTTGAACAACAGCATTAGCGACCTTGACCTTCCGTCCCTGACCTTGGTGAGATTTCGCTTTACCTTTCAATTCTTCATATCTTTATGAGATAGATCTTTTTCATGAATACAGATGCGAAAATTCAAAACATAATATCAGCAAATAGGGCTAACCATTTATAAAGAAGGAATTGAGTTTATCCCAGGTATGAAAGGAAGATTTAATATTAGAAAACTTGTACAAAGTAGTTTAGCATATTGTTGTTTTTAAAATGATCATTTCAATATCTATTTACAATAAAAAGCTCTTTTAAAAGTAGAAATAGAAGGTAAAATTCAATCTGACAAGTATCTATTAGAAGAAAAATCTAGAGAGAACATTGTCATTCTAAGCGGGGGAAGGTGAAAGGAACACTCTTACACATCAGGACCAAGGTAAGGATGCCCGTGCATGAGAATTGCAAGGCAGCACTGTGGACTGAAGCAGGAGCTGGGAAACTAGAAAATCCCCACACTCGGGAGAGCTGGTGAGTAGACTGTGGGGTGTTCGCACGTTGGGATGTCAACACAGCAACACAGACACATCGTGCCATGCAACAATGAGGCAAACCTAGTCAGTCATCGCTATAGATACAGATGCATGGGTCTCTGGGGAAAAACATGTAAATGTCAGCAAAGAAGAGGTGCTTTCAGAATGGCAGCATAACCAGCCCCATGGAACCGCTTCCCTGAGAAACAATCGCAGCTAGTAAAGATCATCTAATAAACTACCGTTCAGAGCCTTGGGAGATTGTCCCAAGGGCATACAGCCAAGACACCTTTATTTAGGAAAATCTAAGATGAGATAAGAATAGTGAGTCTGTGGCACTTGAGGTATTACTGGTTTCTCCTGCTCACCCCCTCCCCTTTGGGGGAGAGTACCTGCATCCTGGGCGTACAGCCCAAGCTCTGGCTTCTGAGATGTACCTGCTTGTTGTGTGTGTTCGCCACCCATTCCTTTTTACTGCTGAGTTGTATTCTGTGGTATAGTCATGATTTCAGTCCTAATACTTCATTAGCTGGACACAGAACACTGAGTGCATATGAAACCGTCCTCATGCGTTAACAAGAGTTCTGGACAGCAATAGAGGTATAATTAAGCCCTAATCAGAGTACTTTGGCCTAATTCCTTGTCACCAAAAGTCAGGTAGCGTTAGCCTCTGACCATGTGCATCCCCATTGTTCCTGCAGGTAGAATCTCAGGCTAGAATCATGAGGCTTTGTTTAATAAATGCTTGAGATGTTTTTCAGATCCTGAATTCCAGGTGACACCAGTTTGAAGACCCCTACAAAGAAATGGGATCAGCATGAGAATACAGTTTTTTTCTCTCTGTCCCATAACTTCACCCTGCACTGTTAATCAATCAACGATCTCTACACTTTGGCTCCGTGTGAAGCCCTTAAAAGCCGAAACTCCTCAGGAAGACGGATTTGAGGTTTCCTTCCACCTCCTCATTCAGCAGCCCTGTCATCGAACCTCTTTCTCTGCAGCCGGTGTCTGGGAATATTGACGTCCCTTGTGCGCTGGGCAACGGCCCCGTCGCACCTACAGGAGCGTTACATGAGAAGTCTTTTTGCAGCCACGAGCGCTCCATGCTGGCTGATCTTGGCCCCAGGGGTTAGTGGAGCATGTTCCACGGAGAATGGTGGTTGGTTCACAGTGTGGTTCTCCCAGCTGCCATTGCCAAGCACAAGGTCGACTCTGATTTTCATTAGATCGAAGTACAGCTGGACGGTTACCACATGGAACCCATGATGTGCTGCAGTGATGTGACAACCGTCTTCCCCGCAGAGTGAGATGATCCTTCTAGAAGGGCATCCGTCTGTGTAAGTGGCTTTCTGCGCTTATCATATGCTGGCCTCTGGTAACTTCTGTTTTAAACACATGTGATTAAAGAGACTCTGTAGAAACAGAACTAATGCAATGTTACACCAACTGGAAGTGTATGTTACTGTGTGTTTGAATCCTTACGAGCTCCCCTCCTGCGGTGATTGCAGCAGCGTCTGGGAAGCCAGACTCCCAGCAGCACTGATGCAGGACCACGTCTCATCAGAAGCGTTTCGTCGTTCCAATTGTTGGAGTGGTTGTGCATTTTTGGCTTTATTTTCTTTTTATTTTCTTTTTAGTATTCATCACTTCATGTTCCATTGTGAAAACGAAGACGTATGTCAGCCTTGAGGGTTATTCACAGACCCCAAACACCTTTGCCTGTGATGCTCCACTGCGTTGAGACTATCGAGAATGTCGTTGAAAGGTCTAAATCCCGACACGTCTTGAGAGACGCCATAGGAAAGCCACCTGCAGATTCCAGACAACGCCCGTGCGCATCAGCCACTCAGGATCGCCTGCAACTCCACCTGTCGGAAACACTGATTTCAGCGTGAAAAACACCAAAAACAGCAAAGTAAAAGAGAAACCCATACCCAGAGGATCACTAACGACAAACTGGCTGAGTGCCATCAGTGCAAACCACCCTTAACTTAGTTAAATTAGGTGAATCTTAACTGCTTAAGATTAATTACTGCATAAGAAAAGTAAAAGGACCCTGAAGTGTACAGCTCAGATATAAGGAATTTGACAGACATCTCCTAAAAGTTGGCAACGATATTAAAATGTATAAGACATCGCCGATTACCAGCTGTAAAGTTAAAAGAAGTGTTTAAAACCAATTAATCAGACAAAAAATTATCATCAGCCGTGGCAAGAAAACAGCAAAGTCATCTCTGCATCTCTCTGTGGAGAGGGATGCTGTGAAGTCGCTGGCAGTGGAGAGGCCCCAGCAGGCAGGCATTAAGGAAACTGTGTCAGAACGGATGTCGAGCAGCTGGTTCATAGAAATGTGGCATTTTCCCAAAATGTGTGATGTTCGTAGCATCTGCCGGCTTTTAAAATGTATGACTTATGATTTTTCTTTTCATTCAAAACAGACAGTCTCTTTCTTAAGAGGATACCCGCACCGGAGAAACTTCAAGTCCCATTCATCTGGGTCTGTCTATACTTGTCAGCCTGTTACTTTGCTAAGCAATAGCATTAGAAGCTAAACCAGACTCAGCCAAAGTGACACACCAGTTATCTGCATTGCCAACTCATGAAACAATATGTATCTTAACATGAAATAGGAAAAATGATTGTTACTGGAATAAAAGGACACCTTAAGAAAAGATGTATGAAGACAGAAACATGTTGCCCTCATTTCCCCCTTGCTTTTCTAGAGAACCTGAGACGGAGGTGATGTCTCCACAGTCTGGCCAAAGCCACCCTGCCTCCAGGCATTCATTACCCATGAGGCAGAAGGGGGGACCTGACATCACTGCCTGCCACCCAGATGACTGATCCATGGCCTCCCAGCTGCACAGCCAGCACCGACAGGCCTGAGGGGCAGATGCCTGCATGACCTGGACACCTCCCCTCCTTAGGAGTAGCCTCACATCCCTCCCTGTTAGAGCGACCCAAATGTGAGGCTTGCTGGGGATTTTAACCCACAGGGCGACAGCTCTCCCCTTCTGGCTGGAGCTTCAGTGATCGAAGAGGGCCCCTGCTTATCTCCAGGAGTCCCAGGGCGTGGAACTGGGCTCTGCCTCTAATCCCATTTCACTTTCGCCAACAGCCTCATTCATCATCAGCCTCCCTGCAGGGTCTCAAGAACCCAGATGAGGCCCATGGGTTACTTTAAACATTTGAGGCAGGCAATAGGATGGAAGAGGGGCTGGGCTCCCGTCCCCACCCCTGCCAGAGGAGTGAGTCACTTAACTCAGTGACTTGTCTTGGCCAGGGCCCTGCTCCCAGTGAGTGGCCAACATTGAATCAGAATCCGTGATCCAGAGGGAGGCTCCCAGCATAGAACCAGATTCCTCCCTTCAGTGGAGGCTCCCAGGGCTTTGGCACTCGTACTACTACAAGGGATGGCAGGAAGGAGCTCTCACTGGTGAACTGGGTACTTCAAGACAGCTGGGCCTACAATCTTGTGGAGACCCTCACCTGGCTTTGTGTGAACATGGCCTGCAAGCCAGGGGCCCGGGACTGCACAGATGATCCCAGACTGCCCTGGGCCGGCGGCTGGGTGGGGGGTTCTTGATACCCTCCTTCTGGAATCTGGCTATATTTGTCTCAGGTGAACTTTTCATCCAGCATATTTTCTGAGCACTGGAAAAACTGGAAGCGGAGACTCCCATGGTCTGCTTACTAATAAAGGCTGTGAGCCTCACTTTCACAGTTTCCAATATTTACCCGAAATAATCAAATTGTTTGAGACATTGTCCACTTCACAATGAAATCTTGCTTGGGGAGGTTTCCTCTGAGAGAGTGGGGACAGCCACCAGGGATTCCCTCTGCCATGGGAGGCCCAGGGCTCCTGGTGCCTGTGCTCCACCCAGCAGGGGGATGATTTGTGGACCTTGGTGTTGTACGCGGGATTTGTGGACCTTGGTGTTGTACTCGGGCTCTGGCGTGCTGAGACACAGCTGTATTACTCACACCTGAGTGCAGCCCACCTGGCTGGACCAGCTGGCATCCAAGGGTGCTCTCCACAGCCCGTTCAACCCAGCGCCAGGTACAGCCTTAGCCTCTGTTGTTCTAAGTGCTGTGACTAAAGCATCAGACTTACCGCATTAATGTGGAACTGTGCCCGCTGCGTGGCAGGGTGTCCTTGCTGAGCCTAGTTACCAAGAGAGGGCGTGGACTGCACAAAATACCCTGGAGCCCTGCATCACGGCATTCACATTTAGTGGATGGAGTGAGAATACCCATAGTAGTAATGATTGGGTGTGATTTCCTGAATGTTTTATGGACCTTATTTTCACAGTTCTCAAGGTGCTCTGAGGACCACAGCGAGTCCCTGAAACCCTTTCAGGTGTCCACAAGGACCTCCCTTTCCCATCCACATGCCCGCGAGAGGCTGGGTTTTGTGCACAGACTGCGTTCAGAGCAACACATTGTAACGGTTGGAGTAAAAAGCGGAGGGGAGATTCCAACTTCTTCTATTAAAGCAGACGTCCATGGCTGGGCGCGGTGGCTCACGCCTGTAATCCCAGCACTTTGTGAGGCCGAGGCGGGTAGATCACGAGGTCAAGAGATCGAGACCATCCTGGTGGCGAAACCCCGTCTCTACTCAAAATACAAAAATTAGCTGGGCATGGTGGCGCGTGCCTGTAATCCCAGCTACTCAGGAGGCTGAGGCAGGAGAATTGCCTGAACCCAGGAGGCGGAGGTTGCGGTGAGCCGAGATCGTGCCATTGCACTCCAGCCTGGGTAACAAGAGTGAAACTCCGTCTCAAAAAATAAATAAATAAATAAAGCAGACGTCCAGGGAAGAGGTTTGCAGGATGTAAAGCAACATCACTCTTCTCGCTGTTTTGAACTTTGGAAAACACAATTATTTTTTGATAAAACTATGATATCGTTGTTACCAGGGTGTTATTGTTGTTTCAAGGTGGACTAATACAGATTTAAAACAGGTCTTGGTTTTCATTGCGAATGTGGTGAATTTTGATCACTATAAACCCCTGAGGGACCCCAGTGGTTTTGAGGGGTGCAAAGGGTGCTGACCCGGGCCTGTCTGTGAGACACGACCCTGTCTGTAGAGACGTAGGGAGCTTGCTGACACCAGACTTTCTGCCCAGCTTTCACCCGAGACGATTCTGAAGCGGGGGAAGGTAGAGACACCCAGTACATATGAGATATGATTATTGATTGCTGTTTCTATATATTATTTACCAACAAAGTGGCTATTGTAACACTGAGCAGAAGAGGAAACTGAGGCACAGACAGCAGAGCAAATGCTCAAGGTCATTCGCTACAAGTGATGAGGCGGAGAGTCTAACCACAGCTGTCCTGCTCCAAAGGTGACACAGAGTCACTATTTTATAATTGGAGAAACCTCCCAGATGGGTGTAGCTTTTAACCTAGAGATGTTGAATTATCTCCATGCTGCAGATCATGCTGTTTCAACACTTAGACATATGCAGTCAGTAAATAATATAAAACTGAGCTCTAATTAAAGAGCAAAACTTAAATTATTCTGGAAACTGAAGCACATTCTAGGTGGTATTTTTATGTTACACACTTCAGTAGGCTGATTTAAAATCAGAGCTGAATGATGAAGGATTTGGGATGTGAACTGAGGACAGGAGATTAGATTTGTGTCTTACCAAATGAAATATGAAATTGAAAAGTTATTTAAGAATGTGGAACCTCTACTGAATAGAATAACAAAATAACAAAGTCAAAGCTGGGTGGGAATTCCAAGTTGTTGCTTCAAAACTGAAGGGATGAGAAGCAAGGCATACAGTGAGCTATCCGCGCTTCATCAACATGTCAGACGCCCCAAGAGTAAGTCAAGGTGCCTTCGGGTAGGATTTGATTAAACAGGACCTTGTTCACAGGCCTCCTGTGAGCGCTGCAGGCACTCAGATTTGTGAATTCCTCCACAAATGGCCCTGCAGACTCACAGCAAGTAATGCAAACGCATTTGCATGAACTTGCATAGCTCTGCACACCTGCCTACTCAAACACATTTTAACTTGTCTCTGGCAAAAAACACTCGTTGGATATACAAACAAGAGTTCTGGCATATTTGCTCTATTAACTAACCTTTAACTGAATTCCAGGTGGGGCAAAAGAGCAACAACTTGAGTGTCCAACGGGCTGGCAGAGAAGACGCAAAATTAAAGAGGGTCTGCTAAAAGCAGCACCTTGGAGGACCGGATCAGCGATGAAAAGGAAACTTCAGTGACTCAGCAGGGAAATCCGTGCACCAAGAGTGAGACAAGTCTCCGCAGTGCTGGGGCCACCCTTGGGTAAAACAAAACGTGCTCTTGGTTTCTGCCCTCCTGGAATCCAGCACCTGTGAAGGTCCTCAAAGGATCATGAGCTCTGGGAGAGGAAAGCGGCGTGTTAGCACAGGGTTACCCTGCACTCAAGATGCTTCTTGTCTTTGTGTAACCAAGTGAAGTGCACGTCCACTGCAGGATGAGGCACCACCACCAGCACGGTCATTGTGCGTGGATCTCAAGTGCTGTGCTACCTCCGCAGGCCATGTTGGAGGGAAAGTGGAGCCTTGTTAGGTGTCCTCAGTCCCCTCTTCATCTCCGGCTTTCTTCCTCTGATCGGCCTTACCTCCCTCTCCTGGGGGCAGCCTGTGGGTAGAGAGGGTGCTGGCCCTTCTGGAGATACCAGCAGGCTCCCATTCCTTTCTTTCTTGCAATCTACCCTTTCTTTTCCATACTCACCAGGAAGGAGCTTCTACTTATGACCCAGGCTGCTGCAGCATCTCTCGTGCTCTCCCTCCTATGGCTCATCTAAACTCTAGCTCCTGATACTCAAGGAGAGCATCTGGTTTTAGAAATCCCTTTCTCTCTGTATACTTTTGCCTTTAATTATATGGCCTCAATACAGAGAGACTTCAAAAAATCCACTTTCGCAGCCAAGTGGATGAATGATTGCACTGTGTTGACGGGTATCTATCTTTATGCTGAAGCAATGAAACTCTTCCGTGATGTAATAGGGGTTGCACAATGCATTAGGAAAGATACACAGAGGTTAAAAGTTTCACTAATAGTGTATCCTTTGCATTAACATAAAAACTAAAATGGCAGAAAATGAAGTAGTAACAAAAACTCAGAGATGGAAGACCATGTAAAAACAGGTTAAATAGGAAAAAACTAGGTCAGACAGAACTATAGGAATAACTTAGAGAATTTCGCAGAAAAATATATGATGGTAGCTTTAGACAAATATAAAGCAAAGCAGTATGTTCTACAAAAGATAAACAACAAAATAAGCCCTTAAAGCACAGACCACAGAACAGGTTCAGAACTAAGGAGAGATGGAAACGGAAGCCCACGAGGACTCTGACACCTGACAAAAATGAGGAAATCAGTGTCTTTGTGGGCAACAGAACAGCTCCTTTGTCACAGTAAAATCTACCCGATGGGTAGAAAGTGCTCCCGAAGTCCATGCGCCTAAGCACTGGTTGCAGAAGTTTTCACAGGACTTCTGCCCAGCAGCAGAGGATCAGCTGTGTGTGGGCAGAGGCTGAGAGCTGGACCAGGCTGATGGGTGGTGCCATCCAAAGCCCTGGGTTCCAGTCTTGGTTTTATCACGGTGGAACTGAGGGACGCCGGAGCAGTCTCTCCTCCCGCTGAGATGCTGTTCCTTAGCTGTGTATCTGTAAAACTGGGAGAATAGAAAGGCCAAGCTCAAAGTGTTTGCTGTGGGATTAGCAGGGATCATAAGGACATAGTTGGCAAATTCCAAGTGCGTACAGGTGATCAAAGCCTCATGCTCATGAAACACGTTGGGAAGGAGGAAAATATATTTCTGTTGAGATCAAGGAAAGCAGGTGCAAACCTGGCTCTGATCTTCTTGTTAGGATCATGCGGTAGCGGAGCAGCCTGCAGAGCTGCAAGAGATGCAGAGCCACAGGCGCTGACGGGGAAACGGCAGAGACCTTTACAGCCGGGACGTAAGCCACAAATGACACTGGCCCTTGGTTAAAGGCTGCCAGAGGGCCTTCATTCTGTAAAGAAAGAAATGTGTCTGAAAAATGAAAAGGGAACTCGAATAGTGACTAAGGCTCCGGCTGTTTGTAAGTGAGATGGTAAGAGAAAGAGCAGAGCTTCAGGTGTTGGGAGGATGCTCACTCTCAGAGCACGGTCTGGAAGCCCATATTTCCATGAGTCAGAAACAGAGCTGACCTGAGCACTAGAACACATTCTCCAGGGAGGAGGCAGAAACAAGGGCTGGAAAATGCAGTGATGTCAGTCTGTTGCATTTATGAGAGGCTGGGACCCAATACTTCCCAAAATTGTTGGTTTGCTAGTAGGAGCAATAAGTAAGGAATACGTATAATATGCAAAGACCTTTAACATGTTTTTGAAACTCTGCCATCATAAAGTAAAAAATATAAATGTAAATTTAAAAGAAAACTGTAAAGGGCTATAAAAATCCATCAATTCCAACATGGCTGTTGACGTTTTCGCTAATAAAATGTTGGGCTTTGCGTGTACAAGACATATTTAAGTTGGTGTAAGACACGTGCTTGCATCAGTGTAAGACATATTTAAGTTAGTGTAAGACATGCACTTGCATTGGTGTAAGACATATTTAAGTTGGTGTAAGACATGCACTTGCATTGGTGTAAGACATATTTAAGTTGGTGTAAGACACGTGCTTGCATTGGTGTAAGACATATTTAAGTTAGTGTAAGACATACACTTGCATTGGTGTAAGACATATTTAAGTTGGTGTAAGACACGCTTGCATCGGTGTAAGACACATTTAAGTTAGTGTAAGGCACACACTTGCATCGGTGTAAGACATTTAAATTAGTGTAAGACACGCACTTGCATTGGTGTAAGACATATTTAAGTTAGTGTAAGACATGCACTTGCGTTGGTGTAAGACATATTTAAGTTGGTGTAAGACACACACTTGCATCAGTGTAAGACATTTAAGTTAGTGTAAGACATGCACTTGCGTTGGTGTAAGACATATTTAAGTTGGTGTAAGACACGTGCTTGCATTGGTGTAAGACATATTTAAGTTGGTGTAAGACACGTGCTTGCATTGGTGTAAGACATATTTAAGTTGGTGTAAGACACACCCTTGCATTGGTGTAAGACATATTTAAGTTAGTGTAAGACACACGCTTGCATCGGTGTAAGACACATTTAAGTTAGTGTAAGGCACACGCTTGCACTGGTGTAAGACTTTCAGACATTACACAAACTACATGTTTGATTTTAAATGGTCCCTAAATGATTAGTATACAAAGAAAGCCCCAATGTGTCCATTTTGTACATATGAAAGTACACAGTTATTACTTAAAATACATTTAATGAGCTGTGTGTGCCCTTCTTCGTACAGCTCCTCAGATTCCGTTGCACCTTACAACCTGCTGTTGTTCTGAGGCCCGTTGTGTCTGTAGATGTTCAGTGAGGTGAGAGCCAGGCCCGGGCTGGGGTTTCCAGAATCTCCTTTCAGGTGCAAGTAGTCTATGCATTTCCACTGGTGTTCCCTTTAGTCGGGGTTACCCTCCCAGTTAATCATTTATAACCAACACTGTGGACCTCTGCATGGCATGCTTCCATGAAGTCAGGGAAAACTGAGGTGTGGATAAAATGTGACCTATATGTGCACTGTCATCCGCAGTTTTGGACTATTTGGGTCAACGAGGGACCCATGACAACTTCTCTTATCACTTTCCCATTTCATAAGTCAGCATAGTTCTTCAAAGTACACTGTGCTCCTTTTATTTTAAAAATTCTTTTAAATCAAGATTTAATTCCCAAGCTTGTTTCTAACATATTAAAAATGCAGCAGCTTTATTGACACTTGAATGACTGTGCTTGTTATGAAAAGGAGAGGCGAACAGGTCTGTTCCGTATGGACTGGTGAGTGCCGTGCACATTGGGAGCAGCAGTCTTTAAAACCGCTGTGTTCAGGCGTCCAGAGGCTGTTGGGTGTGGTCAGCTCCCCCAGCAGGTCAGCCTCACCTGTCCTCTGCCTTCTGCAGCTGGTCAGCTCCGCCTGACCCACGTTACTGGCAAAACACCTTCATGTCTCCCCACACATGGCTCTGCTTCGTGGAAGTCCTGTGTTGCTTCCGAAAGGTTTTCAGATGGAAAGGATTCGCTTACGCTCCATGTCTCTACCATCCTATTTCAACTCACTGAAGTGGGGCAGTGCAGTGAAGACATATCCATGTTGTGGATTACCAGCAAGTTCAAAAGGACACATCTTAGCCAAGAGGGTGAATTGAGGACTTAACAAGTCAAAATGTGATATGTTTCTGAAATACAATAAAATGTATTTGCTATCTTGGGGTAGGAAAGCATTTTGTTAAAACCTGCAAAGAAAAAAGCAAATGATAGAAAAAATACTGAGTTGGATTATGTTAAAACTAAGAACATCTGTTCTTCCAAAGACCCACAAAGAGCCAGGAGCTAAACATGCATGTGCAAATGCATACAGAAATCATGTAAACACGGAGCATGACACGTGTTGTTCAGAATATGAAGAAAGACAGTGGTACAGAGAGAAACGGGGTGGAGAGTGAGTTAGCCCAGGTGGTTCCGTCTTGCTGTAACCTCCCAGGTTATCTTTTGTGTTTGAATCAATCTGGGACTTCAGGCTTACTCTGAATGTTGACACTGAATGAGAAAATTTCCTCGCTGCTCTTATCCGATGATCTCATCATCACAGCCCAGGGCAGCTGCTACATAAACGTTTGTCTTTTCGGATTATTGTCTTTGCTTTCGCTCCCTGATTTAAATTCCATGTGGGTCTGCTAAGCCTCTACATTAAAACAGACAAGGAGTCGGGCGAGGTGGCTTAAGCCTGTAATCCCAGCACTTTGGGAGGCTGAGGCGGGTGGATCACGAGGTCAAAAGATCGAGACCATCCAGGTCAACCTGGTGAAACCCCGTCTCTACTAAAAATACAAAAAAAAAAAAATTAGCTGGGCACAGTGGCACGTGCCTGTAATCCCAGCTACTCGGGAGGCTGAGGCAGGAGGATTGCCTGAACCCAGGAGGCGGAGGTTGCAGTGAGCAAAAAAAAAAAAAAAAAGAAAAGAAATCTACTCACTGTCCACCCTCCCTCCCCCAATAAAGCTAATCAAGATTCTGACTTCCTGCCCCATAGATTGGTGCTTGTTCACTTTATATAAATGGAATCATTTGATGTTTGTTCTTTTAAATCTGGTTTCATGATATCTGTGACATCGATCGAATTGTTCATATAGAAGTAGAATATTCTTTTCATTTTCTGTATAAACATCTCACCATGTAAGTAAGCCACACCTTCAGATTTGTTCTGGTATTGACGTGTATGTAGGTTATTCAGTTTCCTTCCTGCTAATGGTGCTCCTCTGAACATTCTTGTACATGCCATAAAGACCTGAATGTAAGTCATTGTGTCATGAGGCATATGCATGTCTGGATTACAGAAATACTGCTCAACACTTTTTTCCAAACGTCATGCCAGCTGACAGTTTGAGCTGTCCACGTTCTCACAAATGCTCCGTATTATCAGGATTTGTCTTCAGCTTAGTTCAGGCTAGGCCAGTACACAACTAAGGAGTTCTTACTTTTGTTTCAGTCTACATTTCCCTGAAAACTAAAGACGTTAGGAAGCTTTCATATCAGTTTGCTACCACCCTGGATAACCTCTTTTATCAAGTGCTTGTTCAAGTTTTTAACCCGTTCTCCTGTTAGGTTGTCTTTTTAAATTAATTTTTGGAGATTTGTTTCATTTTGTTGTTTCTCTGTTGCCAAGGCTGGAGTGCAATGGTGTGATCTCAGCTCAGCGCAACTCCTGCCTCCTGGGTTCAAGCAATTCTCTTGCCTCAGTCTCCTGAGCAGTTGGGATTACAGGCATGTGCCACTCTGCCTGGCTAATTGTTTTTTACTTTAATTCTTAGTAGAGATGGAGTTTCACCATATTAGCCAGGCTGATCCTGAACTCCTGACCTCAGGTAATCTGGCCACCTCTGCCACCCAAAGTGCTGGGATTACAGGTGTGAGCCACTGTGTCCAGCAATTTTTGGAATTTTTAATAGCCACCTTTGCCACCCCCATCCTCTGGCCCAATGCTTTCCTTTTCACTTATTTGATGGTGTCGCTCATGAACAGATGCTAATGCAGCCCAGTCCAACAGTCTTTTCCTTTATTACAGTTTGTGTTTTTGTTCATGTTTAACAGATGAACTCTCCTCACTGTAAAGCCATGCAAATATCTCCTACATTGTATTCTAGGACCTTCTTGTTTTTCAAAGTTGTGTTTTGAGGAAACGGTAGCTCTTTTCTTTCTGTGAATATGTACACATATCTGGAACACAAGAATGCAGAGAAATCAAAAGAAATGCTTATTCTCCAAGTGCTGTGTATACCTGGAGACTGAGGGCGAGACGGCAGTTCAACCCTGCCCCCGAACACATGGATGCGCCAGCACATTTCAAAAACCAAAGCAGAAATACTTTAAGAAGTAGGGAGCTCTCAGTATTTCACAAAAAGAGCAGTGAAATAAGCTCCTTTAGAAATGGAAAACCAGTCATCATATCACCGAGATAATCTCTAGGCAACCAAAATCCTGTCAACCTAGAGCGTGCCTTATGCTAGGAAAGCGGAGTTTTGCTTCTCAAAATCAAACACATTTCTGACGGGAGGCTCTGGTACCTGTGGGAAAAGTGCATTTCAAAAGAAAAACAAATACACACACACACTACACACACCTTGGTCCACTAAGGTTTATTGCTCTTTTTGGTGACACAAAGGAGAGGGAGGAGGCGGACCACACTCAGAAGTGGCTTTCCTGCTTCCTCACTTTGGTCCATGCACACGTGGCATTCCATGTCTAAGAGTCTGGGAGCTTGTTTTCCTCCTGAGGTAGATCCTGAGGCGAGGAGTTTGCTGTGGGTTATCTGGATGGTGGTCCCAGGAAACTCCCCTGGGAAGCGGGGACGGGATAAGACAAGGAGAAGCTGGCCAATTAAAGGCATGCTACCCAGAAAGTTATAGCTGTGGGCCACAGCAGCTTAATTCCCCCAAGAAAATTTAGTTTATTAGTGTGGCATGAATTCGTTGGAGTTATCTGTTCGAGGGGCATGGGAACTGGGGCCTTCTTGGCCATGCCCATCAGCCAGCAACTGAGGGAAGCTAGGAGTAAGTGTTGATTCTCAGGCACTTTTTGCCATGAGCAGAGCTGACTTTCAATGCCAAAGTCCTCTTGGTGCCGGAGGCCTGGTGGCCAGCTCCATGGTGGTGCTGGCTGTGGGGACATGGTCAGTGCCACTGCATCTGATGGAATTAGGAAACCTGATGAAGTTCCCAGGGGACACTCATCACCTAGAGCCTGTTGTGATGGCCCAGACCAGAGGAATGGCATTAACTTTCTTTGTGAGGGTATGTTTTTCAGAGAGACTTCCTTTGGGCTGTAACTTCAGTCAATGCCCATGTAATAAAAGAGGCTCTCAGGGACAGCACAGCTGGGTATAAAACAGAGGAATCCAGAGCTTCACCTCTCAGAGTGCAAAGGCATAATCCTACACAGAATTCATACAACAAAACCAACAAAAACAAAATTAACTCCTTTCCTGTGTACCAACTGGATCAGTGAAGAAACACATGTCCAGGTGAAAAAAAAAATCAGACACAAAGGAGTACACAGTGAATGACTCAACTTAGAGAAAGTTCATAAACAGTAATCCATGTAAATAGAAGTCAGAATTGCTTTTGGAGGAGGGGTAGTAAATGGGAAGGGTCTTGTCTATTTTTTTATTTGCCTTATTTGTGTATCTATCAAGGAAGAAAATGAGGAACAAGAATAAACCAAACACAGGCATTTACGTAGCAAGCTCATGACTTTTCCATCTTGCTCCTCACAGTGTCAGCTGCAGTGGGGCATGGACCAGAAAAAATAAATAAAAAAACTGATGTAAGCTGGAAGTGCATGGGTTTGGGTGTTAGGAAGCTGGAAATGCAGCCCCAAATCTCTTACAGACCTTCTTTCTTCCTAGACAAGACCCATTTATTCCTCTGGGAGTTGGCTATGAAAGACATAAGTGATAAATGGATTCCACTAGCAAATTCTCATGATTCCTTTCATATATTTGATCAGGTCAGCCACTATTACTCCCTCCCCATGTATTCAGGCTCAGATCTTTCCTTCCCCAAGAAGAGTCTGCCCCGCAATCTGCACTGGTCCTGTGACTTGCTTGGCCAATAGAACATAGTGGCAGTGAAGTTGTGACTCTTCTAGGCACAGGCCTTAGAAAGCCTGGCAGTGACCACGCTCACACTCTGTGAGGAAACCAAACACCTTGCTGTGAGGATGCTCTGGTTAGACTATCGAAGGATGAAACAATGTGAATGAAGCCTTCTGGAAACCTCCAGCCCAGCTACCAACTGAACGCCACCAAGTCAGTGGCCTCAGTGGGTGCCACATGGAGAGGAAGTCCTTCCTCGCCACCCTTGCCTGAACTCCTGACCCACAGAATCATGAGAAGTAATAAATTGTTGCTGTTCGAAGCTGAGTTCTGTAATGGATTGTTATATAGCCACAGATAAAGGAAGCACTGACAAAATGTGCGAGAAGAGTGTAAGATGTGTGTTGTCCTTCGTGACATGTGTGACTTGCTCCTTCTAATGCTGGGGTTTGGACTTTTTCCAGCTTGTTCCTGGTGCACTGGCAGAAGGCCCTCCCTCCCAGGCGTCATCCCTGCAGCCTTTGCAGTTCATTCACGCTTAGCTCTGCCCCAGCTTCAAGGGGAATAGGCTGTGCTCAGTGGGTTCTTGGCCATTGCCAAAAGGTTTTCTGTTTGCTAAATTTCCCAATGCTGGCTCTCTGCAGTCCACTCCTTCAACAGCTCTTTAGCCAACACTTCTCGCTGGATCTGGCTTCTCTACCCCTGACTCTTCTGTGTCCTAAAGGAGGGCCTTGCATAACTTAGCTCCTAGGTCCCTGCTAGCTCCTATGCACCAAGTCGTTTGATTTCTTAAGCCCTTTCCTCTCTCTCTCTCCCTTCCTTCCTCCCCTCCCTCCCTTCCTTCCTTCCTCTCCTCCCTCTCTTCGTCCCTTTCTCCCCTTCCTCCCCTTCCCTCTTCCCTCCCCTCCCTCCCTTTCTTCCTCCCCTCCTTTTCTCCCTCCCTTCCTCCCCTCCCTCCCCTCCCTTCCTTCTTCCCCTCCCTCCCCTCCTTTACTTCCTTCCTCCCCTCCCTCCCCTCCCTCCCTCAAATGTCCACCAACTGGTGAATGGCTGAACACGTTGTCAATTCATACAGGGGATCCTACTCCAGTGAAAGGGGCAAGCCATTGATCTTCACAGCAACAGCAAGTGTACATGTCACAGGACTCCATGGCATGATGTTCTGGAAAATGCAAATGTCATCTGTAGTGAAGGAAAGCAGATACCTTGTTACCTGGAGAGGACCAACTGCAACGTGACATAAGGTCATTCAGGGCAGTGACGTGCTCCACAGCTTGGCTGTGGGGATGGGCACACCACTCATCCAAAGCCACCCAGCTACACCATTAGCATGGGTGCCTTTGAGGGTACATGAATCATACTTTAATAAAGTTGATTTCAAAGAAAAATGCCCAGGGTTGCTGTTTTGCAGGTTTTTGGCTGAATTACCTGTGACTTCGTGGGCTCTGGAGAACTTAGAATTTGGGGAAGACAACAGAGGGACTAAATGTATCGTCCCAGCAGGTGCGAGGCTGTCACTCACCTGTGTGAACGGCTTACGAGCTGGTTTACGGAGTGGAATCTAAGGCTAAGGCATGAGCTGTTTTGCATCTTAACCTAAATAGGCAGCATGTTAAGGATTCATACTAAGTTTGCCTGAACCAAAATATATTGCTTTTATTTAGCTGTTTTCACCATCCCTAAAAGAGGGTGAGTTGGAGCAGAAACACCTCTTAAGGGCCTGCTGGGTACCCATCCCCCAAGCATGAAAATAAAGGAAAACCTTGAGTTTCCCCAAGGGCAATTCCAGGCACCCAGCCAGCCCTGAGAAGTAAATGAACAGCTTAATAAGCAAGAAGGTAACAGTAGCTTAAAACAATAGCGAAGGAAGCCAGAGTCACCTGTCACGAGATATTCGGTTCCCTACAGGAACTGAAGAGGGCATCTTAACATATGACCCTGAGTCGTTTCTCAGAAATCTGGGTCCCACCAAATGAAAATGTCATCTGCGGGCACCTAGTCCTCAAGGAAGGGGAGCTGGGGACTGAACTCTACTGTTCTCTGACCTAAATTTTTTTCTGAGGACCCTGGAGGAGGTCATGGCCACAGGCCAGAGCCAACATTCTTTTCTGCTGACCCCAACATTCTAAGCAAAGCTTTGCCCCCTTATCCAATCACAAATCAGAAACTCTTTGAATCCTCCCATGACTATGACCTGTGGGTCCCCAACAAGCTGTCCCACCGTTTTAGGTCAAAACAATGTAACGTTTCTGTGTATTGATTTATGACTGTGCCTGTGACCTCCACCTCCCTTAGCTGTCAGCCATTGGTGAGGTCAGATCCTAAGCAGGAGCTGCCTGATTCTCTTTGCTTGTTGCCCTGCAAATAAATGCGTTCCTTCTCCCACTGAAAACCTCTGAGTGGATTTTTGGCCTTTTTGTGCCAGGCTGGCAGATCCTGGTTTGGGTTGGTAGCAAAGGTGGTGGCAAGGACAGTGGCGGGGTCTATCAGCACCTGTCTCTGCTGCTCCCCTTGCAGTCACAGGACAACAGAGGGCTCTATCAGAATGTCTTTGCCGCCTTCTCTTGCAGTCACATTGTAGGGAATGTGCCTGAAGAGCCACCTTCTATGAAGACTGCCCTTGTGGACACTGGCTTTACTCCACGTGCCTAGCCCCGCGTGCTCGTCGTCAGAATCCAGGCAGATTCGTGCTGTTTAAAAAGGCCCCTTCTCAACATAGGGGCCATTGCAAGGGAACGCTGTGTTAGATATTCCCTTGGAATATCAGGCATGAAATAAACTGAGTGAATGAATGAGCTGATGAGACCAGGAAAATATAGGAATGGGCAGTAAGCTCAGAGAACTTAGGGCAGTTTAGAGGAGGAAGGACCTCTTCCTCCTGGAGAGTCAGAGATCTGTGAGGCTGCTCTGCCTGGGGACCACATGTATCCCGTGGCAGGGAGCCACCGTGGCCCTGAGATGTGGGAACTCACCGCCCAGGCACAGTGCACACGGGTCTGTGAAAAACCGTATCAAATGAATTTCCCCCAGATTTCCGCACTGCTTACCCCATCACAGTGATCACCAATAAATGCCATAATGCCCGTGTGGAAACAGAAGCTCTGCATTTACTGCTTCAGAGCTCTCTGCAGCTCCAAAGCCCCTGCCAGTCCTTCTCTCGCAAGCCCTCGGGATGGCTGGAGATTGTTGGACATTCCAGCCTCAGATGTGAACAATGCCACGTCCTTCCTTTTAACCCGATAGACCCCAAGAATTAGACACAAAATATAAAATGAAAGTTCGCTTTCTGTCAAAGGGAAATAAGTTATTTGCTGAGAAACAGGGATGGGAGCAAAATAATCACACCATCTGCTGGAAACATCACTTTCAGAGATAGAAAAAGCATGTGTCCACAAGTCAAAAGGATCCTCTTTTTCTGTTTCACTTTTAGGACATGTCTTAAGGCTGATCTGTGCTTTTCGGGGGTCCATGTTTTCCCTTGATTTCCCCTTCGAAGCCGTGTGTGGTTGCTGAGCTGGCAGTAAGCCTCAGGCCTGCGGGATGGCTCCTGCACAGCCTGGGAAGCCTCCAGCCTCCGCACTCTGCCTCCCCCTCCCCTCTGTCCTCTTTCTCCTCTTTCTTTCCTGCAGAAGAAGTGATGTCATGTTTCTACAAAAAGCTTCTTAAAAGGCTTATTTCATTACAAGGCAAGGTGGAAATTAAATTTTGGGTGAAAGAATTTTAAAATTTGATTTTGCCAATCGGAAAACACCTTAGGGGCCTTGGTTATGCAGGGCAGGTCCAGGGCCTGGCCTGATAGGGAAGTTTGACCCCAGTGCCAGGCAGGACTACTCTGTATAATTAGTCAATGGGACTTTCCTAGGGTGATCTCGTATTTTAACTGAAGATGTGTCCCCTCTGGTGGGGAAGGGGGTCTTAGAGTGAGCAGAAGAAAAGCCAGCAGGAAGAAACTGGAGAGCGGGACCCCAGCAGCAGGCAGGTCTCCAGGAGGGATCAGCCAGCTGGGCACGGGCTATGAGACGTGAGCCCGGTTTCCATCCATCAGACACCTTCCACTTTAAGAAACCAAACAGAGAATGTATAAAGGCATGTTGTGTGTGATTTAAATGACAGGGACCTATTCCATTCAACATTTCAAAGTACCATTTGTAGAATGTGGAATTAGTGAATGACAAGGCAAAGGCAGAGACCACAGTGAGCTTGGGGGACCACGTGTTCATGAAACTAGAGTGACAGATGAGAATGGAGGTGCCATTGGATCTAAAAATTAAGCAGTATCGAGTCAGTGGGGAAGGAGGAACGAGAAGGGTGCTCTAAGCACATGGAAAACTGTAAACGAAAGAACACACACAAGAGAATACATGTATAAGTGATTAGCCATGGACAAGAGACGGGAATCAATTAAAATCCGGGGGAGGACCAGGAAGATGAAAGTGGGGGTCCAAGAAGATCACTATTACGTTGTTTCTAATAATCGGCATCTAAGCAACAGTGTCCAAAAATAAAAGATATTGTGGAAAGTCGTGTTTATAAATGCAATCCTTTGAAATAAAAATACGATCTTCTTTATAATGAGAGAAAATTGTACAAGAAAAACAGAACATACAGAAATAATTTTAAGCTATGAAAAGGAAAACAATATAAAATGACAGAACTAAAACTAAACGTAACTGTCATTTCGAAAAGAGCAAATGGACTGAAATCATCTACTAAAATGAAAACGCAGCTTTATTCTGTGACAAGAGGTGTGAACAAAATTAGTGATTGGAATTTGAATGCTGAAGTGCGTGAAAGTATAAAGTAGCTTATGTTTTCAGAAAGAAAATACTTATCTCAACATCAGATTACAGTGAATCCATGCCAAACGTCATTAATCAAAACAAAGAAAGACATTTTAAAATGCTAAGGGGTAAAGAACACAGCTTGATGGCTGTGAAACACCACAGCGACCACATTAACACCACGAATACGGCAAGAGGCATAATGAGAACTAGACACCAATACTGGGAGTCCTTCAAGTACCGCTGCAAGGTAAGGCAGACATGGAAGGCTTAAATGCCATAATTAATAAGGGTTATTTACTCAACAGATGAAGATAATACACCCTGAAAACCAGATGGAACTCTTCTCAAGTGTCCATGCAACAGTCACAGTCTGTTTACAAGGGATCCAAACCGAAAAGGAAATGTCAGTAAATGCTAAAAGTCAAAAGTACAACCATTATCTGATCTAACGTAACGAAGCTGGAATTTAACAGCAGAATGACAAGACAAAAAGTCCTTAGCCCTTGGACTTAAAGGTGCTCTCAAGCAATTGCTGGCTGAAAAAATAAAAATCAAATAAAAATGCCCGAACAGAGCCAGGCATGGTGTCTCATGCCTGTGATCCCAGCACTTTAGAAGGTTGAGGTGGGCGAATTGCCTGAGTGCAGGAGTTCAAGACCAGCCTGGCCAACATGTTGAAGCCCCGTCTCCTTAAAAAATAAAAAAATTAGCCAAAGCGGTGGCGTGCACTTGTAATCTTGGCTGCTTGTGAGGATGAGGTGGGAGGATTACCTAGGCCCAGGGAAGTTGAGGTTGCCAAGAGCTGTGATTGTGTCACTACACTCTGACCTGGGACCAGAGTGAAACCTTGACACACACACACACACACACACACACACACACACACATGTCAGGCTAACTGTAAACAACAGCAAAAAAATAACAACATCAATCACACACATGTCAGGCTAACTATAAACAGCAAAAACATAACAACATCAATCATACACATGTCAGGCTAACTGTAAACAACAGCAAAAACATAACAACATCAATCACACACACGTCAGGCTAACTGTAAACAACAGCAAAAACATAACAACATCAATCACACACACGTCAGGCTAACTGTAAACAACAGCAAAAAAATAACAACATCAATCACACACACGTCAGGCTAACTGTAAACAACAGCAAAAAAATAACAACATCAATCACACACACATCAGGCTAACTGTAAACAACAGCAAAAAAATAACAACATCAATCACACACACGTCAAGCTAACTGTAAACAACAGCAAAAAAATAACATCAATCATACACATGTCAGGCTAACTGTAAACAGCAAAAACATAACAACATCAGTCACACACGTCAGGCTAACTGTAAACAACAGCAAAAAATAACATCAATCACACACACGTCAAGCTAACTGTAAACAACAGCAAAAAAATAACATCAATCACACACGTCAGGCTAACTGTAAACAACAGCAAAAAAATAACAACATCAATTTCACATATGAAAATATTTGAGATATACCTAATGCAGGATTCAGAGAAAGAGTCACAGCTTTTAGATAGGGAAGAAGTCACAAACACACGATATGATAAATTATTAGAAAAAAATCAGAGATAATTAAAAATTTGAAAACACCTCATTACTTAACTCTGTGAAATACATTTGAAATCTAGGAGGAAATACTAATTATGTAACAAAACATAATTTGTCAAAACGTACTCAAGGAAGAGAAAAGCTAGAAGAGATAGAAAACAGCCGTGAATTATACAAGAAATAAGAGGTTTATTAAAAGACTTCTCAGCTTCAGAAAATAGCGAAGACTCATGTCATTTAAAGAGTAGATAGTTCCTAAGATACAAAAATACTTCAGACCAAAGAAAAATAATTCTTTATTTCAAAATATTTTGAAGAAAAAAGCATGCTGTTTACACAAAAATGTGAAAATAATTTCATAAGAAATTGTAAATTATAGTCCGATTTTATATGTAAACATTCATTCAAAAATCCTAATGTAAATAACAGTAAACAGAACAATTAAAGCTTTTTAATAGAATTGTATGGGGCTGCTGGGTGCAGTGGCTCCCACTTCTAATCTCTGCAGTTTGCAGGCTGAGGTGGGAGGATAGCTTGAGGCCAGGAGTTTAAGACCTCAGCCTAGGCAACATGGTGAGACCTCATCTCTCCAAAAAATTTTTTAAAAAATGTAGCCAGGCAGCCTAGGTGACAGAGCAAGACTGTCTCAAAAACAAAGAAAAGAAAAGAAAAAGCATCATATAAGGGTTTATTTCAGGACTGCAAAGGGATTCAATATTAGAAAAAAATTGATTACTTCTACAGATGGTGATAAGGTACATGGTAAAGTCCAATTTCCATGCTTGTGTGTGTTTTTAACAACACTCTTAAAAATGATGCATCGACACTTCTTTGTGGCCATTTTGCTTTGTATACCAAAGTGTTCTCATTACGGTCTGAGAAAATACAAAGCTGCAAGCTCCTGTTTATCTCCAATATTATTTGTTATTACTGATGTTGTACTACCCACCAAAACTTAGAAAAATTAATTCAAAATTAAAGATATACAATTGGGATGAAAGATATAAAACAGCTGTAATAGTAGATAATATTTATCACTTGTCATCAAAAACTAAGGGACTCAGCCAAAAACTTTTGGCAATGATAAGGGAGTTCAGAATTCAGGTATTTTGACATAAAATTAATATACAAAAATCAGTGGCACATATATGTTGTGTATATGTAGTACAGAAAATATTATATGTCACATAGAACACATTATATGAATTGTACATGTGGAATATGGGAAGCTTTTCTGACTATGAAGCAAAGCCAAGAAGAAGGAAAAAGGTGATTAATAAAATTAGCTACGTAAAATAAAACTTCTGGCATTGTATCAACCATGCAGTGAAATCAAAAGACGGTAAGTCGGGGGAGATTAGGATATGCCACCACTATCACAGAAACAGCTCATTACGCTCATATGTTAAGTGCTCCTCCCAAAGACCAGCATCGGGTACAAAAATGGCACAGTTGGGGGCGTAAGTCTCCAGGGGATGGGTCAGTTGGGTGCTATGTCTGGGAGAGTCCTGCCTGCACCCAGGGTCAGCGTGTGGGAGCTGCAGGAGAGGGTGAGGGGACTGGGTGCTCCCTCTGGGTGAGCCGCAACATCACCATCAGACGGCACCGAGTGAGGTTAAACCCAGAGCACATTCCAGAGACCCGGCCACCACTGCAGGCTTCAGCATCTGCACAAATCCTTTGTCCCCGCAGTCATGGGCAAGCTCTCCAAGGGCCTGGCTTGTTTTGTTCTTCTCATTTTGTATTTTATCTGTCTCCTTTATTCAATGTCCATCATTTAGTAGCATGAAATGCGGGACTTATGTTTGCCTAATAAACATAGAATCCAGTCATTCTCAAACTTCATGTGTTAACATGACCTGAAGATTTAAAATAGTTCTGAAGACAGAATTAAACCTAAGATAAATTCAGTCTTGGGGGGGTTTGCAGACAAATGTGGAACCCTCTGGAATAACCCCATGGTCGGGGAGCCTTTTCTGTTTCTCGTTCTGGAGACTGCCATCAACCGCAACTAAAAGCTCCCGTAAAGGGGTGTGTGTTCTTCAACTGGGAGATACACAACAAGCCTCCACTTCTCTGTGGTCCCCCATATCAAGAATTCCTTCCTTCCAAAGGCAGCCAAGCTAGCCCACGCAACTCCCAAACCACTGATTCTACTGAACAAAAGCAGAAACCCAGAAACATCAAATAGATGGAGAGTGGTGTCTGCAGACGATTTCCTCCCTCCGCAGGGCTGGGAGCATTTTGCTGTTGTGGTTCTTTGTGCTTTCTGTTTGGTTTTGATTCTCACTTTGCTTTTCATGGACCAGAAAGCTGGAGGCCAGCTTTGTTTCATCTCTTATCTTGCAGAACAGGAATGTAATTTCAAATAATGGCAACATTTTCAAGAACATTCCATGTTCCCTAAAACAAATGACCTATCCTGAATACATTTTCACTGTGAGAGAACAATCCCTTCTGTGCATTTTGTTCTGACTGCAAAAAACCGGTGAGAGGCTGAATAAGGAGGAGGGAGGAATAAGGAAGCCAGAGAGAGCTGCTTCCTTGGCGTAATACCTGCATCGGTACGGCGGGTGCCAGACGGGGTCTGGGAGGTCACATCCTACAGACAAGCCTGTTTCAAGGGCTGCTACCTTAATCAGTTATTCTGGCACGAATGTGATTGACTGGGCCACGCCTTCCTGCATCACCCGAGAAAGCAGCTGAGCTTCACCTCCTGTCCTTGCCAGCTTGGATGTGAGTGATGTGTCTGCTGGGCCGGGCTGGAAATCACTCAGTGACTGTGGAGGCCAGGATGTTCTAACCGACACAGGCCTTGGGGTTGCCTTCCTGGAACAGCAGTTCTGAAAAGCTCTCTCTGTCTTTGGTTTGAAGATGATCTTGGCTCATCTAAATGGCTTGGCCCTCATCTTCAAATTGGTCTCAGCCCAAAAGGATGTCTTTGTTTTTGGCCAGAATTTCAGATTACTCAGACTTTTCTCAGTCCAGGCTCGAGAATAACTGGGGTTCGTTACTGGTCAATAAAACACCCTTGTTTCCCTCACATCTGATAGGATGTGTTGGTGGGTGTGAGGGAGTAGGGTCTGGGCAGGAGGAACTCTATAGGGAAGACTGTGGAAACTGTAGCCACATTCTCACTAATTTTCTTTTTTAAAAATTAATATTATATTTAATTGACAAGTCCTAAGGAATAAGACGTGTGGAACACACTGTGACGTTTGATGGACATATACAATGTACACAAGGCGAAGGGATTTGCTGTACCAACACCCTACTTCCCTGGTACCAATTTCCTGTCGTAGCCTGTTTTGTGCCATTGTAAAAGGATACCTGAGAATGAGTGGTTTATAAAGAACAGAAGTTCAGTTTTTACAGTTCTAGAGGTGGAGAAGTCTAAGATTGCAGAGTCACAAGCCAAGGGTCTTCTTGGTATGTCATAGTCTGGCAAAAGGCATCAAACGGTGCAAGAGCAAAGAGAAGGCAGAGCAGGTGGCGGGCAAACTTGTCCTTTTATAAGAAACCCACCACCATGATAGTAAGCCCGTTTCCCACAGTAAAGACATTAATCCGAGGCTGAGGCAGGAGAATTGCCTGAACCCAGGAGGCGGAGGTCGCGGTGAGCCTAGATCGCGCCGTTGCACTCCAGCCTGGGTAACAAGAGCGAAACTCCATCTCAAAAAAAAAAAAAAAGACATTAATCCATTCATGATGATAGAGTCCACAGGGTCTAATCACCTCCCAGAGTTTCTGCCTCTTAGTACTGTTACAATGGCAATTAAACTTCAGCATGAGTTTGTGGGGGACAAACCTTCAAACTACGGCTCAGCTTACCTGTCAGATGCACTCGTGGGCCTGCCCCTGTGTGAGCCACACACACGCAGGAGGAAGCAGCAGCCATTTCTGCCGTCACCACCTATGCTCTTGTCTTGGAGACCTCATTCTTGAAATTGTGCGTGATCTGTTCTCACTGGATCATCCCAGTGCAGTGCACGGAGGCACTGTGTTCATGGGAGCTGAGGAGAGTGTGGCTGCTGCTTGTGGCCCATGTAATAGATAACTAGGAACAGGGTAAAAGACTCTATCTTCCCTCCTGGTGGGAGATCCCTGAAGTTCAAGTCAAAATATGGGAGAATTCCTGCATTTCCACTTGGAGTCCTTTTGACCCTGTTCCTCTTTTACCGTTTTTTAAAGATGTGAGTTGCACTTCTAGCATCCAGAAGATAATCATTCGTTTCCATCAGAAGCAAGATGATGTACAACCCTGTAGTACCGTTTCTACAGCTTAGTTTCTTTCTCTTTATTGGGCTCTTCTTTGGACCCTGAGAATAAACACCACCACTGCCCGTGATTGCCTTTTTCATTCCTGCCTGTCGGAAGGACGGTCAGTGAAAGCTGACCTTTCAGTGGAGTACAGGGCTTCTGACGGCCACTGACCTTGCTACTCCTGACACTGAGTTTTGGATTTTCCGCTTACTGCCATTGATTTTGTTCCCTTTATGCCAAACCTAGGCTAAGGGCGTTTATTTGCAACTAGCATTCCATAATGTCTGGCCATGCTTACTCTCAAGGGAGGCAACTCACTTTTGTGATTGACTTCACGATTTTTTTTTTTTTGAGACAGAGTGTTGCCCACCCAGGCTGGAGTGCAGTGGCACGATCTCAGTTCACTGCAATCTCCCCCACCTGGGTTCAAGCAATTCTCCTGCCTCAGCCCTCCCAAGTAGCTGGAATTACAGGTGCCCACCACCACACCCAGTTGATTTTTGCATTTTTGGTAGAGACAGGGTTTCACCATGTTGGCCAGGATGGTCTGGATCTCCTGATTTCATGATCTGCTGCCTCGGTCTCCCAAAGTGCTGGGATTATAGGCTTGAGCCACTGCACCCAGATGACTTCATGATTTTTAACTTTGGGACTGTGGGCAAGCTATTCAACTCTTCTTTGTCTTTCCTGATCATCATTAGAAAGTGGGACATAATAGCAACTATGTTTTCAGGATTAAGTGAGCTAACAGGGATAAATGCCCGGCACAGCATGAGACCTCCCTAAATTGTTCTTTATTTTATTTTATCTGTTTTTTTTGAGACGGAGTTTCACTCTTTCACCCAGGCTGGAGTGAAGTGGCATGATCTTGGCTCACTGCAACCTCTACCTCCCAGGTTTTAGCAATTCTCCTGCCTCAGCCTCCTGAGTAACTAGGATTACAGACACCCACCACCATGCCCAGCTATTTTTTTTGTATTTTTAGTAGAGACAGAGTTTTGCCATGTTGACCAGGCTGGTCTTGAACTCTCGACCTCAAGTGATCTGCCGGCCTCAGCCTCCCAAAGTGCTGGGATTGCAGGCTACAGGAGTGAGCCATAGCACCTGGCCTCATTATCCTCCATTATGATCAAGATCACTATTTCCATTTCTGTCTATATATTGCAACCCCAACTCATCATGATGAGAATCTGCTCACTACATTTTCATCAGCGTGGATAGCATGGACATATCGGAAATAATAATTTTATTAAAAAAGACAGAAAGACAGTGCCCAAGAGGGTTTTATGAAAATCAGGTGGATTTTAGAGTTCCTACTCTCCTGTCCTTGACCTAGGTTATGTTTAGAGCTTAGTTTTGGTGGTGACTGGATCAGAGAGTTGTAGGTGTATGGCCTTATTTCTGGGTTCTGAATTTTGTTCCATTTGTCTACATGTCTGTTTGTGCCACATGAAGGGCACAGGAGCCATGATCTTCACACGAGTGGTCTCCAGGGAACAGAATGGTGCTCTGGGTGACAAGTCTCCTGTCTCTGCTGTGGCACTGGAAGTGCAGCCTTGCAGACAAGTTCCCACAACTGTCCTATGAGGAGATGTGATTGGCACCAGAGGGTCTTAGCAGCAATAAAACATCATGTTCCATAGAATGACCCTCTGTGAGCCAGGGCGGTGGCTCACACCTGAATCCCAGCACTTTGGGAGGCAGAGGCAGGCTAATCATTTGAGGTTACAAGTTTGAGACCAGCCTGGCCAATATGGCGACACCCTGTATCTACTGAAAATACAAAATTTAGCCGGCGTCATGATGGGTGCCTGTAATCCCAGCTACTCGGGAGGCTGAGGCAGGAGAATTACTTGAACCCAGGAGGCAGAGGAGGTTTCAGAGAGCCAAGATCGTGCCACTGCACTCCAGCCTCAGTGACACAGTGAGACACTATTTAAAAAAAAAAAAGGAAAAAGAAAAGAAAACAGGGGAAAAAAAGAATAACCGTCTGTGTCTGATCCTGTGTTTCATGTGGAAATCTATGTAAGAGACACGGCAGGCAAAACCCAACATGCGTTCCAGCAGTGACCTGAGCACATTCTCCATCATACGATCATGTGCTGGGGTTACATTTAAAAAGTTTTAAAAATGACATTAATTTAATTTTAATTTTAGTTTTTTTTTGACATAAGGTCTCACTTTATCACGCAGGCTGGATGGAGTACAGTGGTGCCATCTTGGCTCACTGCAACGCCACCTCCAGGGCTCAGCCTCCCAAGTAACTGGGACTACAGGCGCTCCCCACCAGATCTGGCTAATTTTTGTATTTTTTGGTAGAGATGGGGTTTTGCCATGTTGCTCATGTCTGGACTCAAGTGATCTGCCCACCTTGGCCTCCGAAAGTGCTGATATTAGAGACAGGAGCCACCATGCCTGGCTCAGAAGTTAATTTTAATGCCATGTTTTATTTAAGTATGGAATATCTAAAACCTTGTTATTTTGGTGTCATCGATGTAAAAAGGTTAATGAGCTGTTATACAAACCTCTTTCATATTAAGTCTTCAAAATCCGAGGTGCACTTGACACTGACAGCACCTCTCACCGTGGACGTTCCGGGTTCCATGAACTCAGTGATCATGTGAGGGGCATGTCTGCTGTGTTGGATGATGGCAATTTACAAGAAACAATTCAGAGAATCTCAGTTTGTTGAGTGTCCCCAGGGGCTGCTCTAGACCAGCAGACGCTGCAGCTCTCCACAGCTTTGCACTTCTGCTCCATCTCTCTGAATCATTCTGCCCACTGCTCTCCCTCCACCGCGTGTCCCTCTGACAAATTCTTGTTCTTCCTTCAAAATCTCAACCACGTGTCAACAGCCTGGGGAAGAGTTTTATGCCGTAGCTTCTAGACACAATTAATTTGTGTTCTTTTTTACCCTTGACTTACTTTATCATTTATATTTATTTGTTTTCATGTCTTATTCTCTACTGTGAGTATCTTGCAGGCATGAACGGTGTATATTATGCTTATTACCACAATGAATATAAATGCTAATGTTCTGTATGTGCTATAATAAATAAATGGCTCTAGATCTTAATTTTCAACTCAAGAGTAAGGACCTTTCCATGGGCTGTCCTTTGCTTCTTACGCAGTCTGTTTACAAATCATGCTGGAAAAGCCAAATCAGATATTGGTTTCGTGCAATGTAACAGAACCATACTAATAAATCTTAATAATTAATAGTAAAATGTTAACGTTACCTTTAAAAATGTAACTTTTAACTCTCATTTTAAAGTTCAGCATATGTGCGTGTTTGTTATGTAGGTGAACTTGTGTCATGGGGGTTTGTTGTACAGATTATTTCATCGCCCAGGTACTAAGCCCAGTACCCACGAGTTATTTTGCCTGATCCTCTCCCTCTTCCCCTCTCCACCCTCCAGGAGGTGCCAGTGTGTCTTGTTCCCCTGTATGTGTCCATGTGCTCTCATCATTTAGCTCCCACTTACAGGGAGAACATATGATATTTGGTTTTCTGTTCCTGCATTAGCTTGTTAAGGATAATGGTCTCTAGCTTCATCCATGTTCCTGCAAAGGACGTAATCTCATTCTTTCTTATGGCTGTGTACGATTCTACGGTGTATATGCACCACATTTTCTTTATCCAGTCTGCCCTCGATGGACATTTAGGTTGATTCCATGTGTTTGCTATTGAACAGTGCTGCAGTGAAGATACACCTGCATGTGTCTTTCTAATGGAAAGATGCATATTCCTTTGGATGTATATCCAGTAACACGATTGCTGGGTCAGATGATATTTCTGTTTTAAGGCCTTTGAGGAATTACCACACTGTCTCCCACAATTGCTGAACTAATTACACCCCATCTACAGTGTATAAGTGTACCTTTTCTCTGCAAACTTGCCATTACCTATTATTATTTGACCTTTGGTAATAGCCACGCTGATGGTGTCTCATTGTGGTTTTGATGTGTATTTCTCTAATGACCAGTGAGGTTGAGCTTTTTTTCATATGATTGTTGGTCACACGTATGTCTTCTCTTGCAAAGTGTTTGTTCATGTCCTTTGCTCACTTTTTAACGGGGTTGTCTTTTTCCTGTAAAGTTGTTTAAATTATAGATGCTGCATATTAGACCTTTGTTAGATGCATAGTTTGCAAAACTTTTCTCCTGTTCTGTAGGTTGTCTGTTCGTTCTGTGGATGGTTTCCTTTGCTGTACAGACGCTCTTCAGTGTCTTCATCGTGAAGTCTTTGCTGATTCATACATCCAGAATAGTTATGTCAAGGTTGTCTTCCAGGGTTTCTATAGTTTGGGGTTTTACATTGAAGTCTCTAATCCAGCTTGAGCTAATTTTTGTGTATGATGTAAGCAAGCAGCCCAGTTTCAATCTTCCTCATACGGGTAGCCAGTTATCCCTGTACCATTCATCGAATAGGAAGTCCCCCATTGCTTGTTTTGAATAGGAAGTCCCCCGTTGCTTGTTTTTGCCAAAGATCAGATAGTTGTAGGCGTATGGCCTTATTTCTGGGTTCTGTATTTTGTTCCATTTGTCTACGTCTGTTTCTGCACTAGTAACATGCTATACTGCATCTCTGCAGTATAGTTTGAAGTCAGGTAACACGATGCCTCGCCTCTAGCTTTGTGCTTTTTGCTTAGGATTGTCTTGGCTATTTGGGATTCTTCCTTTTGTTCCATATGAATTTTAAAATAAAAATTTAAAAAATGCTGTTTAGAATGTCATTGGAAATTTTATAGGAATGGCATTAAATTCATAAATTGCTTTGCACAGTATGGCCACTTAAATGATACTGATTTCCCATCCATGACTTTGGAATATTTTTCCATTTGTTTGTGTACCTCTGATTTCTCTGAGCAGTGTTTTATAGATCTTTTGTCTCCCTGGTTAGCTGTAGTCCTGGGTATTTTACTTTTATTTTTGTGGCAATTGTAGATGGAATTGCATTCCTGATTTGGCTTGGTTTAACTATTGTTGGTGTATAGGAATGTTAGTAACTTTTGCACGATTTTGTATCCTGAAACTTTGCTGAAGTCGTTTATCAGCTTAAGGAGCTTTTGGACAGAGACTATGGGGTTTTCCTGATATAGAATTGTATTGTTTTACAACAGATAGTTAAACTTCTCTCTCTATTTGGATACCTTTATTTCTTTCTCTCGCCTGACTGTCCTGGTCAGGACTTTCAACACTGGAATGAATAGGAGCAGTATCCTTGTCTTCTGTTGGTTTTCAAGACGAATGCTTCCAGCTTTTGCCCATTCAGTGTGGTGTTGACTGTGGGTTTGTCATAGATGACTCTTATTATTTGAGGCATGTTCCTTCAATACATAGTTTATGGAGAGTTTTTAACATGAAGGGCTGTTGAATTTAACATGTATTTAACATACCTTTATTTTTGAATTTACTATCCTTCTCCATCTTTGTAGATATACCTGCTAATGAGCTCAGTGATCAGGGAAGCAACCTAAATTTGTCTGAAACTAAATGCAGCTTTCAAAAAGGTAAGTAGGTGTTAAGAAAGAAGAGGGCTGGGCACGGTGGCTCACTCCTGTAATCCCAGTACTTGGCCAGGCCGAGGTGGGCACACTGCTTGAGCCTAGGAGTTAGAAACCAGCCTGAACAACATGGTGAAAACCCATCTCTACAAAAAATGATTAAAAAAAATGTCGCTGGGCGTGGGGATGGATGCCTGCAGTCTCAGCTACTTGGGAGGCTAAGGTGGGAGGATCAATTAAGCCTGAGAGATTGAGGCTGCAGTGAGCCAGGATCACACCACTGCACTCCAGCCTGGGTGACAGAGAGAAACCCAGACTCAGAAAAAAATAAAGAAAGAAAGAAGAAGAGGAAAGAAGGAGAGAAAAGATGCATATGAGGACCGTCTCATTCTGAGTATGAGAGTGACAGGGAAATAAAATATGATGGACCATAGGGTTAATACAAGAAATTATTAAGGTTCTAGTTTTTTTTTTTTTGAGATGGGGTTTCGCTCTTGTTACCCAGGCTGGGGTGCAATGGCGCGATCTCGGCTCACTGCAACCTCCGCCTCCTGGGTTCAGGCAATTCTCCTGCCTCAGCGTCCTGAGTAGCTGGGATTACAGGTACGCACCACCATGCCTGGCTAATTTTTTATATTTTTAGTAGAGATGGGGTTTCACCATGTTGACCAGGATGGTCTCGATCTCTTGACCTCGTGATCCACCCGCCTCAGCCTCCCAAAGTGCTGGGATTACAGGTGTGAGCCACTGTGCCCAGCCTTTTAGTTTTTATATTGAGTAATGGGTTTACAGGTTTGATATTACTCAAAATAACTAACAAATAGATTATTGAATGAATAATGTAAAATAAGAAGTATAAAAAGAACCTAGCACTTTGAGAGGCCAAGGCAGGCAGATCACCCGAAGTGAGGAGTTTGAGACCAGCCTGGCCAACATGGTGAAACACTGTCTACTAAAACTACAAAAGTTAGCCAGCGTGGTGGCACCTGCCTGGAATCGCAGCTACCAGGGAGGCTGAGGCAGGAGAATCACTTATATCTGGGAGGCGGAGGTTGCAGTGAGCCCAGATCGTGCCGTACATTGCATCCTGGGCGACAGATGTGACCCTATCTCAAAAAACAAAAGCAAACAAACAAACAAACAAAACCACCCGGATTCAAATTCCCTGCACTGCACTCAGTTAGGGCGCGCTATCTTCTCATGCTTTTCCACATCGATGGCTGGGTTGGCGGCTAACACCTCATCCTTCTGTTTGATTCGTTCAACCCTTCCCCGCTTGCTTTTCTTCTCACTCAAATATTTTTCGCTAGAATTCAATTACAATTTCTCACAATTTTAGACATCTTGGTTACTTTAAAACTGTACTAGTTACGTATCTACACATCTTTGTACGGGATTACCCATTGCCGCATAATCATTCCAACACTCGACGGCTTAAAAAATGTCTTATCTTTGAGAAATCTGTGCGTTGCCTGGGCTTGACTGGGTGACTGCTGCGTGCGACCCCTCATTCGGTAATAGTCAGATGGTGCCAGGGCTGCCGTCACCTCTCCTGGACTGGACATCTAAGGTGGCTGGCAGGTCGGGAATGTTGGCTGTCAGCTGGGAATGCAGCAGAGGCTGTTCACACAGGCACGACCTGAAGGACCTTTTCCTGTAGCTCAGGCTTCTCACAGGTTCTAAGAGCAGAAACTTCACATCTTCTTATAATGCAGCCTTAGGAAAACTCAGGAAGTCAGTCCTGCTCTTTTCTACTGATCAAATGAGCCACTAAGACCATAACCAGGAGAGGGGGATCGGACCCCACCTCTCACTGGGAAGAGCAGCAAGAAATTAGTGGCTGTATTTGCCACATTTCTTCTTACGTATCTTTTAATAAGCTGGAAGTGTTTTAATTCAATGACATTTAAAAAATCTTAAGCTTAATTTTAAGATGAAAATATATTCTCAAAAGTACGTATAGTTTGGATAAAAAGTCACTGCATATTCATCCCATTTAAAGTCTGATACGATCGGCTTCTGTAGAATCACTGAATGCTTATGCAATCTGTGAGTAGGTGATTAATTGGAAACTGTCCGGTCGACCTTGAGGGAGCATCTGCATGTAGATAGCACACATAGTGATGAACTGGCTGCAAAGTATGACCACAGTGCATTTGAAGTCAAACACTAAAAGCATTGTTAGGCCATTTGTTCTTTTTATTGAGTGACATTTCTTCCTTTCTTCATACCTCTGGGTAATAAGCACAGCTTTTATCTAGAGACTTTAGAGCCACTTAACCCTAAACATGTGTGCCCCTACGCCTCCCTTCAAGGTTGGTGTCAGCACCTCTTCCTTGCTGTGGCAGACTATAATTACATTTTTTAGAAAGGATCTCAGTAACATACCCTGTCCCATAGGCTCTTTTTTTCCTTTTTAAAAAAGCTTTAGTTTTTGAAAACAGCTTTAGACTATTGATGGGAAAACTGTGGAGATGCTACGGAGAGTTTCTAAGTACTCCACACCATTTTCCTTGTTATTAACATCTGACATTAGTATGGCATATTGCTCACAGTTTATTAACCCATATTGATGCACTGATTTCAACTGAAGTCCCGACTTCATTCAGATTTCCTTACCTTTTATCCAGTGCCCCCTTTCTGCTCCAGGAGCTCATGTAGGATCCCGCGTTGCTGTCACGACTTCTCAGCTCCTCTGGGCTGGGACGTTCTACATGCACTTTGGCCCTTCTCTCATTGAGAGATGGGGCCTGTTTTCTGCCCCAGCTCTGGCAGGCTACTAACTGCAGCACAGGTGATGCCATGTGACTCCTAATACGGCGCCAGGAGAAGCATAAGGCTTCCACCCGTTCCTTTAGGTGACTGTCTCTGGGAACCCAGTCACGCTCTGAGGAAGCTTAAACGAGCTCACTTGGAGACACCACATGGAGAAGTCACGTGTAGATATTTCTGCTGACAATTCAGCTGTGATTCTGGTCAATATCCCGCATCAGCTACCAGACATGAGACTTAAGAAGTTTCCCATCAATTTCAGCCTCTAATCATTGAGTCACCCCAGAATCCAGTCTTCAGCGGAGGCTCCAGACATCTTGGAGCCTCCTTGTCTCCAGAGAAGAGACGAGCCAATCCCACCTTTCCTGGTCTGACCTTGTAACCACAATACGGAAGGATAATACAGTGGTTATTTTATGACACAAGTGTGGGTTGTTACAAAGCTGTACTAACCAGAGCACTTGATATTTCACAACTGCTATAAACCTTTACTGTCATACAGTCACCTGAGAGCCAGTGGGTGGGAGAGAGGCTTTTCCTGAGAGCAGCTAGGCGCAGAAATCAGTCATAATTGCCACATGCCTGGCGTTTTTCCTGTTTTCCATTTAACCTAACAATGACCTGATTCATTGTTGCATAATATTTATTGAGTGCCCACCATATACCAGGCACGATTCTAGATGCCTGGGATGCATCAGTGAAGGAAAAAGACCCTCACACTCGCCGAGCTTCCACTGCAGCACAGGAATAGTAAATACCATTTGTAAGTTAATGTATAGCAGCTTGGAAGGTGTTAAATGCAATACAAAAAGAATAAATAATGCAGCAGGCCAAGGGGACCAGGAGTCCCATGGGCGTCTCAGAATCACACCAGGTGGTCAGAATGGGCCTTCGCGATACATGAGCAAAGGCACTAGGGCGTGACTGAGCCCAGGCCTTCCAGAGAGCGGAACCTGAGGCCAAGATAAGGAGAGGACAACTTGGAGGTGGAAGCCCAGGACTGTGACGGAGACCAGGGCAAAGGAGCTCAGGACATGAGCAAAGCAATGTGAAGAAGTGGGTTACCAAGAGGAGTCACTCTACTCATGGCCACAGAGAAGGGCAGACGCAGGCATGGCAGTGTGCTCCCCAGGAATCCTGCATTCTCTGGACCACGTGATTCTGTGGCATTTGGGAGCCGCCATAGAGAGTGGAGCGGGTGCTGCCTGACTCCCCTTGTCTTTCCTCTCCCAGTGGCCTGTGTTTACCTTAAGGATAGCTACCGGCCTGGCACCCAAAGCCTGTATGGCTGGGCATGGTGGCTTATGCCTGTAATCCCAGCACTTTGGGAGCCTGAGGCTGGCGGATCACAAGGTCAAGAGATTGAGAACATCCTGGCCAACATGGTGAAACCCCATCTCTATTAAAAATACAAAAACATTAGCCAGGCATGTTGGCATGCACCTGTGGTCCCAGGTATTCGGGAGGCTGAGGCGGAAGAATCGCTTGAACCCAGGAGGCAGAGGTTGCAGTGAGCCGAGATTGTGCCACTGCACTTCAGCTGGGTAACAGAGCAAGACTCAGTCTCAAAAAAAAAAAAAGCCTGTACCATCCTTGGTAATGACTCAGGAGTCCAAACCCACAGCCCTTGTGCCTCTCATCTGAGTGTAGATGCAGACTGGTGGTTGAGCATGGAGTCGGGCATGAGGCTATGTGGACCTGTGGCTGTGGCTGGGATCCTTGCTAGTAATACAGAGACTCTCAGAACAGGCTCCAAGCCTGTGTCTGTTATTCCGTAGGTGAGGGGCTTGGCCATGCGGAAATCTGGCTCAAGAACACTCCAGCCCAGGGATGAGCTAGGTCTGGCCATGGTCTAAACCAGACTGGCTTGTTGGAAAACAAGCAATAAGGTCAGCATAGCTCAGACGTGAGAGGAAGAGGGAGTGTGGGGCGCAAAGCTTCGAGAGGAATGGGGCCTGGGGCACTAGGACCTGTGGGCTTCAAGGACTTTGGCCTTCATGCTGAGTAAAGATGACTGGTGTGAGTCAAGGATGGCATGGCTTGATTTCTAGTTTGGAAGGTGACTATGGCTTGTAAATATTCAATGGGGAATGTGTGTTGGGGAGCCTGGAGAAACCGAGGCACTAGTCAGCGGCCTGCCAGGGCTAAAAAGGAGAGAGTGGGTGGGGGCTGAGAACACAGTGGTGTTGGGGAGATCCTATGAGGATTTTCTCTGAAGGTGGAGCCCACTGGCTTTCCTAATGGATTAGCTGCTGGGTGTGAGAGAAGGAAATATGTCAAGATGACTCCAAGCTTTGTGGTGTAACAGGACAGATGAGTTGACCTTACTTTGGATGAGGGAGGCAGCGTGTGGAACGGCCTCCCGGGGAGCTAGGAAGTACATGTTTGGACTTGCAGAATGAAGCCATGTAAAGCAGAGACGTTGAATACCCAACTGGATGAGTCAGAGAGAAAGCTGTTGCTCTTCTCTAATCAGGTTGAAACGGAGGCTCCGGAAGGTTCATTGGAGCCCTGCTCAGGAGGACAGCGAGCCGGTCTCCTGCCATGGCACAAGCACAGCGGGCAGAGCTGGGGCGGCTACAGACGGTGGAGAAGGCGAGTGGGCCCATCAAACAAATGCAGTGTTGTGGAAATTCAACGGAGTGCCTTGGACCTAGTCAGTGCAGGTGCACGTCTGAAGCATGTCTGGCCTGTGCCTTGGACCTAGTCAGTGCAGGTGCACGTCTGAAGCATGTCTGGCCTGTCCCTTCGACCTAGTCAGTGCAGGTGCACGTCTGAAGCATGTCTGGCCTGTGCCTTGGACCTAGTCAGTGCAGGTGCACGTCTGAAGCATGTCTGGCCTGTGCCTTGGACCTAGTCAGTGCAGGTGCACGTCTGAAGCATGTCTGGCCTGTCCCTTCGACCTAGTCAGTGCAGATGCACGTCTGAAGCATGTCTGGCCTTGTGGCCCCCAGCTGGTCACAGCCTCCCAGGCGCAGGCTGGGGGGGCCGCTGGTTAGCCAGGACCAGATGTCGCTGAGGCAGGCTGATCTGTATTTGCATACTCTTCACTCCTTTAGAGCCGTCTTACCTCAAGGATGCTACTGGCCGCCTTGGCACCACCATGTCCTCACTTTAAAGTGGGAACAGTGGTGACCCTTAGCCCACAGCACTGTTTGAGGAATGGATCAGATGTTTCCCGAGCACAGCAGAGTCTGCCACTTAGCAAGTGCTTCATAGATGGAAACTGGAGGAGTTACCTTTTATTTCAATTTTTTTAAGAGACAGTCTCACCGTGGCCCGGGCTGGAGTGAAGTGGTGCAGTCACAGCTCACTGCAGCCTCGGCCTCCTGGGTTCCAGTGATCTTCCTGCCTCAGCCTCCCCAGTAGCTGGGACTACAGGTGCTGCCACCACACCTGGCTAAGTGTTCCTCAAGCAATCTTCAGGCTTTGCCATCCCGAAGTGCTAGGATTCCAGGTGTGCGCCACTCCTCCAGGCTTGGGGGGCTTATTATTATTGTTTTAATAGAATGCCTTTATTTCTGAAAGCACCTCCTCTAATTTCATAAACTGGAAAAGGGTGTTATTATGTGACTTCCTGTGATGCTTCTGGGTGGGTAGGTCTGCAATGTTCTGGGGATTTTGTTTGTTGATAAAGCCACTTTTTGGGTCTCAGTTGACAATGATTTATAAACAAAAATATCTCTGTTTCATCAACTGTCCACAGCACTTTCTAAAACAGCAGGAGGACGAAAGCCAGAAAGATAAAATGGGGAAAGTTGTATCATTTGGGACTTAATGTACTGAGAAAACAACACAAAATCTACCCATGATCAAGCCCTCAAATGCTCAACCAACAGACATGGTGGAGCGGGGAGGTGTGAAAAAGCGTTTCTGAGCAACGTCTCTGGGCCAGGATTCACGCTAAGCATCTGATAATTTACCCTGTCTACACACTCTGGCTCCCCTCTGACCGCAACGAGGGGCTGCCGGGGCCACGGCGGGGCAGCGGGCCCAGGCTGCCCTCAGGGGGCAGGAGCCCGTCACCCAGAATCCCACTTGCATCCATGAAAGATTTGTGTGCTATTGAGTTTGCAAACGTACTCTTGGAGTGGAAGAGAAGCAAGAGCTAGCGTCATTGTGGGACAGAGTTCTTCACTGCTGGGAGAGGAGTGGGGTTTTGCTTCACCACTGTAGAAATAGAAGACTTTTTGCACATTCTTTCAGTGTTCACCAGCAGAAACAGTAGCTTTCAGTGTTCACCAGCAGAAACAGGTTGTATTTTTCTAAATACAACCCCCTGTGCATGACAACTTTCTACTCAGGGGCTATTGTTTCCCTGTTAGTCCTCTTCTGTGTTTTATGACATCCAACGGTCTTAGACTATGCAGCTCGTGGAAAGGAGGCATCCTGCAGCCCTAGCCTGCGGCCATCCTATTCAACCGCATCCTTTAGCCCTCAGCTCCAGCCGAAGCTGAGTCAAATCTGCTGGAAGCTGCTGGGTCACAGGGCTGCTCTGGAGGCGTGCTGAAAACATTTCATGCTTCTCACGTACCTTCCTGTTCCCTGCAAGACACAACTGAACAGAAGGGACCACTTCCTTTCAACTAAGAGAACAAAGGCTGGTCAGAAGCAATCTTATCACCCCTTTGAAACCCGAGGCTCAGCACTAAAACTATTTGCAACAGGCCACAGAACGGACTCAGAACCCTCCCACGAGTGCCCTTGGAAGCACATTTTCTAAACTGCTTTAGTGGGAAGAAAAGAACGCAGCTACATGTCTGCTACTTAGTGCTTTCACTTGAGTGATGGTGTACCGACCTCTTAAGTCAACCTCACAAAAATCTCAGGTTTGGGGTTTTCTTCCTCCTTACGAGGTGTGCCACCTTATCTCTCTAAAGTTCCATCAGCCCCCACTCGGCAGCCCTGATATCCTGACTCCCTTTGAATTAGTGCCCTTCTTAATGTTTGATTTTGTTTTCAGTTGACACGTAATAATTGTACATATTTATGGGGTGCAGCGTTGTGTTTTGACACATGTATACATCGTGTAATGATCAAATCGGGGTAATTAGCATGTCTGTCACCTCAAACACTTGCCATATTTTTGTAGTGAGAGCATTCAGAACTCTCTTCTGGCTCTTTTGATATATACAATACATCGTTTCTAACTACAGACACCTAGTGTGAGATGGCTACACGATCTAATTCTCCTTCTCGAACTGTAACCTGCTACCCAGGAGCAGCCTCGCCGCACCCTCCCTTCCCCGTTATTCTCCCCGGGCTCTGGGACAGCAATTGACAGAAAGGAGAAGGAACCTACAGAGTGGAGAAAATATTTGCAAACTGACAATATCTGAAGTTAATACCTGGGGTTAATATCTGGGATCTATAAGGAACTCAAGCAACTCAACAGCAAAAAAACCAAACAATGTGATTTTAAAAGGATTTAAAAATAATCTGATTTTAAACACTTGAAAAGAAGACATACAAATGATCAACAGGTGTATGAAAAAAATGCTCGCGATCATGAATGGGTACAAAGATTCTGTCAGATCAAGAAACAGGACCTAGTGTTCCAGAGATCAGTAGGTAACTATAGTTAACAGCAATCCATTGTACAATTCCAAATAGCTGAAAGAGAAGAATCTGAATGTTTCTGGCATAAAGAAAAGATAAATGTGTAAGGTGGTGGATATCCTGGTTACCCTGATTTGATCTTTACACTTTATAGAATTGTACCAAAATATTAAATGTACACCAAAAAGGTACCTCTATTATGCATACATTCAGAAAACACAATGAGCTGTCACCTCGCCAGAGTTAGAATGCTATTATTGAAAAGACAAAAATTAACAAATGCCAGTGAGAATGTGGGAAAATGGGAACTCAAACACTGCTGGTGGGAACGTGAATTAGTACAGCCATATGGACAACAGTATGGAGGTTCCTTGAAAGACTAAAATTGGAGCTACCATATGACCCAACAATCCTACTATGATGAATGTGTATAAAAAGGAAAGCAGCACATCAGAGGTGTCTGCCCCATGTTTATTGCAGCACTGTTGGCAATAGCCAAGGTATAGACTCAGTGTAAATGTTCACCAAAGGGTGGATTTTAAAAGTGTTACAGATAAACAACGGAACACCATTCAGACACTCCAAAGAATGAGATCCAATCATGTGTGACAATGCACATGAGCCCACAAGACATGACGTTACGTGAAATAACTCCGCACAGAAAGACAAATACTGCATCTCACTCATGTGAAATCTAAAAAAGTTGATCTCACAGTAGAGTAGAATACATATTTTTAAATTTCAGACTAGTTTTAGATTTGAAAAAAAACTTTCAAAGATAGTACAGAGTTCTCATTTACCCATCACCAAGTTTCCTCTGTTGACAACTTACATTAGTACATTTATTGGAATTAATGAAATAATATTAATACATTATTATTAACATCCTTACTGTAATTATAATAATTAAATTAAATTGCAGCTAAAGTCCTTACTTTATTGAGATTACCTTTTTATCTATGTGTGCATGTGTGTGTATGTGTGTGTGTATGTCTGATGTGTGTGCATTTGAGGTGTGTTTCTATTTGTGTTTGTGTGTATATTTCTGTGTATGATTGTGTATGTGTGATGTATGAGTATATGTGTATGTGTCTGCGTGTGTGGTGTACATGTGTGTGGTGACGTGTGTGTATCTGTGTTATTTCGTGTGTGTGTGTGTGTGTGTGTGTGTGTGCTCCAGGATCCCATCCAGGATATTACACTGCATTTTGTAATCATGTATCTTTAGGCAAAGCTTGGCTGTAACAGTTTCTTATAATTTGCTTGTTTTTGATGACACTGATCAGTTTTCTTGCTTTCTACTGAAACCACTGTTTTGTTTTTTTTTTAGCATGCTTTCTATTGGAGTTTGTAGGTTTTTCTCATCATTAGGGAAGTCATGGAGTTACGGATTTTGGAAAGAAAAGCAGCAGGTGTGAAGCATCATTCTGATTACATCGTATCAACGGTACATGTCATAATGGAGAATTCATTTTCCCTGCCTGCTCCAGTGTCCAGAGGCTGCCTGCCTTGACTTGTGGTTCCCTTTTACCTTCAAAGCTCGCAGTGACTGATAGTGACTCCTCCACAGCATCACTGTGAAATGGACTCATTTTCTGCTTCTCTCTGCTATTTAAAAGGACCCTTGTTATTACTTTGGGCCCAGCCAGATAATCCAGAATAATTTCTTCATTTTAAGGTCATCTGATTAGCAAATTTAATTTCTCCAGCAACTTAAATTTCTTGTAGTCATGTAATCTATCATATTCACAGGTTTCCGAGATTAAGATGAGGATAGTTGAGATTAAAACGAGGAAAAAAATTAATCTGCCTGCTACAAAACCCAAAACCTGGGTGCCAGGTGTGTTTACTGCTGCTGGAATATCATTGTTTCTAGACCTCAGCAGATACAGCAAGGAAATACGTGTGTGTTTGCTAACACCTATCTATCCTCTATCTTAATATTGAGCTAAACATAAATTTACGCCGATGTCTCTAACTGTAACCCAGCATCTCATGAGTTCCAGCCCTTGATTCTCTACAACATTCCGCTCCAACAGTGAGAAGCCTGGCTCCACCTTCTGCCACCAGTTTACTCATTATTCAGTAGAAGTTGCACGTAAAGGGTTTCAGAATCATTTCCCCACGTGCCCCGCTGGAGACAGCTTTACCACCTGAAACACAGAGCCAATGGGCAGCTCCTTTGCTTTTAGTCTCCTGCATTCTGCTCTTCTCCAAAACCACTGAGGTCAATACCTTGTACCTCCAAATCCTTCAGTGAGATTATTTCATACATTTGTAATGGCACTTTCTGGGGCATCATGATTTGAATTCTGGGATTTCCAACCTCTTGGAATAGAAAGAGCTGAAACAGAAAGGTAGGATGAGAAACCAGAGTCAAAAAGTCCCTGAGGGTAGAGACATGTTATTTGTAAAAATAACCCAGCAGCCCAAGCAGTATACCTTCCCAGAAGGGAAGCCCAGCATCACCTTGACTGTCCACTGAACTCCTAGTCATCTTTTAAAGCCTGCTGTGAATGTAATTCTGTCCTTGAACTTCTTTTTCCTCTTTTCATTCGGCTAAATGAACTCATGCTGTCTTAACAATGAGACTGCTTCATGTTTGAGTCTAGGGTAAATAGACACCTGTGTGCTGCTCTTCCTAAGTGAATCCCACTGTTTCCACTTACTGCTTCAAGCATGCCTGTCTTGTAAATCTTGACAGAACGTGTTCAGGTGCCTGTCTGTCCTGTTATCCCAAGCATAGCCCAAGGGCACGTTCTTTCTTTTTAATACATGCAGGTCACAGGTCTTCAAAAGGTGGTGATGGAGAAAAGTGTGCTCTGATACCACAAATCAAAGAATGACTGCTCTTCCAGCGGTGGGTCTGCCGCTTCCTCACTCCCTGCCTCATACTTCACCGTTTCTAGGATTACCCCTGGTTCCTGCATGTTAGTGGTGGCTGGCCTATCCCATTATCCACCGTGGGGCAATGACTCCCAGATAGAATGGCCAAATTCATGTTGGGTAAAGTCGGAGAACCATTCTTCAGAATTGTGACAGTAGTGTCTCTTAGTATTGGTTAGGAGCCTAGTCATTTCTCAGAGCCAGTTTCAAGGCTCATGCATCTTGTGATGCCCCTCACTACCCTCGTTTCTACCAGTATGTTCAATCTCTTACAGAACTCTTAGAGAAGGAGCTGCCTTTTTGTGCTTGGCTCCTGGAACTTTAAAATACCGTGCCGTCATGCTGGTCACGTTTCCATATGCTTATACCTCCTAAAACATGGTAACTACAAGAGATTAAATTAATTTATTCTCCTCTCTGCCTTTCATAGTGCACGTCATGAAATGTTCTATGCAGTAAGTGATCAGTGGATTTATGAGGATTGAGAATAGAAAGTCACTTGCTGAAATCAATTCCCCAACAAATGAGCGCCCTTATCCTAAGAATACCTGCCTTCGGGCCTCATCCAACACAGAAGTAACACACATTCGTCACCTCCCAACTTGGAAAACTAAACACATGGGTTCCCACATTTTCGTACGTATTAGGCAAGCCAGTGTCTTTACCTGGGCTCTGCCAAAAGCAGAGCCTGACACGTCGTTCTGGGTGTAGGTACTTTATTTGAGAGGTGATCCCAAGGAGGATAAATGGGGGGAAGAAGACAGGAACGAACGGGAAATCAATAGAGGGAACATAATGGAGCTGGTTATTGCTGTGGGCAATGGCGTCTTTGTCTAACTAGTGATCCTCTGAGAAGCCCTGTACAAATCACCTAAAAGCCATCCTTTAAAGATGGAGCATTTATGCACTGGCTGCTAGTCCTCATTGGCAGTGATTGTGCCTGGGACACACACCAGCACCATCCCCATCCCTGTCCCACATTCCCAGGCTGTACCACTAGCTCTGTTGACTTTGGAGAGAGCCCCGAGGTAGAGGCAGCTAGCCCACTGTGTGCCCTTGTGGTGGGAGCCAGCCATGTGCACGGACGTACCCTGCACCGTTCACTGACATTGATTGGGCCAAGGGGCTGCCTTGTGAGGGATAAATGATTTCTGCTATGCAAAACATTGCTTGATTTTCTGAAAGGTAAGCTAACAGTCTAAAAGTGTCATCTAAGTCTCAGCTGGTATCTGAGATTAGATTTTCATTTAAAATTTTTATCCCAAGCATTAGTCGTAAGTGTGTACTCTTCTAAATTTGAGTTTCATAAGATTTGATTGATGTCATTCTAATTTAATATGATGCCTTGGCAGCAATCCACAGGAGTTTTTGAACACAGGAATTAGAGCATTTACCAAGGCACAGTTTCTCAACTGGTGAGAGATTATGTTTGAGCCGGTAATGCGCTAATCTGCAAATGTGCACTCTTCAGTAAAGGACGTGTTATACTGGATTTGTCCTTTAGGAGCTACTCACGCACAATAGGAGATCCCAGAAACCATACCCTTCACCACGACTGTGAGAAGCAAGTCTGGGCGGGGAGTGCTGGCATCCTTGAGGAGCTCTGTGATCATGCTTCTCTGATGGCCGGACTTACGTTGGCAATGACAGCCACTGGATTCAGACAGCTAAGTGCAGTGGGATCTCAGTGCAGTGCAGGATCTAATTACTGGCATGCAGTAATAAGATCCTGGGTGACAGGGGCCAGGAGGCAACACTCAGCCACCAAAGATGACGTAGGCATGGCTACTGTTAATGGAGGGAAGAGCCAAAGCAGCAATCAAGTAGACTGACTCCAAAGCACCTGTGGCATCAGCTAGTTGATCCTGGCGTTCCTAGAAGTGAAATAGACAGTAAGTCTACTAAACGCATAAGTGATTTTAATAAACAGAAAAGTTCTAGGTAAACTGAGTAAAAATCTAACCTGAAACATGAAAACAGAGAATCAAGGTCTCTCAATCAATTCCCACACAGAACCCCTTGAATGAAGGGGAGGACAGGTCACCTTGAGGAAGGGTCCTGGCACTCCAAAGTCTGTGCTGTTAATCTTGCTTCTAGTCTTCCCCAAATTGAGACATGTATGTATATATCAGGGTAACTATGCAGTTGGGAAAAGAAAGGAGACCTTTCAGAGACTGCTAGGCACTAAGTCTGAGCAGACACTAATGCCAGGAGACCCAAAATTTCCCTGTGGCCCACCAATCAGATCTGGGTCTTTTTTGATGGAATCGGGTCGGGGGAGGGATTCAGCTGATCAGTGGAATTTTAGCTCAGGTCCATCTCGCAGTGGGCCCAGTGGGTCCCGCAGCCCATCCTGCAGTTATTTTCTATTCTGGAATGCACGATTGGAATAGGCATACTCAGTAGCTTTCAGAATCATCACCCAACTGGTTCCTTAACATGCGGAATGAGGGCTATTAGAGTAGGAAAAGCCAAGTGGAAGACAGGAGAACTGCCTCTAGCCGGGAAAATAAACCCAGAGCGTCACCGCATTCCTACACGCGGGCAGAGATCAGTGCCACCATTAGGGACTTCAAGGAAACAGGGGTAGTGACTCCTGCCCCCAGAGCAACACCGCATTCCTACACGGCTGGCAGAGATCAGTGCCACCATTAGGGACTTCAAGGAAACAGGGGTAGTGACTCCTG
>CM052652.1:149003877-149027929 GCA_028533165.1 Leontopithecus rosalia | reverse complement strand
CTCAGGTAGAACCTGGAGAAGCAATGGTGGGAGCTCAGGTAGAACCTGGAGAAGCAATGGTGGGAGCTCAGGTAGAACCTGGAGAAGCAATGTTAGGAGCTCAGGTAGAACCTGGAGGAGCAATGTTAGCAGCTCAGGTAGAACCTGGAGGAGCACTGTTAGCAGCTCAGGTAGAACCTGGAGGAGCAATGTTAGGAGCTCAGGTAGAACCTGGAGGAGCAATGTTAGCAGCTCAGGTAGAACCTGGAGGAGCAATTTAAGAGCTCAGGTAGAACCTGGAGGAGCAATGTTAGGAGCTCAGGTAGAACCTGGAGGAGCAATGGTATCAGCTCAGGTAGAACCTGGAGGAGCAATGTTCCAGAGCAGCAGCGACTCTTGAGAAGGAGCAGAGCCAAGAAAAGCAGCTCCCTTCCTCACAGAAACACAAACAGCCGAACTAGCGCAAAGGGCAAGGAGGAAGGAGATGATCAGAGACGCTTGCACACTCGGAGCAAAAGCAAACTGAAAGTGAGAGAAAAAGGAGGTGCAGAAAGGTGCAGGCGCTATGGCACCGTCCTGAGGTCCAGACCATTGACACGTGCTCCCGCCCCAGGTGGCCTGAGGACAGGCCTCACCGCACCAGTGCTTGAAAACCACTGGGGGACCTAGGCAAGCCTTTATTATACTGAAGAAGAAGGAGAAGCAGCAGCAGCCCCGGTTTGCCCTCATGGGCAGCAGTCATATTTCTTCTTTGTGATAATTAGTGTGGCTTTTACGTGTTTCCAGGTGACACACAGTGACCTTCCTAAGGAGGGTGGAGGCTCTGCAGGGTGAGGATGAGGCATGGGTGGTCAGCTGGGCTCCCACATTTACTGGACCACAGACACTGTCCCTCCTGAAACAGCTCTGGCATCACCATTGTGTCTCCAATCTAATAATAAACCGATGTCTTAAGAACTGACATTTGCCCAAACTCCGCCATTAGGAAATGTCAGTTTGCATCTGATATGATTTATGTGGGTCGTGGTTTCTCTCAGCCTTCATTTAAAATGCTCACAAACAACTCAGGCGGATAGCAATCAGTCATGGCGTTTTCCACGCAGAGCTCTGCCTGATGCTCACCTTGGTCATCTGCCATGGGTCAGCCCACTTGGCTGTGAGGGCCTCTCAGGGACCTGCAGTGCTTTGGTAAACTTCAGTGGGGAGTAGGATGCCCACAGCCCCTGCTGCAGGAAAGCCCCGATCAGCCGCACGCACACGTCTGAATCACCCAGCAGTCAGAGCTCAGGCGGCACATCAGGAGAAGCACATCTGCACATCCTGGAGCTGAGACACATGCCCTCACTCACACACACTCACACAGCATGAATAACCTCACAGGCAACTTCATCGTGCCCCTCCTGTGGTCCATGCTGGGGCCACATGGTGACACCTGGGTCGTTGGCAGAAGTTAGCATTACATGTTGCATTTGAATGAATGAATGGTTTGAATGAATGGTTGCAGAGAACATCTGCCTTGGAATTAGCCTGAACTAAGATCAGTATTGGCTCTGTCATGTTACATGGCCTCTTTAAGTCACACTGATTTTGCGATATAATTTGAAGTATCTAAGTATTTGTTGCCTGGGCTGGAAGGTGGGGGCAATAAGGAGGTGTTTATCAAAGGAAACAAACTTTCAGCTACAAAATGAACAAGTTCTGAGGATTTACTGTACAACATGGGTGGTGACTGTGGTGACCTTTACACATCTGTGTCCATCAAATCACATACAACATGGGTGGTGACTGTGGTAACCTGTACACAACATCTGTGTGCATCAAATCACATACAACACGTGTGGTGACTGTGGTGACCTTTACACATCTGTGTACATCAAATCACATACAACATGGGTGGTGACTGTGATAATCTGTACACAACATCTGTGTGCATCAAATCACATACAACACAGGTGGTGACTGTGATGACCTTTACACATCTGTGTCCATCAAATCACAAACAACACGGGTGGTGACTGTGGTAACCTGTATGCAACATCTGTGCACCTTGAATATACACTTTGTGCTTTAAATATTTTAGAATTAAAAATAAATGAAGAGCTTAGCACTTTTTATTTTTCACTTTTATACTGGACATACCGTGAGTGGCTTATGAAATTAATTAAGTGCATTGTGAACATTTTCAAAAAGTGGCAGAATGAAAGAAAACGTCAGGATACATACATGGTCTGCCATTAGGACGGCTCGACCTGCAAGGTTTTGATTTTACGATGGTGTGAAAACATTGCAATTTGGACATAATATCCATTGTTCAATAAACTACATGAGAAGAAAGCTTTGTGTTAGGGAATTCTGCCCAAATGTAGGCTAATGAAAGTGTTCTCAGCACGTTCAAAATAGGCCAGGCTAAGCTCTGATATTTGGTTGGTTAGGTGTGTTAAATGTGTTTTTGGCTTTTGATGTGTTCAATTTGTGATGAATTTATTGGGATTTACCCCATCATAAGTCAAGGAGCATCTGTGTTTTGAATATAATGAGGCTAAGTATTTGTAGCATCTTCTATTTTTGAAAACATGCAATAATCTCTTATGGCCCATGTGCTATTCTAGAATGGTCCCTTCCTGTTCCACCATCAAGATGTAAGGTCTGTTTCTACTCTCCTTGAATCTGGGCAGACCTGTGATTACTTTGAGCAATGGAATATTCCAGAAGTGATGGTTTGATTTCTGAGGCTGGGTTACAAAAGCAGCGCAGCATCTCCTTGTCAACAAGAGCCTGGGCTTGGATCCCTGAACAGCCGTGTTACCAGTGACACTACTCTGAGACAGCCATGCTGTGAGGAAGCCCAGGCCACATGCAGACACCACGTATTGGTGATCCAGTTGGTCCCAGGCATTGAGCCGGCCCAGCCCAAGCACTGGACATGTGAGTGAAGCCATCCAGAAATCTTCCAGATTAAGCAGGCCACTAGCTGATTACCACTGAATGGCCTCAGTTGATTTCACAAGGAGCACAATGACTGCTTAGCTAAAAGCTGCCTGAATCCTCACCTGAAGGATTCATTAGTATAATATGCTAATAACTATTTTAAGTCGCATTTTGGATTAGCTTTTTATACAGCGACAACCAAGCCGATATCATTATTATTATTATTTTTTAGATAGAGTCTCACTCTGTCACCTAGGCTGGTGTACAGTGGCGCAATCTTGGCTCACTGCAAGCTCTCCCTCCCGGGTTCAAACCATTCTCCTGCCTCAGCCTCCCAAATAGCTGGGACTACAGGCACGTACCCCAAGCCCAGCCAAATTTTGTATTTTTAGTAGAGACGGGGTTTAACCATATTGGCCAGGATGGTCTTGATCTCTTGACCTTCTGATCTGCCCACCCTGGCCTCCCAAAGTGCTGGAATTACAGGCGTGAGTCCCCACCCGGCCCAAACCGGTATCATTTATGATGTGATAAAAGCTAGTAGGATATTGATTTTAGTATGCATGTTAAATTACAAAGCAAAAGTCTTCATTTGCTTCTTTCATTTATTTTTTGTAGAGATGAGGTCTTGCTATACTGCTAGGGTGGTCTTGAACTCCTGATCGTAAGTGATATTCCCACCACCACCTCCCAAAGTGCTGGGATTACAGGTGTGAGCCATCATGACTGGCTGTAAAAGTGTTCTTTACTGTGTGTCTTGCACTTAAACCAAAGCATAAAAACTACTGGTTTTGCCTGGAATAGGTGCTTGTGTTCAGTGTGTGTTAGCTCTCGTGATTTTATGGTTTTTGATACCTTAAAATCACTCAAAGTTTGCCAAGCATTCTTGTGGTTATTACCATATTGACACTCTTGTATCATACAGAAAGTCACTTGACCTCTCTGTACCCCCATTTTCTCCTCTGCACGTTGGGGATAATAGGACCTACTTTGCTAGGCTGTTATGAAGCCTCACCAAGGGAACACTTGTGAAGTTCTCAGAACTGTGCCTGGAACAAGGCAGACCTTCCCGAGGATCACGTAAAGAGAGGATGTGAAGCCCCAGATGGGGACTTTCTTCATGGCATTGAGAAAGGAACTGGGGGTGACAAAAAAATGGCAGACTTGCTCAGGACAAGAGTCGGTAGTGGGAGAGGCGCGATTTGAGGCTAGATCTTCTGAATGTTTAGTGGGTGTTCTTTGCTGCATTTAGTGGTTTCCCTGTCAATACTGTGATGTCAGGATTATTGCACTTTACAGCTGTCCACTCACAACCTGAGGATTGCAGGTCAGAAGCAATGTTTCGGCGCATTTGCGTCTTGTCAACAGACTGCTCTCTGGGCTTGCAGGTCTGTCCATTTGTGTTATTAATCTGGCTGATTCCTGCCTAAGAAATCTCCTGGTAATCCATGCCCCACCTGCCTTCAGAGAAGGACGTGGCATGCCCTTGGGTGAACTCTCTCCAGCGTTCCTCAGAGCTCTCCTCTCTGGGCCTCGTGGCTCCTGTGGCATGCAGGAGGATCTTGCTCTGATGGAGCCCCTGTGTGTCACTGAAGCAAATGCCTAAGGAGACTCTGCCAGGGGGCTTGGTGCTGGATGAAGGAAAGAAATCAAATTTCTCTTAATGACGGCAAGCACCTATAACATCTCAACCCAGATCAAGGTGATTTTAGCACCATCAGGCTTAGATGCTACAAGTAGCACTCACTTAGGGACTGTGTCTAGTTTTCAAGTGAGTAACCGGAACACCTAAAAGTTACACACCCAAGGCTACATTTCATAAGTTCAGCAGAAATGTCTTGTTTGTGGCTCCCAGGTTTGGGTCCAAATATCCATTGAGTCCAGTGTTTGGGGTGCATGCCTGAGTTAGTTTGCCATTTATGATTGCACACACACGACCTGGATGTACATCAAATCTAGTATCTGAAGAGCAAACCCTAAAGGTCCCTGCCATATGGACAAAGAAACGCCCTAGAAACAGAACCAGAAAAGGAATTTCTTCTGAAGACACCAGAACATGTGCGTTGTGGCTTCCCTAGGAGCCCAGCCCACAGTGAATTTGGAAACTGCAGATTTTGGGGAGGGATAGGGAGAAGAAAGAAGTGGGGCTTATCAAGCCACCTCAAGTAGGAAGAGAAGAAAATGGCAGTGGAGAGGCCAGGTGTGCCTGTCTGCCACCAGAGCTTAATTAGGCAAGTCCATGTCCCACATTGGTCTGAGACGGACAGGACGAGAAAGGCAGCTCCCAGGTTTTGCAGCGGGCCCTGCCTCGGAAGCTAGCCTCCTCAGTGCTCCCCCATCAGGGCAGGGCAGCCTGCGCTCCCACGCTGTTCACTTCTGGGGTTCAGAAAATTCCTTTCTGGAGTCACAGCCTGGTGCATTACCGCAGTCCAGACCTCCAACGTCTGCCTCAAAGTCACCCGGGGGATTGAACGTAAAATGTCAAACCAACAAATGCATGTGCTCATAACTTTGTGTACCTGTGACATGCTGTTCCCTGCCCTGAAGACTTGCAGATCTGATGTAGGAAGCCAGCAGAAAATTCTATGAGAAGTGCTGTTGTACTCAGGGGCCATTTAATGAAGACAAGACTTGACCAAGACTTTGTCATTTTCTACTAATCAAAATTCAAAGTACGAGTCTTGACAGAAGCCAGAGAAAGCCTCCTAACTGGAGCTCTGGAACTCATCTCTGTTTAATCTGAAGCCTTGGGCCCATCTTGCTCTTCACTCTGGGTAAAGTTTACCACCGAGGTTTGATATCTTTGTTTAGAGTTCACATTTCTGGTTTTTGATGGCTGTAGATCAATCCTAGTGGAAAACTCCAAAAAGTGCAGAAAAAGTCATCCTCGTGAAGTCGTCCTGCAGAGGCGGGAAGCAGATATAAGAAATCTGTATTCCATTCTGACGGCTAGTATGGTGTGGGGTGTGAATCTCTCCTCTGAAAGTCGGACCGACATCCGCGCTCTTCCTCTGCAGCGCTGCCTGAGTGTCTCTGACAAATGCTCGAGGGTCCTCTTGAGGAAGGGGACTGTCCTGGACACTGGAGCCTTCCGTGGAAGCTGGCTGGCTGGAGCTTCGTTTTACACTGGAGCCATCACAGACATCACTTAGCGAGTCCTTAACATGCATGACAATGAACCCGGTCTTGGCCATCGTTGTAATCAAGTGTGCACGCTCTATCGGGTGCTGGTGAAGTGGCTTCAGTTTTATGGGTCTGATTCCTACTGATTGTTCTTTTTACTGATTAAGATGCGTTAAGCTTCAGTGGGAATTGGGGATTCCTACGCACTTGGAAAGAGGAGACTGAAGCCACACAGTGCCTGGAAAGGAAAGCCCTTGATTAATCACCTGAGAAGAGGAAAGGCGTTTTCTAAGCTGAGTTCATCCCGCAGGTGTCAGTGTGCCAGAAAAGAGGTCATTCCAAGCAGGTGCAGCCTCTCTACTTGAGAGTTGAATGAGGCGTTGGAGCCTGCTTTGTTTTTGATTTCCTAAAAAAAAGTAACAAAGAAAAGTTTCAAATTTTTTAGTGTCTCTAAAAACTGGCAATGTCCCAAGAAGCTCAAAGCAGCAGTTTGCCACCCTTGGTTCCTGTCCTCATCCCTGTCACCACAAGCAGCTTACATGATTACCAACCACAGCCAGCGTTCCCTGGACCATCAGCCATGGACACCCTGCAGAACGCACACGAGAAAATGACATGGTGTTTCACTCACCCGAAGTCAGTGCAGTACCACCGAAGAAAGAAAGGTGTATCCCTTCGTCCAGCTCATGTGTAGAATCCCCATGGACTCATACGTGACCCAGGAGAGGGAGCTCACCGCCAAATTGCAGAGAGGTTCAGAAGTTTGTCTTGGCTTTTGAGTTTTTTGATGAATTAATGGAGGTTCACGGGATGTGGGGTAATTTTGACTATACACACTTTTTCTCTTAGACCGCAGAACACAGGTCTAGGAATATGCAGACCTGAGAAGCCCCCAGCTTCCCTTCGTTCTCTCTCTCTCTCTCTCTCATAATCACCTCTCTTGCTAAAAAACAGCTCACCATCCCATAATACATCCATGCCAGAAGCAGGGAAATCCTCACCCGTCACCAGCTCCTCTCTAATTTCACTGCCCCACCTCCCCTCCATGATTTGCTCTTTCCCTCTCCTCCCCTCTCCTTTCCCTCTCCCCTCCCCCTTCTCCGCCCCTCTTCCCTCTCTCCCCCTTCCCCCTCTGCTTCCCCATTTCACCTCTCCTCCCCCTTTCCCTCTCCCCTCCCCTTTCCTCCTCCCTTCCCCCTCCCCCTCCCCTCCCCTTCTCTTCCCCTCTTCCCTCTCTCCCCCTTCCCCCTCTGCTTCCCCGTTTCACCTCTCCTCCCACTTTCCCCCTCCCTTCCCCCCCTCCTCTTCCCCCTTCCCTCCCCTCCTGTCACCTCTCCCCTCCCTCCCCCCTCCCCTCCCCTCCCGTCCTCTTTTCCTTCACTATCTTTCTGGCATATCCGCTTCTCTGTTCTCACTGATATGGCTTTAGCAGGATCCTTGTTCATAGCTTCAGCTATTGCATTTTTTCCCAACTGGGCTCCTGCTTTCCTTATGGGATCGCAATGCCTCCTTCATTCAGCAGCCAGGATGAATTTTATGTTGCACAAATATGGTTATATTCATTCCTTTTTTAAAATCAATGCCTCTTGATTCCCTGGGTATAAAGCAAAAATGCCTTAGCCCAGCTTAGAAGGCTTCCACGGCCACGTCTCTCTACCCCCAGCACTCTCTGACTTCCAGCCGCAGGGGCATCCCTGCAATATCCCCCATGCGATCTGCTTTGTTGCACTTACTACAGCTGTGCATCTTTACACGTATGCGTGTGTGTGTTTCGCTTCCTTCATTTCCTGTGGACTCATGAGGGCGGCTGTCTTGTCTTGTGGTTACACGTGTACATGTGTGTGTTTCGCTTCCTTCATTTCCTGCAGACTCATGAGGGCAGCTGTCTTGTCTTGTGGTTACACGTATCTTGTGGTTACATGTATGCATGTGTGTGTTTCGCTTCCTTCATTTCCTGCGGACTCATGAGGGCAGCTGTCTTGTCTTGTGGTTACACGTGTACATGTGTGTGTTTCGCTTCCTTCATTTCCTGCAGACTCATGAGGGCAGCTGTCTCGTCTTGTGCTGTTTCCTGTTTTGAGTCATTCCCTACGATGTTATCCCCCAAACTGGAACAACATCTGGCCTATAGTGGAACCTCAGTAACTGCTTAATAAATTAATAAATTTTTGCATCTCTTGAAACTTTTATTGTGCTTGTAATGCATAGTTACAGCATAAATGGTTGATGAATGAATGAAATGGCCAGGCCATCTGCCTAGATGCTGAGGTATACTGGCTTTGGAATCTGGACCCTGTCTACTCCATCTTGTACTCTTATTCATTCTGGTTTTGTGTTAATGTAGAGACTTGATCTCCTTGTTCCTTGTCCGTGGAATATCCTACCCCAGGGGCCACTGAGGAAGGGGGGAGGGGAGATGGCCCCATGTTCCTGTGGCTTCCTCTGTACTTTCCCTGCTCCTCCTTACCCAGCCTTAGCCAGACGCCTGACTTCTGTTTCTCAGTGGATCCAACCATCCACCTTATTCGATGAATTAGGTGAGATGAGGTGGGACAAGGACGCAGAAGCCCAAATCAGAAGAGGTTTTAAGAGCTTTAGAAATGAGGAGATCCACCGTGCAGACTGAGGATTGGTTTGGCTTGAGGGGTGCTGTGCTCAGCCATTGTTCCCTCTCAGGCACTGCAGACCAATGGCCCAGAAGGGGCAGACGTCACAGCTTCAGGGCTAAGTCCTCAACTCATATTCGCCTCTTGTACCTTGTATTTAGCTTACGTGGAAAACGGGTTTTGGAGTCATTTGTTTCCTTCCTCATATTTGCAGACTAAACTAAAAAAACGCAGGTCATGTTTTGACTGGTTGGGGGATGGGCTGGTGAGGATGAGTGTAGGAAACTTCATCAGGACAGTAGACCCTTGGCAGGTGAGCTGTAGCTTCTGGGGAGCATTTATGCAAGTCTGAGTTTTGTGACAATCACTCATTGCCTTTCGCCCTAAGTGTCTTTCAATTTATTTTTGTTGCTCCTTGGATATACTGTAGATATAAATAATGTTTGTTCCTTCTCTCTGTAGTTTAATATATCATGAGTTGTTCCCCGGCTGACTCACCGCTCTGCAGTTGACTTCTTATCTGGTTACCACAGCTCCACCACCTGCTCCTTCTTCCTTTTTAATTATTTCCATCATTTATCCTGCAGCTTGTATCTTGACATCCGTCTGGTTCATGCTGGAAACTTCAGTCACCTTTGGTCTGTGATTTGTTCCACATCCTGTCACTCACTCTATTCCCCAACCATTCCCAGGCTGTGTCCCTTTTCTCCATCATTTTGCTAAAGTCTCATGATCACTAAGTCCCTTGACAGCGAAAGATCCCAACTTGACCCTGAGAGTTTCACAAGGCAGAAACATTGCCTGTCTCACCTGCGATGTACCTCTGGTTCCCATCCCACTGCTTGGAACAGAGTGCCTCCTCCAGGTGTACCATTTGACTGACGTATAAGTCTTCCTGTTTCTGGGTCTGTCCTCGCAGCTCTGTTCCACATCGTCAGTGCCTCCCCATTACCTACAGACTAAAGCCCATACTCTCTAACATGGATACACAAGACTTTCAATCATCCGGCCATGGGTTAATTTTATGTTGTTACATTGATTTTCATCTTCTATCACTTTGGTACATAAGTTCTCCGTTCCAATTACTGACATTTCATGTTCTTCCCCAAACCAGGGAGAGAACAGTTACCACAAAGGAGTCTTGATCTAGACCCCGAGAGACGTTTCTTGGATCCTGCACAAGAAAGAATCCAAGGTGAATCCAGAGAGCAAAGTGAAAGCAAGTTTATTAAGAAAGTAACAGTGGCTGAAGCCTGTAATCCCAGCACTTTGGGAGGCCGAGGCGGGTGGATCACAAGGTCAAGAGATCGAGACCATCCTGGTCAATGTGGTGAAACCCCGTCTCTACTAAAAATACAAAAAATTAGCTGGGCATGGTGGCTCGTGCCTGTAATCCCAGCTACTCGGGACGCTGAGGCCAGGAGGCGGAGGTTGCGGTGAGCCAAGATCGCGCCATTGCACTCCAGCCTGGGTAACGAGTGAAACTCCGTCTCAAAAAAAAAAAAAAAAGTAATGTCAGCTTGGTAGGCAGAGCAGCCCCAAGGGCTGCTGGCTGCCCATTTTTATGGTTATTTCTTGATTATATGACAAACAAGGGAAAGGGGTGAGCAATTCCAGGAACTGAGGATTCCTTCCCTTTCTAGACCATACGGGGTAACTGGTGGGACTGTTTCTTAGCGTGCTAATGCCTTATGATTAACGTATAGTGAGTAGTGAGAACGACCAGAGGTCACCTTTTTCACCATCTTGGTTTTGGTGGATTTTAGCCTGCTTCTTTATCAGTTTTATCAACAAGGTTTTTTGATATGTATCTTGTGCCAACTTCCTATCTTATCCTGTGACAAAGAATGCCTTAACTTCCTGGACATGCAGCCCCGTAGGTTTCAGCCCTATTTCACCTATTCCCTATTCAGGATGGAGTTTCCCTGGTTCAAATGTCTCTGTCAGAACCACTATTTTTTTCTCTCTGTTTTATTTCCTTTTCCTTTTGCTGCTTCTTCCATCTCTTTTCTGCTTCCAGGACCCTTACTCCTTCCTCTGTTGAAATTCTACGTTTTATTTTTTTCTTTCTTTCTTTTTTTTTTTGAGAAGGAGTCTTGCTCTGTTGCCAGGCTGGAGTGCAGTGGCGCGATCTCGGCTCACTGCAACCTCCACCTCCCAGGTTCAAACAATTCTCCTGCCTCAGCCTCCCGAGTAGCCTGGACTACAGGTGTGCACCACTATGTCCAGCTAATTTTTATATTTTAAAAATAGAGTAGAGACGGGGTTTTACATATAATATTTTAAATATAAATAAATATATATATATATTTTTTATATATTTGACAATTTTATATATTGTCACTTTCTCGATCAATCTTTCCATGGCCCGTTTCCCCCACCAGGCATTCTCAAGCATTACGCTGATGGAAATCCACAGTTGTATGCGGACATCCCTTTTGGAAGCTATCAGAGTGCGTCATTATTATTTCGTTATTTATTACTGTTTGTCTCATCAAGAAGACCGTGATCACAGTTCGCTTCCTCCCTAATTTTTCAAGTTGACTTGCCTCTCCTCTGTGTCATATTATGACAGTAATTTGCATTCTTTATTTTCCTCAGGTATCCATTCTTTAGTGACAGATCTCCCGTCCTTCGGTGTCAGAGGCACTACACAAGGGTGACAAGATGCTGAAACCCTGTTTTAGCCTCATCTGAGGCCTCCACATCCTTGCTCTTTAGTCCGAGAGACTACAGATGCTGCGTCCTAAAGCAATGTGTATTGTGGACCTTTAAGTGACTGTGCAACGTGTTTAAGCCCAGCACCCAGAGGTAGGCTACGAAGACGAAGCAGCAGATGACCTTGGGGAGAGTTATGTGTTGTGTGTTCACCTCCACCTTAGGAAGGGAAGGAGAAGGTGAGTTATTTCAGCATCTTTATCATCAGCTGGACCACCCGGGAATCTAACAGGGATCCTCCAGAGTGTGCAGGGCACACAGATGGGATCTAACAGTCACAGGAGGAATCTGCAGTGAGGGGTATGGAGATGGCTCTACTTTTGAGTCAAGAAAGGTGGCTCTTTGGGAGACAACTGGACTTCCACCATGGCAGGGGAAGGGAACTATCTCCTAAGAAGTAAGAGAGGTGGTGTAGAACCTCAGGGAAGGAGGACAGAGAGATGACCGGCAGAAGCCCGGGAACGGGAAAGGAGTCAGAGGTGACCCAGTCACAGAATCTACATGGGAAAAGCTGCAAAATTCCAGTGATAAAAATGAAAGAAAATCGAAATATGTGGAGAGGGATTCGACATTAATAGGTTGGAAGACTTGAAATTGTCAAGATATCAGTTCTTTCCGACTTGATCTATAGATTCAACATAACCCCTATCAAAATCTCAGAAAGCTACTGTGTAGATACGGACAAACTGATTCTGAAGTGTACATGGAAAGTGAAGACTCGGGATGGCCATGCTGAAGAAGAATAACACAATTAGGGCAGTCACATTACCCAATTCCGAGACTCACTATGGAGCTACAGTACTCAAGACAGCGTGGTGTTGGTGCAAGGATAGACATGTGGATGGATGGAACAGAGTAGACGGCTCAGACGCAGACCCACACAAGTACTTTCAACTGATCGTTAGCTAAGAAGCAGACAATTCAATGAAGAAAGAAGAAATCTTTCTTTAAAAATAGTACTGGAAAATTTGAACATCCATATTAAAAAATTAAAAAAAAGGCCTAGACACAGACCTTACACTTTTCACAAACATTAACCCAAAATCAATTACAGACCTAAATGTAAAGTGCAAAGATATAAAACTTCCAGAAGAAGCCATAGCAGAAAATCCATGTGATACATTGGGTGATGAGTCTTCAGATGTAAAACCAAAGCATAATGCATGAAAAAATTGATAAATTGAACTTGATTAAAACTTAAAACTCTCTGTGCTGTGAAAGATATAATTAAGAGAATAGAAATACAAACGGCAGACTGGGAGAAAATGTTTGCAACACACGTATGTGATGAAGGATTTGTATCCAAATAAGCAGAGAATTCATCAATAAGATCCCCATTTTTAAAAATGGGCAAAAGACCTGATGGGGACTTTGTCAAACATGATATACATACAGCAAATAAACACAAGGAAGGATACTCAGAATTATTTGTCACGGTGGAATTACAGTGGAAACAACAGTGAGGTACTCATGTATCTATTATTACTGGAATGCTAAGATCCCCAAACTGATAAAACCAACTGGTGATGAGGGTGTGGAGCAGCAAGAACTCTCACTCACTGCTGCTGCGAATGCAGAAAGCTAGTCAGTTTCTGACTCTATGATTCAGCAGTTATACTTCTAGGTATTTACGCAGCTTATTTGAAAATCACGTCCACCCAAAAATCTGAATGCAAATGTTTTAGCAACTTTTTTCATAGTCACCAAAACTGAGAAGTAAACAAGATGCTCTTTGAAGGGTAATGAATAAATAAACCATGTGGTATATTCATACAATGGAAGACTATTTAGTAATAAAAATAAATTACTAAATAATTTGTTTTTTAGCTATCAAGCCATAAAAAGACATATGTGAACCTTAATCACATATTGCTAAGTGAAGGAAGTCAGTTTGAAAAGAATACATGCTATGTGATTCTAAGTATATGAATTTTTGGAAAGGCAAAACTATAGAGACAGTGGAATGATCAGCGGTTCCCAGGGATTCAGAGGGAGGGAGGGTTAAACAGGTGAAGCACAGGGGAATTTTAGGGTGCTGAAACTATTCTGTATGATGGTATCATGGCAGACACATGGTATACATATTTGTCATATCCATTAACCTTTACAGCACAAAGAGTGAAACGTAATATATGCAAATTAAAACAACAACAATAGCAAAAGCAATGTTACTTAGAAGACTGGGGAAATCACAGGGTGGAATGCAGAAGATGATGAGAATATACGATACAGTAAAAAGGAGGGAGGGAAGAAGGGAGGGAAGATAAGTGGCTTATACAAGGCACAGCTGATATGATTGGAAATCTGGCCATAGGTCCCCGAGTAAAAGGCCTCAGAGGGACCCCCAATGCCGTCCTGTCTGTCGGGGAGGAAACCAGCCACTCTGCAAGTCTCAGAGGGGTTTTCCTTCCTCCCACTTCTTCAACCCTGAGGGCCACGAATATCTGCTAGCACAGGAAATGGAGCTAAGAAATCAGAGGAGCTAACAATGCCAGCCTCTCTATTCTGGGCACTCAGTGCCAAGACCAGGCTGGGAGCAGAAGGAAGCCTGAAACCGAGGGCCTTGGTGGTACTGGGAGCTAACGGAGCGCAGTGAATGTATTTGGTATCTGTAACTTATGGGTCCAAACAAGGAGACAGGCAATACCGACAGATAATGAGAACTAGAGCTAGGGAGAACTGAGGCGAGGACCACGTGTTGGGATTTTGGTGGAGTGGTCAGGGACCCACCTGCAGAAGGATGCCTGAGCAGATACCTAAGTGAAGTGTGTGCAGCTGACACTCTCCAAGGAGCCCCCCAAGGCAGAGGGGATAACCACTGCAAACCCCCGGAGGTGAGATGAAATATTTGTGTTCGATGCAAAGCTGGAAGGCCGACTCCACAGTTCTGGAAGGACAGAACACATTAGCAGAGAGGGGAGGAAGGGGAGGAGTGGAACTGGCCAAGCAGCCAGAGTCGGGCTCACAAGGCATATTCCAGGCATGAGCGATGTTGGACTTCATTCCACCAGTGACGAGAGGCTACTGGAAGTAGGGGTTGAAGAGTCAAGTTTTCTAAATAGAAATTATATTAGGCTTTGGCTTTCCTCAAATAAAGACCAGGATTATTAACAATTCACAATGCTCACTGAAAATGTAGGATGAAATCTTTTTTAAAACATTAATGAAAATGGGTCTCAGATTTGCATGTCTTACCTGGAACCAGCCAGGTCCTGGATGGATTGGAACGTGATGCTCATGTAGGTGGTGTTGGTCTTATGGCTGAGAAGGGCAACGTTCTCCAGCTCCATGCAGGGTAAGATGGGCTCTGGTCGAGGGTGGGCTCCCGACGTGATCTGTGTTTTGTCCTGAATGGTGGCCTGAGTCTCAGGTACGGACCCCATGCTGGCAATGCATCTGACAGGCACATTCATCCGAAGTCAGCACTGGCTCCAGAAATCCAGCCCAGATGTTGCCTCAATAGGTTCCTAGGCTCACTTCCATGGAGACATCGCTCCTGAGGATGCTGAGCCACAGGGTGCCTGCAGGATCAACTGTTTCTCTCTCTCTCTCTCTCTCTCTCTCTCTCTCTCTGTCTCTGTCTCTCTGTCCACCTCAACTTTAGTCCCTAAATTTGTGAGCCTACATTGATATGTAAAGCTGGTTGTTCATGCAGCCAAGCTCCTTTATTGTAAAATCACGGAAATTGAATTTTAGCATGGAATGAAAAGGTAATTCAAAGCACTCTGCCTGCGCAGCTGGTACCCGGCATCTCTCTCAGCCGCACGCAGAATCCACCTTGCCCTCCTCCTCCTCATCCTCCTCCTTTCACTTCTTTTCCATAGTTGTAGTGTTCACTCTATACCAAATTTCTGGAAGACATTCAGTTCTTGTCGTAACAAGTTGAGCAACTAGACACTCAGGAAGAAGGTCATAGAGGATGGTGTGACCTTATTAAAGGTCAAAGGAATTTAGATGACATGAAGCTCTCTGGAATGCATGACCCCCTTACAGATCCCAAGAAGGACGCAGAATCCACCGCTCCCTTGGTGAGGACAGGGAGACACCCCTCCAAAGCACAGAGCATTTGCAGAACACGGGGCAGGTTCCACTCACAGCTGGCCACCCGCTCCTCTTCACAAGGACCTAGAAAAAGGAGTCTCATCCTCTGGGAAAACCAACTCCTCCCTCCAAACAGCAGCAAAGCGTATCCGTCTCAGCACACAGACATAACATCAGCCTTCACCTCAGCCCAGGCCTGGCCCTAATGATGATTTGCAAATGTAATATTAATAGCACTGTCAATAATACTGCAAATAATGACGTCGACATTTATAGAGCTCTTGCTTTGTGCAGGCTGCACACGTTCCTTCATGTAACTGTCTCTGCGAATCTCCACAGTGACACCGTGAGGCTGGATGTCTTAGTGTCATCCTTCTTTGACGGAAGAAGTAACCAATGCTCCTGGAAGTTAAACTCCTCTTCAAAGGCACACAGCTGCACAGCAGGTGACTGCCTGCTAGGAGGTGAAGCCCCCATACCACACAAAGCACCCACTGCCTGCAGCGACGAGCCGATGGCCAGCAGATAACTTTTGCCTCGATTGTCTGGAGGAGGCAGGAAGGCACGTGGATAAGAGCATGAGCTCTGTTTAAAAAGACCCAGGTTCTGATTCTACTGCTCCTGAGCACTGGGGCAAGTTCCCTATCTTTGAAACCTCAGTATTTTTTGTCTTTAAGCTGGGGATAAGAATGCCACCTTCCTGTGGTTCTAAAGAACATTAAAAGGTGTGTTTCACATAAAGCGCTGAGTACAGCACCTGGAATACAGTAAATGATACATGCTTGAGGTGATGGATTTTCCAGTTACCCAGATTTGATCATTACACATCATGCTTGTATCAAAATATCACATGGACCTCATAAACATGTATAACTATTATGTTTCAATATATGTATTTAAAATAGCTGCCTTTACTAAAGCAGGTTGCATGAGTAATTTTATGCTGTGATGGGCAGAGGTACCATCAACTCCCCGCTTCCCCTCCTGCTGGGGAGGAGTAGGGTCTGCTGTGGATGTAGCAACACCTTTCCTTGTGTTCAGATGTCATTCCCAGAACACCCTCCCTAGTTGTCAGGTTTTATCCCCATGCTAAGCCACTCCTCATCCTCCTTGCCATCCTACTTTATCCCACAGACTGCGGCACCCCTCCTGTGGGTCCCCCTCTTCTCCAGCCTGTTGACACTGGGCTGGCTTCTCTTTTTCTATTTTTTTATTGGATTTTACGTTTTGGGGTACATGTGAAGAACATGCAAGATAGTTGCATAGGTACACACGTGGCAGTGTGATTTGCTGCCTTCCTCCCCTTCACCTATATCTGGCATTTCTCCCCATGCTCTCTCTCCCCAACTCCCCACCCCCTGCTGTCCCTCCCCTATTCCCCCCAGCAGACCCCAGTGTGTAGTGCTCCCCTCCCTGTGTCCATCTGTTCTCATTGTTCAACACCTGCCTATGAGTGAGAACATGAGGTGTTTGATTCTCTGTTCTTGTGTCAGTTTGCTGAGAATGATGGTCTCCAGGTTCATCCATGTCCCTACAAAGGACAGGAACTCAACATTTTCGATGGCTGCATAATATTCCATGGTGTATATGTGCCGCATTTTCCCAGTCCAGTCTATCATTGATGGACATTTGGGTTGGTTCCAGGTCTTTGCTATTGTAAACAGTGCTGCAGTGAACATTTGTGTGCATGTGTCCTTATAGTAGAACGATTTATAGTCCTTTGAGTAAGGACTATATCCGTCTCAGTAATGGGATTGCTGGGTCAAATGGCATTTCTATTTCTAGGTCCTTGAGGACTCGCCACACTGTCTTCCACAATGTGTTTTTGTTTGGACATGACGGTTCTTCGTCAATTATTCTCCCCTTGCCCAAGGGCCCCTTATCACCTCCTGAATTGCTACCAGTTTCCTGTTAACGATCTTCCCCACTCAGCTCAGTTCACTGCACTCCCAGCATGGGAAAAGGGAGGAGGTGCCACTCCTGGGAGCTGGGCTGAGGTCACACACACTGTCAGAACCTTTATTAAATGATTCACTCTACGTGCAAAAACATGAAACTCTGACTGTTAGGGATATAAATTCATTCATTTAAAAATGTATTTTGGAGTTTCTATCATTATCTGGAAGTTTTCTTAGTCTCTGATGATATGCTACCTCTGAATCAAAGAGACAGGCCTCTCTTGCATGCAAACAGGCATGGAGCTGTGGCCTCCGTGGCCTCTGACTCTTCTTGAAAAGCCCTGGGCTTCTGTTTCAGCCTCTGAAGAACTTCAAAGCCTTAGGTCTTACGGGATTTTGGGATAAGGAGCACAGTCATTATTGTTTTGAGGCTCCTACACTCACACACACTTTTCTGTTTCTTACCGTCTACCTAGAATTGATTCTCAATGTCTTCCAGGTTTGCTACAAAAACAAATAGCAAAGGACAAAACCAACCAGAACCAGTTTCTGACATGCACCTACTCACATACAATGTCCCAGTGACACAGGAGCTAGCGAGGAGTTTGTATTTCAGAAGAGTGATCAACTTCAAATTGGCAACTGGGCATTTCTAGCCTAAACAAGCGCCTTAGCCACACACCATCAGGAGCCCGCATTATTTCAGTGAAAAAAATAACCAAACTCCATCTGTAACCACAGGTGACATTTATAGTGACAAATGTTGCCGCTTTACAGTTGAGAAGTGGAGGCCCAGAGCCGTGAAATGATTGCAAGAAAACCGTGAACTTAAACAGCAGAATTAGGAGCTTCCTCTTCCCAGCTCGATGCCCTCTCTGTTGAGCAGGGGGAGCCCAGCTCTCCTGAGCACGTGCAGGTCAGGCAGATTGTCTGGCGGCACTTTGGGGGCATCAGGCTGTGCCGGTGTGCTAACATCAGACGCCAGGACCAGAGGGTGCCTCATTTGGAATGGGTCAGTCTGAATCGACTTGCAGCTCGTCTAGCACAGGCTGATCAAGATTTTGTGAAGTGAGCAAGCACTAGGCAGCTCAGCAGCAAAGCATGTGACACCCCATAGGCCAAACATCAGAAAATAAGTAGACATGGCTCCAGGCCACGGGGCCTTGGTGTACACCACAAATGAATGACACAGCATATGAGAAGGATCTTCTTTAAATCACAAAGGCACTGAAACAGAATGGAATCGCTTTGCATAGAGTCCCAGAAATCCTAGTGATATTGCAATTCAACATACGGGTGGCTGCTAATGAAAAGACAAACACCCTGTGTAAGTTTCAGAGCTAGTTACGAGTAGACCTAGACGCTGTACTCGGGTGTATTCACTGCACTGCTCAATATTATCATTACTGGAGAAAAGCGACTGAGGCCTTAATTATGAATTAGCTCCAAATCAGTTCAGCTCTAAATAAATTTAATATTCAACTGCCTAAAACTATAATTATCTTTAAAAAGAAATGAGAGATATGACCTCGAGACGGGTGTATGAGGAGGTCTGTGGACCCTTTCTTAAGTAAAACAATCATAATGATGTGTACAAAAACATTTAAAGTGTCTGGAAACTGTCCTTAGTGCATACGGCAAAGAAAGAAATGTTTATTCAAGAAAATTCTATTAAACCACAGTCAGAATCGCAAGAGTCTCTGCATTTAAGCCATTAACTACACCTTCTTCTTCTCCTATCTCAGTGTTGATGGAAGTTCTATTTGAGATGGGTGCAGCTAGGAATACAGGAGTCCCTTTCCCACTAGCCCCTGGTCTAGGGCTGTGGAATCTTCCTAGGACAACCAGTGTGATATTGTGATATAGCTAACTTAGAGTTGGAACCTGCACACTGCCATCTTATGAAAGACAAAAATGTTTCCCTTCTCCTCACAAGGACTGCTAACCTTGGCTTCTGTAAACTGCTAGATTGTTTGCAGGATGCAAAGAGCGGTAAAGCTGCATACCTTCTCTTATCTCCCAGACTTGCTGGCCTTTGTTTCCCAGAGTAAGCACCCCCAGATAATTCCATCCTGGCGCCAAGCAACTGAAAATCTATGGATCCCACCCCTACCCAGAGGATGTGTAAATGAATGCTAATCTTAGCATCTGTGAACCCCTTAAATGACAATCAGAATAGTCCCCTGGCACTGGAAATGTCCGGAACCCCCTCACCCTCATCTCCGCCCAGAAGGTGATCTGAATCCACTAGCCCTCGGAATGTCTGAAGCCCCTCACCCCATCCTCTCCCCTAACCCGCTAGGTGATTTTACGGGTATAAAAAGGTCTTGTCACCCTTCTTTCTCTGCCACGGGTTGGAGAGACGTGAGTCCTCCGTGGTCGCCGGCAATAAAGCCTGCAATTTGGCATCCTTTTGTTCTGGTGCTGACTTTCTGTGCTCAGCTTCGATGCAAAACCAGGACACCAGCATTTCTCTTCATTCCAGATCTGTTTACAGAATCTCTAACCCAAGCAAGAAGGGCTAAGAAGCTGGGGCCTCTTCCTCTAACCCCCACTAGAAGACCAGAGGCTTCTGACCCCCACTTAGTACCCCGTCCATAAAGCAGAGGTGTCTCCCTGAGAGAAAGGGCCCCCTGTCTCTGTTCTCAGTTGTGGAAAAGTGGCTCATAGGCTTTTATTGGTGGATGGTGTGGGAGGAGAGAAGACATAAGAATGTTCTAAAGGTAACTGACTTTAGTTGGAAGGGAGGGTAGGAAAGGTTCAAGTCTAAGCGCACTGCAGAAAACGCTAGAGGTTTCATGGTAAGCTGTTAAGAAGACTAACAGATTGAGGACAGAAACATACTAAAGCACAGATAAACTAGAAGCTTCTCAAAGAGAATCAGGGAAAGAGACAACTTAGCAGCATTCTCTAAGCTGAGGACCAAAATCAAAGACCAGCCTCAAAAGCTAATTTTGCAAAGGGTCCAAATTTGAGCAAAGGAGACTGTAGAGCAATTTGTGTGCCTGGTCACTGTTGAAAACAATCAGTTGGTAATTACTGAAGGCTTGCAACAGGGCTCCATACCCAGAGAAGCAATTAAGTCAGCACAAAGACAAGAAAAAGACATGAAAAAACCTTGAAAGAAAACCACCACCATTTCCTGGTGGGTTTATGCAGGCCCGTGGCTGTGCTCTTTGAAGACCAACATTAGAGGCTACGGATGGTAGAAAGACTTCACTAAAATCGTTCATCCATGTTTTCAAACATGTCAATCAACAGCTACAAACACTGGAGAGTGGGGGAGAAGTCAGTATTCATGGCTCTTACAATATTTATTTTTAATTCATAATTTTTCTAAAAAAAGTGCAAGACACAAAAAAAGAAGTCTGACCTATACATGGAAAAAACAAAACAGAGAATTAAAACTGCCTTTGAGAAGGCACATATATAATATTTAGAAAACAAATAATTTAAAGCAGTTATTACAAAAATTAACTCAAAAGGAATTACAAACTCAAATTTCAGAGCCAAAATTCCAACACTCTTAGAAGAAAAGACAGGTGTAAATCTTTGCTATCTGGTGATAGGAGAGGTCTTCTTGGACATGACACAAAAATCACAAGCATCAAAAGAAAAACAATAAATAAAATATTATCAAAATAAAAAAAGTTTATGCTTCAAAGGATACTGCAAGCAATTAAAAAGACAATAGACAACTTAAAAAAAATTTAAAATAATATATATAATAAGAAACTTGTATCCAGAATATATAAAGAACTCTTCCAACCCAATAATAAAAAGCCAAATAAGCAAGTTAAAAATGGGCAAAGATTTGAACAGTCTGCAGAGAATACACAGATGACCAAAAAGGACATGGAAAGATGGACAGAAATCTCGTCCAGGAAATGTGAATCAAAACCACATGAGATGCCACTGCATAGCTACCATGGTGGCTTTACCAAGATGAACAGAAAGTGTTGGTGAGGATGTGGATACCCTGGAGCCCTCACAGGCTGCCCGTGGGAATGCAAAATGGTGCAGCTGCTTTGCGAACAATCCAGCCATTCTTTAGAAAGTTAAATACAGGGCTGGGCATGGTGGCTTATGCCTGTAAACCCAGCACTTTGGGAGTCTGAGATGGGCGGATCACTGAAGGTCAGGCGTTTCAGACTAGCCTGACCAACATGGTGAAACCCTGTCTCTACTGAAAATACAAAAATTAGCCTGGCATGGTGGCATGTGCTTGTAATCCCAGCTACTCAGGAGGCTGAGGCAGGAGAATCACTTGAACCTGGGAGGCTGAGGTTGCAGTGAGTCAAGATTGGGCCATTGTACTCCAGCCTGGGCAACAAGATCGAGACTCTTGTCTCAAAAAAAAAAAAAGAAAATGTTAAATATAGAAGTCTCCTGTGATTCATCCTGTGACCTACTTTTAGGTATATGCCCAAGAGAAACAAAATTATTTGCCAACACAAAATCTTGTACATTAGTGTTCATAGCAACATTATTCAAAATAGTCAAAAAGTAAAAAATACCTAAGTATCAACTGATGAACAATACATGAAATGTGGTATACGCATACCACCAAATACTATTCAACAGTGAAAGGAGATGCAGTACTGACACGTGCTACAGCTTGAGTAACTTGGAAACATTATGCTAAATGAAAGAAGCCAGTAGCCAGTCACATGGTTCCATATAAATGAAATGTGCAGCATAGGCAGATCTTTGCAAATAGAAAGAAGAGCGACAGCGTCTAGGTTGTGGGAGAACTGGGAATATTTAGGAGTGACTGGTAATGGGTAAGGGGTTCTTTTTTTTTTTTTTTTTTTGAGACGGAGTTTCACTCTTGTTACCCAGGCTGGAGTGCAATGGCGCCATCACGGCTCACCGCAACCTCCGCCTCCTGGGTTCAGGCAATTCTCCTGCCTCAGCCTCCCGAGTAGCTGGGATTACAGGCACACGCCACCATGCACAGCTAATTTTTTGTATCTTTAGTAGAGACGGGGTTTCACCATGTTGACCAGGATGGTCTCGATCTCTTGACCTCGTGATCCACCCGCCTCGGCCTCCGGTTCTTTTTGCAGCAACGAACATGTTCTGAACTTGAGTCTGGTGGCAGTTGCACAACTCTGTAAGTATAATGAAAAATGTTGAATCCTGTGCACTTTAGAAGGGTGACCTGTGGCGTTTGAATTGTATTTCAACAAAAAAGTGTTGAAAACAGAGAGGAGATAATAATATAATAATAACTTTAGCGTCTTAAGTTCAATATGTGCCTGTTTTATTAAGAGGCAACTATCACAACTCTAACAAGTTTTCATGGCAGTGGGAAATGCCACCCCCATCGCCCCATTTACCAGGACAGAGGGGCTACAGAGAAAGCTGAACTGTGCTGAGCCATCTGCTGCCTCTTCGCAGTGAGAGCATCTGAATCTGAAAAAAAAATGTGGTCACATCCATTTGTCCTGGTAATTTATCTAGTCAGGCCATGGGATTTGAAGTCAGCATTATGGGGCTCAGCAATTAATTACGGCTTGATTGTCCCGTGCGCTGCCATTCTTTCCCCCAAATGAGAGGGACGGATGAATGCTGCAAGGTGGCCGCTGCCTGTGGCGAGTTGGGAAACTCTGCTGGACTCCCCAGACGCCCTTGCTGTCTGCCAGCGTCAGCCCGGTGAGAGGAACACACCCGTGTAGCACCGTTTGGACTTGCTCAGTCGAGGGTGTCCCCACAGGCCTCGGGTTAGCGCCTCGGATCTGAAACAGCCTTGGTACTTATTTAGTCCGCAGCTCTCATTTTGACGACGCTGCACTGAAGCCAACGGACATTTGTGGCTTCACAAATGTGACTTCACAAAGGCGACTTTGTGATTCGTGCTGCAAAGCTGGCCGCAGAGTGAGCAGCAGGCACCCCTCCCGGCCCTCATTCTCACCCCTCCCAGTGCTGCCTGGCTTGGGTGGGCATGGGCCACAGCAGGTCTCTGGTCTGGCTTCTTAAGGCTCTTGGGACCCTGACCTTATGCACGGGTGCTGGGAGCTAAGTAAAACACCCCATCCTAGCAAGCCCTCCTGCAGTACACCTTAGAAATATAACATTGAGTTGATTTAGACTTGTTTCTAGACCTGAACTCACCTGCAGTTCTTGAAAAAGTAAGTTAAATGGGTTTTGTTATTAATTGAAACTTTATGATTATTAGCATATATGTGTATATAAAAGTATTATTGCATCAAATATGTGTGTGTGTGTGTGTGTTGTACTGGACCGAGCATAGAAAGTCAACACCAAGACAAAAGCATGCCAAATTGCAGCGTCTTTATTGCTGGTGGCCACAGAGGACTCGTGTCTCTCCAACCTGTGGCCCCAAAAGGAGGGTGTGTCAAGACCTTTTATGCCTGTAAACTACCTCGGGGGTGAGGGTGAGGGGTGGGGATGGGGCTGAGGGGCTTCAGACATTCCGAGGGCCAGTGGATTCTCTAAATCACCTCCTGGGCAGAGATGAGGGTGAGGGGCTCTGGACTCTCCGAGGGCCAGGGGACTTTGGATATTCTGATTGTTACTTAAGTGGTTTACGCAAGTCAAGATAAGTGTTAGTTTACACATTGTCTGGGTACAGGTGGAAATTACGGACCTTAGTTACTTATTACAAGTCACAGGGGCCAAGATGGCGTGGGTTTGGACTGCTTGCCTGTCACATTTAGGGTTACAGAGAGCAGTTTCAACAGAAAGCGGAGGTGTGGTTGAGGTGTGCAGGGTTATGGGGCTTTTACCATGTCA
>CM052652.1:148993421-149003777 GCA_028533165.1 Leontopithecus rosalia | reverse complement strand
ACATAATAGGTTCCCAGACTTTTTCCCTGATTCACCTCGCCCTATCATGTGCTAGGTGAACTTTGTCAGTCTGGGGTCAGAAGCAATTGCAGAGAGACTGCATTCCACCCCACTGAAATTTCCCCAATTGATTGCAATTTCACCCTTGAGTTTGCAGATCACCTACAGGAGCCAAGGTCCTCACATGCTTCCAGTTGACTCTGCCTAGGGTCTTTTTTTCCACAAGGTGAAAAGGGTTTGCAGGAACTGGATAAGCCTGTCTAAAACCAGAGGTTTAGCTCCTTATGTTTATGCCACATCAGCACAGAGACTCTTAGGTTAATTATCCAGAGCCATTTACTTAGCTCTGGGATGTATGTCAGCCCCTGCTGCAGAGAGCCAAGAGAAATGACTAATGGTAATTTCATTTCATAAAGAGCTTCGATGAGTCCTGTCCAAAATGAATGCCCTCCATATTTCCAAGGCAACTAGTTCCTGTTGGAAAAGAGTAAAGAGACCAACCAGCCGTGGCATGGACCAAGACTTCTAGAAACACTGGGCAGCAGGAGACAGAGTGGAGAAGACTTGAAGCACAGAGTTCACATGATTAGGTAAACTAATGTTGCATCCAAGGAAAAGGCACCGTGTGGCTGGGAGAGGCTCAGATTAAGGGCCTGATTGCTTTTTGTTGTGATAGTTGCCTTGTCTACACGACAGAAATCACAGCAGCCTCTCTTGCTGGTTTTACACACAGTTCTGTGAGCATAAAGACTTCTGCTCCGTTGGAGTTTGTGAGGAAAGGGTCTCTGAGGAGGTTTCACATGGACCCATGGGAAGCCCAAGGGCAGCTGGTATACACGATCAGCGTATGCGCACCCCTCACATGTCCAGTGTGCCCAGGATGCTGGGGCCACTGTTCTGTCATGATGACAATTCTCTGAAATTCTCCTTGAAATTCTGTGAGATTCCAGGACAGGCACAGCAGCACCTGCAAACACGTTTTCAAATGTTGGCCTCAGTATAGGAGAGAGGTGATGAAGAGGACATGATTGACTTGGGGCAGTGTGTTTCATTTAATTAATTGCAGTCGTGGGGGATTCTAAGTTAGTGTTTGTAGCACTATCAACTGGTTTTGTGAAATGGCAACCTCACCTGATCGACATGGGTGTTTAGCTCCTGAGTTAAGAACTGTTTGATGATGGTGAGTAACGCCAGCATTGCAGGGGGCTACAGTGCTCCTCTCTGAGAGCTGCATGTTTATTGGCAAGTATTATTGCCGGTGCCTAGGTGTGCTTTACTAAGGGTGCTGACCCCATGAGAGCTCCATACTAGATGTTATTCTGTGATACAAGAGAAAACAAAACCAAACGCTCCCATGCCACAGCTTCGCAGAACCCTTGGAGTCCCCAGCAGCTTGACACAGTGCCGAGAATGGCCAACATCTGGTTAGAGATGTTAGCAGAGGTTTCATCCTGGACAGATGGACTAGGTCTTCATAGAACAATGAGGCATGGAGATTATTAACAAATACACAGTCATGGCAGTCTTCAGCTCTCAACTCCTGCTTGAATGTGAATATAAAAAAGTACTAGACTGTGAATGTCAGTCACTACATTTGAGAAATGCAGCCTGGGAAATATTTAGATAAGTATTTCCAGAATGAGGTGGAACAGAGCCATACCAAAGTCTAGAAACTGATACATTTGTGGGTTTTCTGCATGTTCACATGTGAAAGATTATGGATAACACTAGTGTTAGCCACAGGAGCTGACTCACTGTGGAGAGGATCATGGCAGGCATCCTCAAGTGGGTACGTCTCCTGCTCTTATCAAGACCAGGGGTTCAGTCTTTGGCCCTATGACTCTGAACCATCCTACTGAAAGCATGAACAGGACCAAGATGCTTTCTTACAGATTGTGATGGATTTTATAATCTATTTTTAAAAGACTCAATAAAACGATTTTAAAATGAGAGCAAGGAAATGCATAATTACCATATTCTACTCATTGCTCATGTTGTGTGATTTCTTTTCCTGAGATTTATTTAGACTTTTGCCAATTTTCAGGGGTGTTGTTTGTGATTGGTGAAATGAGTCATAGTTTATGTGAGTGGAAGAGATTCAATAAAAAGGCAGTTTTGTAGGAAACAATGCAGCCCTGGGAAGATCTGGGAAGCGGGTCTATTAAAAGTGTCATGATATTGCCTAGAAATGGCCACCTTTTTCCTTTCCTTTAACAATTTGCAACCTTAACCATAGTGGTTACTCTGAAAAGAAGTGAGGTGAAAGGACAGAGATGATTATCTGGGTAACAGAAAAATATTGAGGTCTCATAAATCTGGGAGCGAGCACCGGGGAGTCACAGAAGAAGATGATGAAGAGCAATGGAGGAGACGCCGGGTCACCAGGCCTGTCATTCTGCCGGAGTGAATCAGCACATTAAAGGTATTGTGGAGCAGAGTCTCTTTGTCCTGGTGACACCTGAGCCAACTGGCTGTCTCCACCTCTCGTGATGGTCTCGTTCAGCTGGCAAATGATGCTTAGTGCCCAGGTCTTGCCCCGGCTAGTCCAGCCTAGCCCATGCTGACACCCAGTGCTGGGGCAGGTTTCGGCCTCACTGACTCCAACTGCTTTTCTAAGGAACCATCAGAGTCTGATGAAGATGTGGTCTGTCTTTTCAAATGCGATCCTCACTCAGTTTTTTGGTTACACTGACCTTTCCTGGATTTGTAAATACAATGTATATGTGTCCAATAAATCTCTGGAATTGCATATCCAAAGCTACTGTGAGTAAGCCCTGATACAGAGTCACGATTGTCCATAGGGACCGGGAAAGCAAAAGTAAGTAAATCTCACACATAAGCAGACCACTGGTTTTAGCTTTCACAGTGTGGGCATCCTCTTTTGCAGGTCCATTTGCCTGAGCTCCTAGCAAGAAGCGAATGGTTTTGAGTTTATGTTTCTTTCGTTGTGCTGTGGTTCCTTTTGGTGGAGTATAGGTTTAAGGAGCAGAATCAAGGATAGGGGGATTGGGTGGCAAGCAGGAAAAATGTATAATCTCTGTAATCTCTCGTTTTTAATAGAAGCTTCTTTGCATACATATGACAGTCACCCAGAAATCGACGTATGTGGACGTATGCCATGGACGTATCTGCAGGCACAGATAAGTGCATGACCTGAAATAGACAGTGACATTAACCCTTGACAGTTCGTGGGTTTGCTTTTGTATTCACATTGCCTTGAAGGAAAAGACAATCATTTTTAAGAAAACATGCATAGAAACTATTTTCAGGCTTCACAGTGGAGCTTAATGTTTCAACGGAAACACTAGGAAGGCTTTGATCATTTCTGTTCTGTGCTCAGGGCTCAGATGTATTAATTGTATTGACTTCCATATGTTTATACTAGAAACACACATTTGTCATTCCACCTCCAACTCTTTTTGTGAATAATCAACTACTGATGATGTTTAGTTTGCACTTTATTAATGCTTTATTTTGTAAATCCTGTATTGATGAATGATGAAGCCCATTTTCCAAAGTAAATCTAATGCTGTTCTCAGAATTATAATATTTTACAAGCTTCTGATTTCTTACGTTATTACCAAAGCCTCCATCTTCTCTTTCATTCCTAGCATCAGCCACTAGGCAGGTGACGTGTTAAAACACATACTTGCATATATAATGGACCTACACACTATTAACTGATGAACTCACTGAATAGATTTAATGTCTTTCAAAGACTAACACTGAGATACTAATATTTGTGTCCCAAGGTTTAGTGAAGATTAAACAAGGTATATATGAGAGGGCATGGCACTCGGTGGTTCCCTGGAAGACTCTATAAGTGATTATATAGCTGACGTGCTGGAGATCATTGATGATCGGACAGCTTCCCCAAGGCTGCTCAGATCTCAGCCGGAAGTACAAGCCCAGGTTTGCCCTCTGCACGTCGATGCTTGCTCCGCTACACCTCTCCTGACTTTTCTCTCTGTGCAGTGGTGATTCCCACCCAATAGTTAGCTGCCATTTACCTTTGGGGACTCAGGCAGTCACTGGCCACCTAGGGGAACAGCCATAGAACTCTGTGTTTTCCCAGGCAGGCTTTAACAGTTAGTTCTTAGCAGTTATTAGGCACCCCCTCCCCCACCTGACACTGTAACTGTTGCACATGAGAATGATTCGGAAACAGCCTGAAGTAAGGAAGAGGACTCTCTTAAGACCCTGGATCACACCTACTCATAGCTTTAAATGAAACATTGATTGGTCATTATTAATACCCATTTTTTTCATAATAAAGCAATATTTCTGTTCACCCTCCCTCTTTCTCTTCATCTTTCTTCCTCTCCTTTACTCATTTTTTTTTCTTTCTTTCCTTCTCTCAAAAAAAGAAAGAAATCAACTTGTAAACCTCTAGATCCAGGTCGGCAATGTCTCTCTCATTGCTTGATTTCCTTCCTTCCCTTCCCTCCCTCCCTCCCTCCCTCCCTCCCTTCCTTCCTTCCTTCATCCCTTCCTTCCTCCCTCCCTCCCTCCCTCCCTCCCTTCCTTCCTTCCTTCATCCCTTCCTTCCTCCCTCCCTTCCTCCTTCCCTCCCTTCCTCCCTTCCTTCCTTCCTTCATCCCTTCCTTCCTCCCTCCCTTCCTCCTTCCCTCCCTTCCTGCTTCCTCCCTTCCTCCCCACCATCCAAAAAAAAAAAGACCCTGGAGTTCCCCGCAGAAGGCACTTGTGTGCCAGCCGTCTAGTGCTTTGAATGGTCGAGCTCTTTTTCTGAACTTGTGAATTTCATGACTTTGCACCCTGAGCCACCTAGATGGTTTTCTCCTGCACAAATTCCAACTTCTCCAGTTCATCTTGAATATGTGAATGGCAAGGTCGTGTTTCTTCCCCTGCAGGTTGGAATGAGATGTGCACCAAGAACAGAGTTCACATCATCGGAGTAGCTCATTAGCGCCACCCCCAGGTGGGCACACCAAGAGGCTAGTATTTTCAAAAGGAGGAATCACGTATTGAGCCCGATTTCCAGAGGCAGGGGAAGAAAAACAGTGCATTGCATCATCATTTTAATAAGCACCACTATTTTCAAAGCCTCTGAGAGCATTTTATTTACCTATAAACCAGAACACTAAAATGTAAGGAGCAGAATGCTTGGAGCATGAGATGGTGAATTCCACACTCTGCCATGCAAGTGGGAAGTCTCATCTAATTGTTGATGTGCCTGATTCTTCTCTAAGAATTCAGGTCCAGTTAGGATGCTCTGCGTCTTTGCCAGTAATGAAAGCTGAATAAAATGTCGGGACCTGCGCATGTCTGTGTGGCAGGGGCTCGGCTCTCCAGAACTCTCTGAAAAAGCTGCAGTTTGAAATCATTCTAGCAACTTTATTCAAATACATTAATGAAATCAGCATGCATTTAAAATAACTGCTGGTTAAAACAACAGACTTTTCTCAAATGAAGACGCACACATGGCCCACAAACATGGAAAAAGGCGCCACGTCACCAGTCATCAGGTGAATGAAAATCAAAACCACGATGATATACCGTCTCACATGAGTCAGAATCGCCAATAGTAAAAATCCTGGAAACGCCATGATCACACCACCGCACTCCAGCATGGGTGACAGGGTGAGCGCAAGTCCCTTAAAAAAAAAGTCAAGAAATAGATGCTGACAAGTTTTTGGAGACAAGGGAACACTTACATGCTGCCAGTGGGAATACAGATCAGTTCAGCCACGGTGGAAAGCAGTTCAGAGATTTGCCCAAGAATTTAGAACCATCGTCTGACCCAATAATCCCACTACTGGCTGCATACCCAAGGGAATATCCATCTTTCCGCCAAAAGGATAGGTGCACTTGTATGCTAATCACAGCACTATTCAAGACAGCAAAGTCAGAGAACCAACCTGGGTGACTGGATTGGTGCATTGGAGAAAGAAAATGTGGTGCATGTATACTGTGGGACACAACAAAGCCATAACAAGCAAAATCATATTCTTTGCAGTAACATGGATGCAGCTGGAAGCCATTATCCCAAGTGAATTAACGCAGAAACAGAAAATCAAATACCACCTGTTCTCACATATAAGCGGAGCCTGAATGCTGCGTACTCCTGAGCACGAAGACAGAAACAATAGATACTGGGGACTCCTAAAGGAGGGAGGAAGGGAAGTAGACAGTGGTTGGAAAAATGCCTGTTGGGTTCTGCATTAACTGTTTAAGTGGTGGGTTCACCAGAAGCCCAAACCTCAGCATTATGCCATGTTTCCAAGCAACAAACCTGCATGTGTAGCCCTGAATCTAAAATGATCTTAAGAAAGTAAAAACCAAGCCCCATATAACTACAGGGGGAGGGGAAGAGGGACAAACCCAGTCATAGAGCTACAGGCCCTGTGGACACGACGGATGGCAGGGATGGATTCGGGGACGCCCGCTCCGAGTACAACCGTCCTGGAAAGGGGAGGTGCTTTCCTCCGTTTGCTGTGTGCTTTGCACTAAGCTCTTGTCCACCCACTGTTGGCTGAAAACAGTGAGGTCATCAGGGTCTACTCCTCTCCCTAATGTATGACAGCAGCACATGAGTATATGACATGTAACTGTACACATCTGTATTTCTCGGTGGCTTAATTTATCGTCACGCTGTATGCATAAACTGTCCAGCACCATGCTGGAGTACAGCAGTCACGTCACCCCATGACCACTGTGACTGAAATCAGCAATAGATTTCTTTGGCATTGTAAATGAAACTCCTGTCACTTCATAATGAGACGAGGAATCTGAAATTGGATATTTCTGTGGAGGCGCACAGTTATGGAGATAGAAAATGCACAGGGGCTATGACTCATGTGCATCCCTCCTACTGTATCTCAAGTTCACCAAAGTGCGTTTTCCCTTAGAAGTAGATGGTGTGTTTCCTGAATGCTCATGTCTTTCGGACAGGAATGGGCACGTGTGCTTCTGCACGAAGGAAGACTTGGAGAGGAGGACCCGGATCACTTCTGCCCCCGATACAAGAAGATGCCTGTGAGGCGCTGCTGCCCAGTTAGTGCTGCCTCTGGTATCACATTATTTCCGGTTGTGCTTTGTGCCTTTTTAGATGAAGTCAAAAGACATAGCTCAAGGTGGGGTTGGATGGTGTGTCGGCTCAACTGGGTGGACCTGACAGAGGCCTCCACACATCTGTGCTAGCCTGAAACAGACTGTGCTCAGCATCGAGCAAGCCCAGACTTGCTTCCAGCAGGGAGAGCTGCCGGGCTGCACGCAATTCCATTCTTCATGGGATGCACGCATGTATGTGTGTGTGAGAGCGTGTCTGTGTGTGTGAGAGACAGCGTGTGTGAGTGTGTGAGAGCATGTATGTGTGAGAATGTGTGTGTATGTGAACGTGTGTGTGTGAATGTGTGTATGTGAAAGTATGTGTATATACATGAGTGTGCATGGGAGAGTGTGTGAGCATGTGTGTGTTTGTGTCTGTGTGTGAAAGCAAGTGTGAGAATGTGTGTGTGAATGTGTGTATGTGAACGTGTGTGTATATGAGTGTGTGTATGTGAAAGTGTGTGTGCATGAGTGTGTGTGGGAGACTGTATATGTGAAAGGGTGTGTGAATATATATGAGTGTGTGGTTGTGTGTGTGTGTGTGTGGTGAGACTGTGAGAGTGTGTGGGAGTGTGTATGCATGTGTGCGTGTGTGTGCGTGCATGCATGTGTGCATTTGTGCATTCATGTGGTGGCTGAATCCACTCTTTGGAGTATGTATGAATCAATCTACATACTTTGATCCTGTTCTAAATTCAGTGCAGAAGCAGCACAGAGAGTCCCGAGTGGCGAGGCTTCCTGACCTTGCCGCCCCTCCTCATGGTCCTCCACGCAAAAAAGAGCTGCCAAGGCTACAGCAGCAAGGCTGCAGATGGCAGAAAAGCGAGAACAAGCGCTAGGCTGGGAGGCAGATGGTGCATGAGCAGCTTGGAAGGGGCTGTGGTCTGGTCCTGGGAGACAGGAAAATGGCTGTGAAGGAAACACTGTGTTTGAATTGGAACACCACATCTTTCTTTTGAGAGTACACCCCTTACTAAACAGCATCTTACAACACCGCACTCTTATATAACTCTACATACTGTTTATTTTTACAGATGATAAAAACGTTGGCAGTAGGTAAGTGCCTGCCGCCTAACAAGGACTGGATTTGATATTAAATCTTTCTTCCTAAGCTCCAAGTCTAAGCTCTTTTACAAACACACGTCCTCTTCTGGATGGACTTAACTTTCTCATTCTATCTCTCTGTGCTGCTTATGCAAATCACTTGTCAGTGTATCTTTTCCTATCAAATGATAAGATCCTCAAGGAAAGACATCCCTGCTTTATAAGTCTTTGATTCCCACAGCCCCTCAGACGATGAGTTTTGTCGTTGGGCTTTATTGAGTGACTGGATGGATGGAGGCTGAACTATTCAATCTACTACAATGAGATATACTATTCAATCTACTACAGTGACACAGAACTGAGACCTGTCTTAGATGCTTGCTGTGCCCTGTAAGCATGGAAATAAAGAACAATTTTAAGTTTCTTTAAAAGATATTCCATATTCATTGCAGCACTGTTTACAATAGCAAAGACCTGGAACCAAAAAAAAAAAAAAAAAAAAAAAAAAAAAGATATTCCAGGCACCTAGGCAGCCCTGAGAGGTTATCTAGTGACTTAGTAGGCAAGAAGGTAATTGTAGCTAAAAACTATAGCCAAGGAAGGCAGTCGCGAGATGCTGGATTCCCTAGAGAAACTAGATTATATATTAACATATATCCCTGAGTTGTTTTTTAGAAACCGAGACCTTACCAAATACATCGGCTGGCACCTGGACAAGGGGCAGCTGAGGACTGAGCTCTGACTGCCATTCTTTGTTCTAAATATCTTCCTAAGGGGCCTTAAGGAGGTCACACCAACAGGCCAGACTTCACATTCTTTCATGCTGAACCCCAAGTCTTTAGACAAAGATTCCCTTGCTTAATCAATTGCAAATCAGAAAATCTTTGAATACATCTCTGACCTGAGGACCCCACCTGAGATATCCCATTTCTCAGTGTAAAGCCTCTATGTATGATTTGTAACCTTGCCCGAAACACCTACCTCCCCACCTTTAAAAACTCTTACCTGTAAGCCGCCAGGGAGTCCATTTCTTAAGCATTAGCTTCCCCTCAATGAATGCCTCACTTACTCCAGCACCTAAGCCCCGCATCAGCATTTGCTGCACTGGGCAGGTGGACGCAAGTTCAGTTCTGTAACGACAGAAGAACTGAAGTCCCTTAGGAGTCTCGCAGATTGAGCATGAGATAGTGGGACGTGAGCAGAATGTCCTGGAATTTTTCTAGACACAATATTTGATCTTGGGTAAAAACGCCGTGCTTCGTGTTTATTTCATAAACCGTAGTCAAAATTTAGGGGCCTGTGATCTAAATGAGAGCGAAAACCTGAACCGAAGAATGTGACTGACTCTTTGTATCTGAGCATATTGAATCATGCCTATAACGTAAGTTTAGAAAATAAACCCTGAAAGGCACGTGGAGGGCGCTCTGAAACAACGAACAAACAGCAGCAAAAACAACAAAAATCCTTGTTTACTGGGTGCTCTGGCCTTAGAGAAAACGATGACTGTGAAAATACAGGGTAAAAACGCCATTCGCAAGTATGGATCCAGAAAAGGCTCAACCGCAGTCTAAACCATCATCAACTCTCCCTAGTGTGAAACGGAGTCAGTAACTGGCAGTCTAAACCAGCATCAACCCTTCCTAATCTGTGAAACGGAGTCAGTAACTAGCAGTCTAAACCAGCATCAACCCTCCCTAATCTGGGAAATGGAGTCAGTAACTGGCAGTCTAAACCAGCATCAACCCTTCCTAATCTGTGAAACGGAGTCAGTAACTAGCAGTCTAAACCATGACAAACTCTCCCTAGTGTGAAACAGAGTCAGTATCTAGCAGTCTAAACCATCATCAACCCTCCCTAGTGTTAAACGGAGTCAGTAACTAGCAGTCTAAACCATCATCAACCCTCCCTAATCTGTGAAACAGAGTCAGTAACTAGCAGTCTAAACCATCATCAACCCTCCCTAGTGTGAAACGGAGTCAGTAACTTGCAGTCTAAACCATCATCAACTCTCCCTAATCTGGGAAACAGGGTCAGTAACTAGCAGTCTAAACCATCATCAACCCTCCCTAATCTGTGAAACAGTCAGTAACTAGCAGTCTAAACCATCACCAACCCTCCCTAGTGTGAAACGGAGTCAGTAACTAGCAGTCTAAACCATCATCAACCCTCCCTAATCTGTGAAACAGAGTCAGTAACTAGCAGTCTAAACCATCATCAACCCTTCCTAATCTGTGAAACGGAGTC
>CM052652.1:148931239-148985496 GCA_028533165.1 Leontopithecus rosalia | reverse complement strand
CATCAGCAGTGAGACAGGGAAACAGCGGCCATCAGCAGTGAGACAGGGAAACAGCGGCCATCAGCAGTGACACAGGGAAACAGTGGCAATCAGCAGTGAGACAGGGAAACAGCTGCTGTCAGCAGTGACACAGGGAAACAGTGGCCGTCAGCAGTGAGAAAGGGAAACAGCGGCAATCAGCAATGAGACAGGGAAACAGCGGCCGTCAGCAGTGACACAGGGAAACAGCTGCCGTCAGCAGTGACACAGGGAAACAGCGGCCATCAGCAGTGAGACAGGGAAACAGTGGCAATCAGCAGTGAGACAGGGAAACAGAGGCCGTCAGCAGTGACACAGGGAAACAGCGGCCATCAGCAGTGACACAGGGAAACAGCGGCCGTCAGCAGTGACACAGGGAAACAGCGGCCATCAGCAGTGAGCTGCTGAGATAGCAGAGACAGCGGTGATCCTTATAAAGGCAGGATGATGGGAAACTGAGAGATGGCAAGAAGGTGACCAGCGAGGTGGCAAGAAGTCACAATTGGCAGTCAGCCAGACAGTGAGAGGCAATAACTGGAGACAGGTGGAAAGGCAGTGTTTGCTGATTGACAGCTGGTGGGACAGTGAGATACTGAGAGGCAGCAATTAGCGGTCAGTGGAGTCGTAGGGTGGTGCGGGGTGATCAGTGGGGTCGGAGACGTGGTCAGATGATGATCAGTGCTAGGGTGATCAAAGCTGCAGCGTCATAACACTAGCCACGGGCTCTTTGAACAACCACCATCATTCCTGGCAGCTGGTGGAGCCCAGTGGGTCCATGAGCAGCTGCAGCACCCCCACCTCATGTGGGACCTGCCACTGTAGCTGCTGAGTCACGGATCTGCACTGACACCTCCCCTTCCCTCCACAGCAGCTGAGTCCACCCAACCTGGGGAATCCTGGGGAGGAGACCTTCACCCTGGCCTTGGTTGGTGCCATTTTGGCTCCTGTGGGCAGGAGAAAGTCCCCTTGGCCTTACCCACCAACACAGCATGAATCAGGAAATAAGGCCTTTGGCTGGAGGGCCAGTTCGAAGTCCTAACCAACTACGTCCTTCTCATCCTTTCTCTCAGTCCTTTCCCCTCTAATGCTAGTTTGTGTTTCTGTCGTTTTTTAATTTATGTTCTGTTTGCAGTTTTTCCTTTGGCTCCTCACTAACTGCATTTGGGCAGTTGTTGAAGGCGGGACACGCAGCTGTGAAAGATCCCTGCCGTGTTGGCTCTGGGATGCCAGGGTCATGCTGTTCTGTGGCCCCAGCCCGGCTTTCGGGTTTCGCTGCTGGCAGGCCCCTGGGTGCTCCAGATGTCTTGGCATTTGGTGTGGATGTAGTCCACAGAGCAGGTGGAGACTGGGACCCTCCACGGCGGATACACAGGCACTCCACGTTTTCTGCATTGGTTATTTTTGGCCATGCCCTGGATGCTCTGAGGGCTTTTGCATTGGCATTCCTTCTCAGGTGATGAGGTGAAGGTCCACCCTAGGGGAATCTTGGTCTTGCCTTTTCTTGTTTTCTGCCCTGAAGTTATTATTTTCCGTAACAACATTTTCATTTTTATTGTCACTTTATCATACTTTTCTTTGTACACTTTACTTAATAAAATACTTCTTTTGTCAAATTTCATTCAGTGACAAATGATTATAATCCACTTTCTCATGCCTTTACCTATGCTTGCTCTTTCTTTCTTTGTTTCTTTGTTTCTTTGTTTCTTTCTCTCTCTTTCTCTCTCTCTTCTTTCTTTCTCTTTCTTTCTCTCTCTCTCTCTCTCTCTCTCTCTCTCTCTCTCTCTCTCTCTCTCTCTCTTTCTTTCTTTCTTTCACAGAGTCTCGGTCTGTCACACACGTTGGAGTGCAGTGGCACCATCTTGGCTCACTGCAATCTCCACCTTCTGGGTTTAAGCGATTCTCCTGCCTAAGCCTCCTGAGTAACTGGGATGACAGGTGTCCACTGCCATGCCGGGCTAATTTTTGTATTTTTAGTGGAGATGGGCTTTCACCATGTTGGTCACGCTGGACTCGAACTCCTGACCTTGTGATCCACCCCCGCTTGGCCTCCCAAAGTGCTAGGATTACTGATGTGAGCCACTGCACCCAGCCCCTATACTTACGGTTTCTTTGCAAGAAGTAAGAATCTAAGACAGGAAAATAGCAAGGGCCCACTTTTCTACTCTCTCGCTAGACTTAACAAAGTCATGTGCCCCCAGAAATCCTTGTTAGACGTGAAGACAATGACAAGCATTCAGGGGACTTGCCACTGGGGTGCCTTTTAGTCTATTGGAGCAAATTTATATGTGACTTAATTTTTCTGTTGTGACCACTTGGGCCCAACATAAATTGAAAAACCAAGAGATTTGGCCTAAACATGGTTATATACATTGTATTTCACAATTACACATATCCTATTAAAAAATGGGAAGAGGACGCTTAGGTACAGGCTTTTAGGGCCCTTTACTGGCTCATGTTACTTCGAGGCACCAGGAAGCAGCACGTATGGGCTCCCTCCTAGCTTCTCCCCCCAGAAGGCCTATGCTCTTCTTGGAGTCTCTTCAGACCCCCAGTTCTGAGGTCCTGCCAGTCCTTGAACACAGAATTTCACTCCAGGGTCATCAGGTACCCCTCCCCCTTATCCAGCTAGCCCGGCTGCCTGAGAAATTCCAACCAGTACCACCAGAAGTGGGGTCCCATATCAGCCCCCTGCAGTCAAACGTGTCCATTGTGGGAAGCAGTTGATGGAAATGAGGGAACACTTAGAGTACATTTCAATTCACTTAGAGCCATTTTCAATTGTGATTTGGTTTTATACAAGGAAAAATTCAACCAGTTTTCAGAGGATCCAGAAAAGTTTATAGAGTTTACCAAGCTGTCCATGTTCTTTAATTTAAATTGTAATCACTTGCAAGTATTGTCTGCTTGCTGTGCCACAGGAAATAGCAGAAGAAAAACAGTGTGGGGCCAGGCGTGGTGGCTCAAGCCTGTAATCCCAGCACTTTGGGAGGCCGAGGCGGGTGGATCACGAGGTCAAGAGATTGAGACCATCCTGGTCAACATGGTGAAACCCCGTCTCTATTAAAAATACAGAAACTTAGCTGGGCATGGTGGCGCGTGCCTGTAATCCCAGCTACTCGGGAGGCTGAGGCAGGAGAATTGCCTGAACCCAGGAGGCGGAGGTTGCGGTGAGCAGAGATCGCGCCATTGCACTCCAGCCTGGGTGACAAGAGCGAAACTCCGTCTCAAAAAACAGAAAAAGAAAAGAAAAGAAAAAGAAAAACAGTGCGGTTAAGCCAGTCATTTATGACAAGTTTAGAGATGTTTAAACTTAGGGAAAAGAAACAAATTCTGCTCCATTTCTGTGCTGTGTGGTTGAGGCGCTCAGGGAATGTACTAATGCAGACCCAGACTCCCCAGAAGGGCAAGCTTTCCTGTTAAGGGGTTAATTACTCAATCTGCTGTGCCTGATGTTAGGAAGAAGCCAGAACAAGCAGCAATGGGACCTCAGATCCTTGTGAGCCAACAGGGCCTTTAATGTTTGTAACAATAGGGAAAAGGCAAAAGATGTGGAAAACACAAAAGAAAGAGGCAAAAAGTGCAATTAGTAATGGTTGCTTTGAGCCCTCTGCCACCTCAGAATTACCCATCCTGAGAAAGTATAAAATTGGTCTCTGAGATGCCGAGATGACAGCCAGCAACTTGCTGGTCCTGGGCCAGAGCGAGTGTGCCTACCATAAGCAAAAGGGCCATTGGCAATGAGAATGTCCTAACTGTGGCTGGTGGGAGAGGAAAAGGCTTCCTGTCAATACTAAAGCTAACCTTCTCCCACGAGCCCCAACAAGCTGCCTTGCTCAGCTAAGTTTACTGGGGGTCTTGGATTCTTGATAGAGCAGACAGCTTCCCACAGTGGAAGATCAGCAGCCACCTGAACATTTTTCTTTGGAGTCTCCATAGCTGGGGGAGCTCTCGGGCAGCTCAGTGATGCCAAGGTCTCCCTTTGAGCAATGTGGTTTGCCCTTTCTCTTCCTTATTTGATGCTACAGAATCCCTTTCCCTGCCTCCATGCCTGTTGGGGTAAACAAAGTTTAACTAGATAGACAGGTCAGGATTTTGTAAATAGCTTGAATCCAGTTGTTTTATTTAGGTCACTTTGCTATGTTTGTTTATGTATATATACAAGTATTGTGATGTATATTATGTCTAACATGCTATCCAATTGGCTTATAAAAAAGTGTTGAATAAATTGAACAAATAAGACTAATCTAAACCTGTTACTTCAAAGAAAATGTCTCTTCTAAAATTTAACTTCAACTTTAAGAAATTTAACTTTAAGGTGTTTACTCAGGTAAAATGGTTAAAATGGCTTTAAATGGTAACCAGCTTTGCATGCTATCTTGTTTCTTAGAGGTAGTCTTGGTAAAACAGTTAAAAATAGAAAAGTTAAATGCATGTTAATAGAATAGATGCTTAGTGAGCTTTCTGTGTAGTTTGAAATCATAAAATTGGGCCTGGTGTGGTGGCTCATGCCTGTAATCCCAGCATGTTGGGAGGTTGAGACAGGCAGATTACCTGAGGCCAGGAATTCGAGACCAGCCTGGTTAACATGGCGAAACCCTGTCTCTACTAAAAATTCAAAAAAATTAGCCAAGCATGGTGGTGTGTGGCAGTAATTCCAGCTACTAGGGAGGGTAAGGCAGGAGAATTGCTTGAACTCAAAAGGCAGAGGTTGCAGTGAGCCGAGAGTAAACTGCACTCCAGCCCAGGCAGCAGAGAGAGAATCCATCTCAAAAAAAAAAGTCTTAAAATTGTACAGTGGTTCTCATCTATAGATGTCAATGTCTGCTGGGCAGTTCAGAATTTCTGGCTTCCTGGGTTTGTATAAAATGTACCAAAAAATGTATTATTTATTGGGAAACATAATTTTTGTTTAATTCAAAAGTTCTTAAAAGGGATGTCCAAAATATGAAGGAACGAGTGAGTAGAAAAAGGAGATGTAAAGAAAATTATAATTAAATTTATATACATATGTTTGCAAAGAAGGATATAAAAAAGAGTAGCTTTGTATATAAAGGATCTTGTATTGTAAATTCTTGTCCTAAAATAAAATGACTGGTTATTTAAAAAAGAGGTAGTATAGAAAAAAGTAAGAAAGTCTAAGCTTATTATAAATGGTCTGTGTATGTCATAATAAGGTTTGTGCAGGGGAATTTATGAAAGAAATTTTGTATAGGATTAAGCCTGCTATGATTGAAAAGAAAGTCTTTGAAATATACTTTCTAGAAAATTATCTACATATTGAAACTAAGTTTTCTTAAGGTATTGATTTGCTAAATCATGGAAAACTTTGCTTTTAATGCTATAACCAGCTTCTTCTAAAAATTCTTGTATTTGTGTCTGCTAGATTCAACTACTGCTCTGTCTTGCTGCTTTCAGATGTTTCTCCCCTTATGAAGGACTCAGATGGCAGCTCTCTTCTTCAACTCTGTCATCAGCTCCTGTGATTCTGACTGTTGTGGCCTGATGTTAATGTGCTTTGCCTTACAAGTCTATGGGAGTGATATTTCCTCCAATAGAGCTTGATTCTATGCCCTTGGTTTTTCTTGATGAGTAATATTTTGCTTTTCATTTTTGACTCTTGTATTGCTTCAGAGGATTTTAAGGGTTAATGAGTACCTGGTCCCTTACATTCTCACCTGATCTAGAATGTTTAATTGGCTTATAAGTCTTTTGACTTATAAGAGACTTATAAGTCTCTTGGCCAAAGAAAATCCCAAATAAATTTTAAAAAATTACCCTAACTCAAGCCATGACATAAAATATAAAACAGAAAACAGAACATCAGACACACCTCACTATGGCCCTTTAAAATTTAGGCTAGGTTCAAAATGCATTTCAAAAATTATAAAAACAATGCACAAAGCAAAAAATAAAAAAAAAATTCAGTCTTACTAAAAACTTTAAAAAAGAAATAGATCCCCTGAGGATTAGTTATAATGATGTGAAAGGGCTCTTACTGGGTATAGTTAAATACCCTCACTGCTCTTACACCTTAGGGAATTGCTGGTTGGGTACATTTGCCTAGGATTAAACCTGTTTCTTATGAGTCCCCACAGGCACAAGATCAGGACACTATTACCTACATTTCCAAACCCTAGAAAACTTTAGGTTGCTGTTTTACAAATGCATAACTAAATAACATGATGCTGTGTGTGGGCATAGGAGCATTAATTTTTCTCTTCCTTCAAATTATAATGTTTTTGTTTAGACTCTTAGTAAAGTCTCTATCTTCTAGGCTCCAGATAAGGAAAATGCCAACACCAGTCTTCCAACATATCCTGTCTTCTAACCCAGAAAATGAGAACATGCTGCCTTTGGGCCCCTTAGATCTGACATCTGGAGATTTTACTCCTCCAGTGCTAGTCAGGGACTACACGCATAATCAGCAAGAAGCAGGTACAGAAGATGGACCACTGCCCTTCTGCAGACCCTTAAGATTCCGGAAGACGAGCTAATCTTTGGTGCTAAACATCCTGTCCTGTGACAATGTCTATCTTTCAAAACTCACTCTAGGCACTCCATGTTTCCAGCAATTTTAAAGTTTTAGGTTAATTTGGAGCCTTGGAAAATTAAAATGAAAGATATCTTCATTTATTCATTCCACAAATATTAGCTAAGCATCAGCCATGTTGTGTATTGCCCTGGGACTGGGGTTATGATAACAATAAAAGCTCATTTCTGTTTTCCAGCAGCTTAGAAGCCTGTGGAGTCTTTCTCAGAAGAATATTTTTAGATACATAAAATGAAATACATAAGATTAAAAAATAAATGAGTTACTATGAGATATTGTTATTTAATTGTCTGAAAAGTTGTGATATTGTAATATGTGTAATTTTAATTAACGTATTAAATAACAATGTTAATAAGATATAAATACATGTGATTTTTATCAGTGACAAAGACGTAGGTACTAATAGTTCAGTTTTTTCTTTTTTGCTGGCATTTATTATAGAAATAAATTTTAGGCCAGGCGTGGTGGCTCAAGCCTGTAATCCCAGCACTTTGGGAGGCTGAGGTGGGTGGATCACAAGGTCAAGAGATCGAGACCATCCTGGTTAACATGGTGAAGCCCCGTCTCTACTAAAAATACAAAAAATTAGCTGGGCATGGTGGCACATGCCTGTAATCCCAGCTACTCAGGAGGCTGAGGCAGGAGAATTACCTGAACCCAGGAGGTGGAGGTTCTTGTGAGCCAAGATCGTGCCACTGCACTCCAGCCTGGGTAACAAGAGTGAAACTCCATGTCAAAAAAAAAAAAAAGAAAGAAATTTTAATATTTTGTTAGATTTACATGAAAAAAGGTACAAGTTTTTTCATTCAAGTTTGTGGAATCACTGAATGCTGTTCATGCATTCTTAGGGGGTGTAGATCTGTGATATTCTGTGGGGCTGACAGTGCCTTAAACAAAATTGGTAGTGGGAGAGTAGAGAATGCCAAGGGCTTCATTCAGTTAAGCCAGTCTGCTTCTTTACAGTCCATTTTGGAGACTGAATCTGACAAAAAAAGTGGAAAATTGTAGCCAGCTCTGAACAGACAGATGACCAGAGCCACCATCTTGGAGAGGAATCCCTCCAAGGAGCTTTTAGGGGAAGGCGTCCCTGGTGGGCTCACATAAACCCTCCAGGCTCCCCATCCTCTCTGCCTTGCTGAGCCTTATCTCAGAGATGCCAAGCCAAGGCTTTATTCAAGTAGGGACAGGTTTCTTATGGAGTAAAATTAGGAGCCAAGGCTGGGCTGATGAGTCCCTCAACTTGGGACATACATTTCCCCTGACAAAGCTTCCTTCTCCATTTGCAGGGTGCTTGATCCCAGACACCAGGATCTATTTCTCACAGTTATGAACAGAGAAAAACCAGTTTTATTGCCATCATTTTAGAGGAGAAAAACAGAATCTTAAATTACTTCAGGAAATGAAAGCTACCTTTTAAGAGTTATTGTTAGCTGTATAACATTGAGCTATGTAAATAAAAACTAAGGCAAGAAGTTTAGAGTGTTATTAAAGTGAATAGAAGATATTTCAGCATTATACAAAAGGTCTTAGTCCTCCGTGGAGATAAATCATTGTAACATTGAATATGCTCAGAACAGCGCCTGCTTCTGTCTCAAATCTGCTGCACCTGCATTCCTTCCCAAAATTTTTAATGGAGTCTCTATTTCCAGTTGCTCAGGTAAAAAACAATGCAAACACCCTTGCTTCTTTTTAAAATTCCCACCCCACATTCAATTCATCAGCAAATGCCGTTGGCTTGACCTCTGATACATGTCCAGAATCGAACCCTTTCTCCACACTCCCTGCCTGCACTCACACTAAAACTGTCATTCAGTGACCTTCCCTGCTGCCATCAAGCACATCTGCTGTCCTTCATCCACCCAGCCTTATTTCTCATTCCAGGGAGAGAACTGTGCATTCTGCCTTTCCTGCCACTATGCTCTAGGAATGCCTCCTTTCCTCATCTGCTCTGGAAGCTTCTTTTTCTCACCTCTGGACTCTCATAGCCGCGTGACAGGGATTTCAGTTGCTATTGCTCCCCACATGGCAAACCCTGCACCACCCACTGCAGGGAGCACCCCCTGTGCCTCCAAGGGCCCAGATGGGTTGAGAGACTGGTCTATGGCCTCTTCCTGTGGTCAGTGTCCACATCTACTCTACTTATGCCCCAGAGTGACTTCTCTCAATGAGATGCCAGGTGTGTACCCTCCATCCTTTGCCCTCATTCAGAGACATGTGCCTGTCTCCATAGGACTCACCTGCTTTCCTGCCACACCCCTCCATGCTGGGGACATCTGACGGAGTTTGCCCTTCCCCAGGAAACTGCCAAAGAGCCTCAGATGGGTTTTTTTCTAGTTAATTTTCCCTGAACCCTAACTTACAGTAAAAGAATGATGGGGATTTGTGAGAGACACAGAAGGAGCCAGGGATTTTGTGAGCCTGCCCAAGTCAGATTTTTATGTTTATAGCCCTCATGTCCTGTGTCTTTAACCATCTCTTCTCTACTGGCGCTTTCTCATCAGTTTAGAAACGTGTCAAGTTCTCTCATATCAAAAAGACACCTTTATTTTCACCATTCACACACAGTCAATACTGTTTTTCTTTCTGTTTCAACCGTCATGCTGCATTTTTTCAATCATTTATTTATAGGGATATTATCTTAGGACATTCAGTGCGGCAGAAAATGAGGTCCACCCTCCTTGACTCCTTTATGTCTTAACCCAAAGAAATCTGGATTTCTCCAATCCATTCCACTAAGACATTATTGCAAATAAGCTCAGCATTGCTAAGCCCAGGCAGCATCTGCCCCTCTCTGTGATGGGCTTGCTGGTGCCTTAGGTTTCTTGAGCACCCCTTTGCCTCTATGATCTCATTTTCTCATTCTTCTCCTTCTTTCTAACCATTCCCTCCATCTACTCTCCCACATGCCATTCTCCTGGGTATTTTTTGAAGTTCAGTATTTGGTTTCCCATTAAGCTACCTCATGTAATTGAATGGCATCCTCTTTCATTTACTTGATGATGAATCCCAAATCTACAACCTGCACCTGGACTTCCTGTCTGAACTTCAGGATTTCCTGTTCAGCCATCTGATGAACACTGTCATGGGCACACTTCACAAGTATCCAACACAAATGTGTCCCAAATATAATTAACCACAAACTTGTAGGTGAACCCAGGAAATCCACTGGGCATGTCCAAGATTCCCTCCTTATCTTTTGTCTTTACACCTTTCCAATCAATCAATGATCAAGACCTAATGATTTTACCTCCTGATTATTATTACATTTATCTTCTGTCAGGTCTTTCTACCAACGCCTGCATTCAGGTGTCAATCTTTCATGTTGCCCTGGGCTGCTATCTGCTCTCCCAGCCTCTGGATTTGGTCCTAGAAAAGCTCTGAATTACAAGCCTGTTACTTCCATTCCAAAACTCATCTTCACACCGAAGCCTGAAGTTTGGCAGTAAGTCACGTGAGTCCTTCATAGCTGAATGTCACCTGCCTCTTTGTCCATATCCCCTGTCTCTCTCCTTATACCTTGCTCTTGAATGTGGGCTTGCCTATGGGTCTTGCTTATGCTACACTTTCCAAAGAGCTTTGGAAAGAAAGAAAAAAAGGTTGAGACACTCATTTATGTGCACTGCCCCCCATTCCCTCCCTATTCTCCATGGATGCCTCTAAACTGGTGGTTCTCAAACTTGGCTGCTCACTGTTGTCACTGAGGGGAACTTCCTGAAATTCCTGATACCCAAGATACACACACACCAATTATACCAGAATCCCTGGGTTTGGGATGTAGGCTCTTTTTTTCTTTTTCTCCAAAGCTTTTTGGTAATTCTAGCATACAAGTAAGTTTGAGACCCAGGACTCAATGTCAGTACTTGTAACAGTTTAGTGTGTACAAACTGCTTTCAGAATATGCATTTCTTTTTAAAATTTTTTTAAATTTATTATTTAGACAGGACCTTGTGCTGTCACCCAGACTGGAGGACAATGGCACAATCACAGCTCCTGCAGCCTTGACCTCCTGGGCTCAAGTGATCCTCCCACCACAGCCTCCTGAGTAGCTGAACTATAGATGGACGTTATTACATCCAGCTAATTTTAAAAATCTTTTCTAGAGACTGGGTTTTACCATGTTGCCCAGGCTAGTGAAAATGCTGGAAATAAAACACAGGGTAACACGAAAAATACCTTTGATAGGTTGCCCAGTAGACTTGATACATTCAAGAAAAGAGTGAGTGAGCATAAAGATCTGTCCACTGAAACCTTCCAAGATAAGATGCAAAGGGGAAAAAATAACGAAGAAACAACAGAATGTCCAAGAACTGCGGGGCAAGTTTGAAAGGTGCAACATATATGTGATTATAATACCAGAAGGAGAACAAAGGAAGGATAGAGTAAATAAAAATTTTAAAGTAATAATGGTGAAGAACATTGCAAAGTTAACAGCGGGCACCAAAGCACAGATCCAGGACCCAGGAAATTCAAAGAACCCCAAGCAGTGTGTATGTGCATGTATGTGTTGGCACCAACCCACATGTTGGGTTGGTGCCAAAGTTACGTTTGATATTTACTTCCCATATTAGTGTGTGTGTACATGTATAGATACAGATCTTACTAATATAGGGGTGTGTGTGTGTGCATGTGTGTGTGTTTAAGCAGATGATTTTCCAACTGTAGAAACCAAGCTGTGGTTGAGGGAGGACACCGAACTGTTGTGATAAGTTTTCAGAATCAGGATTGACTCTCATCTAAGATTTAGTTTGAATATTGAGACTGAGATGCCACCATGTACTCAGGGGGCATGAAAAGGCTTATTCGTTGCATTATGAGGTTTTCTGATGAGAGGTATGAGAAAACAGTGGTTCCTAAGCAGGTTCAAACATGGCTTGAGAGAATGCCAGGAGACTGACTTGAGGTGTTTATTGTAGTTAGGGCATAGGGTTGAGAGTTTCTACAGGCAGGCCATGGCCTGTGTGGTTTGAGTCTCCCCTAATGCCAAATAGGGGAGCACCTAGATCTTCTTACCAGCTTCCGAAATCTGGGGTAAATGTGAAAGAGGGAATAGAGAGACTTAAAAAGCTATCAATAGTTAAATATCTCCCCCACCAAAAATGAGGTCAGACTCTTCAGGACGCATATCTACAGAGGAATCGGGATGAGAATTCTCACTGAGATCACAAAGGAAGAAGGCAGGGCAGTGAGATGTTTAAAGTATAGAAGAAAAACTCCACAAACCTGGCATTCTACATCCAGAAAAATTGTTTTCAAAAGTAGAAGAGAAAGAAGGCTTACTCGGACAAACAAAACCTGAGGAAATTTATCACAGGCAGCTTTGCCCTGCAAGAAATGTTAAAATAATTTTCCATCAGATGAAAATGAAACAGGTCAGAAATGTGAATCTACATGAAGGAAAAAAGGGCATTAAAAAAGGCAACCAAAAAGTTCATCATTTTAATGGATCTAAAAGATAACTTCAGAGCAATACAGGAAAGCCTTGTTTTATTGCATTTTGCTTTATTGTGCTTCACAGACATTACATTTTTTACAAATGGAAGGTTTGTGGCAACCTTCATTAAGCAAGTCTATTAGTATGATTTAGTACCATGTTTTCTAAAAGCACGTGTTCAAATTGTGTGTCTGTGTCACATTCGGTAATCCTCACAATACTACAAACTATATTATTATTGTATCTGTTATGGTGATCTGTGATCAGGGATCTTTGATATTACTGTCATGATTGTTTGGGGGTACGAAAAGCCATATAAGGTGGCAACTTAAACAATAATCGTGTGTGTTCTGAGCGCCCACCAACTGCTCCAACCATAAGCTGCTCTGTGATCTCTTGTCTTCCCCTCAGACCTCCATATTCTCTGAGAAACAACGGTATTGAAATTAGGCCAGTTCCTAAACCTGCATTGGCCTCTAGGTGTTCAAGCGAAAGGAAGAGTCACATGTCTTTTGTTTCAAATCAGAAACTAGAAATAATTAAGATTATTTAATTAAGGCTTAGTTAATTAGGGTGTGCTGAAACCAAGATGGGTTGAAAGTTAAGCTTTTCGTGCCAAACAGCCCAGTTATGAGTGCCAAGGCAATGCTACTCCAGTGAACACACAAACGTCAAGCAAGCAAAACAGCCTTATTTCTGATGTGGAGAAAGTTTGAGTGTTCTGGCTAGAAGATCACAGCAGCCACAACATTCCCTCAAGCCAAAGCCTAACCCAGAACAAGGGCCCAACTCTCTTCCGTTCTATAAAGGCTAAGAGAGGTGAGGAAGTTTCAGACAAAAACTTGGAAGCTAGAAGAACAGAATATTGGTTCATAGAATTTAAAAAAGAAGCTGCCGCCTTAACATAAAAGTGCAAGATGAGAGCAAGAGCTTCAGCAAGTTATCCAGAAGCTCTAGCTAAAATAATTGACAAGGGCAGCTACACTAAGCAACAGGTTTTCAGTGTAGGAAAAATAGCCTTCTATTGGAAAGGGATGCCGTCTAGAACTTTATGGCTAAAGAGTAGCAGTCAATATCTGGCTTCAAAGCTTGAAAGGACAGGCAGTCTTCTTGTTAGGGGCTAATGCAGCTGGTGACTAAGTTGAAGACAATGCTCATTTACCATAAAATTCCAGGGCTCCTGATAATAATGCTAAATCCACTCTGCCTGTGATTTATAAATGGAACAACAAAGCCTGGATGACAGCACATCTGTTTACAGCATTGTTTACTGAAAATTTTAAGCCTACTGTTGAGACCTGTTGCTCAAAAAAAAATTTTAAAGTAGCATCGCTCATTGATAATGCACCTGATCACCCAAGAGCTCTGATGGAGATGTGTATAGAGATTAATGTTGTTTTCATGCCTGCTAACAGAAGATTCATTCTGCAGTCCTGGATTGAGAACTGATTTTGATTTTCAAGTTTTATAATTTAAGAAATATATTTTGTAAGGCTATCATTTCCATAGTCAATGATTATTCTGATGGATCTGGGTAAAGTAAGTTGAAAACCTTCTGGAAAGGGTTCCCCACTCAAGATGCCATAAAGAATTTCATGATTAAAGGGAGGAGGTCAAAACATCAACACTCACAGAAGTTTGGAAGAAGTTGATTGCAACCCTCATGAATAACTTTGATGGGTTCAAGACTTTACTGGAGGAAGTAACTGCATCTATGGTAATAGTAAAATAGCTAGTGCTATAATTGGATCCTGAAGATGTGACTGAATTTCTGCAATCTCATGACAAATCTTAAATGAGTGAGGAGTTGCTTTTTGAGAAAGAGCAAAGAAAGTGGTTTCTTGAGATGGAATTGACTCCTGGTGAAGATAAATGTGCACATTGTTGAACTGACAACAAGGAACAGAAAATATTAAATAAAGCTAATTGATAAAGCAGCAGCAGGGTTTGGAAGAATCAACTCCAATTCTGAAAGAAATTTTACTGTGAGTAAATTGCTATGAAACAGCATCATATACTGAAGAGAAATTTCATGAAAAACAGTGTCAATCAATGAGGGAAACTTCATTTTGTCTTCTTTTAAGAAATTGCCACAGCCACCTGAGCCTTCAGCAGCTAGCACCCTCATCACTCAACAGCCAACAACATCAAGGCAAGACTCTTCACCAGCCCTGAAGGCTCAGGCAATCATTAGCATTTTTTTAGCAGTAAAATATTTTTTACTTAAAATATGTACTTGTTATAGAATAGTGCTATTGCAGGTTACAGTACAGTGTAAAATAACTTTTATGTGCCCTGGGAATCTAAAAAGTTTGTGCGATGCACTTTATTTCCACATTTGTTTTATCATAGTAGATAATACAGAGCTAAACCTACACTATCTCAATGATGTACTTGTAATAGTAATAATGTGTTGGATAATTACAGCAAATGAATCAGTGTAGTTAATGACAGCAGCGTCAGAGTTATGGAAGGAAGAAAGTGGGGTACTCTGACACAAGGCATTTGCACTAGACAGAAAGTGATTTGGTTTGAAACACTGTGGTTTGAAGGTGGGCTTAGGTTAAAAGTCAAAGATTTACACACTCTTTCAGTTCAGCCCTGGCATTTAAAGGGCTTGGAAGTTGTCATTACCATCCTTACAACTAGAAAATACTTAAAAAACTAAAAATTAAAGACTTTTTCTGACCAATCAGAGCACTGAAATTGCAGGGCAAAATGCCATGTTGAATAGTGGAGAGACAGGAAAATACAGAGAAACACAGACAAGATTGGAAGTTAATAGATCAAGTCGACAGAAAATCAACAACGATACAGGTGACTTGAAGAACGGTATCAATCCACTCGCCCTAATTGACATTTAAGGAGCACTCCATCCCACAGCAGCACAATACATGTTCTTCTAAGCTCACATAGAAGATTCCCAAGATAGACCATATTCCAGATAATAAAACATATCCTAACAAATTTAAAACAATAAGCGTAAAAAGAATGTTCTCAGACCACTTTGAAATCAAACCAATAACAGAAAGAGAGCTGGGAAAAAGATACCGAAATACTTGTCAATCAAAAAACATACTTCTGAATAACACATTGATAAAAGAAGTCTCAAAAGAAATTTAAAAGAATACTTTGAACTAATAAAAACAAAGTAAAACATAAAGTTATGGGGTGCAGTGAAAGCGGTATACAGAGGGAAACGTATAGCATTAAGTGAATATGTTAGAAAAAAGATTTAAAATTAAAAAGTCAAAACTTCGGCCTTAAGAAACTAGAGGAACAAAAGCCTTCTCAGTGCAAAGCAAACAGAATAGAAGTCGTAAGGTAAACATTGAGCAGAAATCAGTACAGCTGAAAAGATGGAATCAATAAAGAAACTCAATAAAAACACAAGTTTGTCCTTTGAAAACATCAGTGAAATTAATAAAACTCTATCTAGTGAAGGAAAGCTATTACTAGTGATATCACGGACATTAAGAGGGCAATAAGAAATAGTATGAATACCTCTATGTCCACAGCTTGATAACACTGATAAAAGAGCTCAGGTCCTTGAAAGACCCAAACAACTAAAACGCACACAAAGAAAAATAGATAGCTGGGGCCATGCTCGGTGACTCACACCTGTAACCCCAGCACTTCAGGAGGCCGTGGCAGGCAGATCACTTGAGGCCAGGAGTTCGAGACCATCCTGGCCAACATGGTGAAACACCATCTCTACTAAAAATACAAAAAAATTAGCTGGGCGTGGTGGTACATGCCTGTAGTCCCAGCTATTCGGGAGGCAGAGGCAGAAGAATTGCTTGAACCCAGGAGGCGGAGGTTGCAGTTAGCCGAGGTCACGCCACTGCACTCCAGCCTGGTGCCTGGTGATGAAGTCAGACTGTGTCTCAAAAAAAAAAATAGAAAAATTAACCAGATGTGGTGGCATACACCTGTAAGTCCAGCTGCTCAGGAGGCTGAGGCATGAGAATTGCTTGAAGCTGGGAGGTGGTGGTTGGAGTGAGCTGAGATCATGCCACTGCACTCCACCCTGGGTGACAGAGTAAGACTCAGTCTCAAAAAAGAAAAAAGAAAAATAATAAATAAATAATAAATAAATAAATAAATAACCGGAATGGTCTAATATCTCTTAAATCAGTGAATCAGGTATCAATACCTTTCATTAAAGAAAGAAAATTAAAAGCAGGCCCAGATGATTTCTCCTGTGAGAATCCCAGCAAACAATTAAGGAATAATTGATACCAATGATTTACATTCTTTTCTAGAAAATAGAAGCAAACAAATTCTTTCCTTAAACTTTTATTTTAGTTTCAGGAGTACCTGTGTAGGTTGGTGATTAGGTAAGTTGTGTCACAGGGCTTTGGTGTACATATTATTCTCTCACCCAGGTAATAAGCAGAATATTCACTAAGTAGTTTTTCAATCCTCACTCACCTCTCACCTCTACCTGTCAGTAGGCCCCAGTGTCTTGCTGTTCCCATCTCTGTGCTCATATGCACTCAGTGCTTAGCTCCCACATATACATGAGGACATGTGGTGTTTAGTTTTCTTTTTCTGTGTTAGTTCACTTGGGATTATGGTCCCCAGTTCCAGCCATGTTGCTGCAAAGGACATGATCTTGTTCTCTTTTATGGCTGCATAGTATTCCATGGTGTATGTGTACCGCATTTTCTTATGTCCAGTCTACCATTGGTGGGCATTCAGGTTGACTCCATGTCTTTGCCGTTGTGAAATGAACGTGCTGAAATGAACATATATATACATGCGTCTTTAGAACAATTTATTCACCTTTGGATATATACCCAATAAGGGGATTGCAGTGTCAAATTATGATTCTGTTTTAAGTTACTTGAGAAATCGCCAAACTACTTTCCACAGTAATTGGACTAAGTTACATTCCCACCAGCCGTGTTCTCTTTCTCCCACGCTGCTAGCATCTGTTATTTTTTGACTTTTTAGTATTAGTCAATTTGGTTTGGTGAAAATGTGCCAAAATAGACATGTGATGTAGATATGAAAAACCAAAAATTTCTGATGAAAAATATCAAAGAGGTCTAGATAGATGGAGGGGTATTCTAGGCTCATGGATTAGAAAACACAGCATTGTTAAGATATCAGTTGTTCCCGACTTGATTTATAGACAACCAATCCCAGTCAAAACCGTAGCAAAGCATTTTGTAAATACCCACAAACTGATTCCAAAGTTTATATCTGAAGTACACATACAAAACAAGGGTCTTTTCACTCTGAGACCTTGGACCAGAGTGTGGAGGGGGCTGAGGAAGGGTCTCTGTGATAACACCGGGGCTGAGTCCTCGTCTTCAGGGTGTGGCCATTTGCCATCCAGCTGCAGAAATGAAACTTATGTGAGTCAAACCAGGAATACTTGGCCTTTTTTGGTTGTTTTGCAGATTTACAATACGGACACTCGTATCTAAACTAGAATGCCAATTTGGTGAGCCCAAAGGGAGCTTATTCTTTTCTAGGGATCGTAATGTTGTCATCTCACAAACTTCTCTTGTCTGAGGCCTTGCTGCTTGCTGAACATAGCCAGGGAACTAACTTGCGTTTGGGAAAACCCCCACTGAAGACCCTGTCATCATAAAAGGGAAGACTTCTCCGGAGACCGGCCGTCTCATTCGCCCAGCTCTGCCTTCTCATGGTCTGGGCTGCAAGGGCCCTAACAACTTTTATGATTGTTGTTGTTTGTTCCCTAGAATCTTTTACTTTTCTGTAGTTTGTTCAGTTGAATCTCCTTTGTCTAAATTACAGATTGCATTTTTGAGTGGTTTCTGTGTACGAGACACTGTTTGAAGAATTTTGCACGCATCTATTCGTCTCTATCACAACTCTGAGACAGAAAGAATTACTTTCCAATTCACCAACGAGGAAGTCAACACGGAACGGATCAGTTACCTCTGTGAAGTGCCAGGGCTGAGAATGGAACCCAGAATGCCTGTCCACAGTCGGCCCCTGAGCCCTCCCTGCTCCTTGTGTGAGGTCTGATAAGGAAGCAAAGGTCAAGCAGCCTTTCCTGAGTGTAACGTGGAAGACGCCCCACTCCTGACATTAGGATGTTGCTTTTATTTTTCAAATTATCGGATAGATGGGCAGCTGAATGTCTCTATTCATCATTCTCTAGGGTCCCCATGACTTCCTCCCAGCCACCAACGATCTCCTAGACCTTGGACCCCTGCAGCCTTCGAGCTTCAGTCATACCAACCTGTAGCAGTGATTTCCCATGGTGACCTCATGGTTTCATCTGACTTCTCTGAGCACTATATTTAGGCAATCGAGATTTCCATGTTTTTCTGCCTACACAATGGCCAGCACAGAACAGCTGTTGGTACGTCATATACATACTGGCTGGTGGACTGATAGATAATCTGTAAATTTAACTATCTCTACTATTTCCAAAAAGTCAGCCATGGAAGGAATTTTTCTGTGAAGCCAAGGAAACCACTGAATACATTTGTTGACATTTTCCCAGAATATCACCTGGCAAGCTTTTGGAGGTCACTGGGGTTATTTGAATTATTTGTTTTACTTTCAAATTACTCCACAGCCTACAGGGATCATTTTCTGTAATGGAAACCATTTAATTGCAGTCACACCTGCCCAAGTAGGTGAACCGCCTCCTTAACCCCTGGCACCTTTATTACACCACACTCAGCTGTGTGAAAAGACTTCTGTCTTCATGCTTTATTTTTAAAACAAGAGAAAGCTGATTTGTGCCTGATACCGTTTCATCACCAATGAAGCCTGCAGGGCTGAGGAGGACAGATAAGTCTTGCTTCCCTGCACTAAGGCCCACTAATTAAGACTACATGATCACTTTCCAGCCATTTGCATCCCAGAGCCAGCTTTACGTTTGAATATTTGCCTTTTGCACTTATATAAACGCCCCAGGGATAAATTATCTCACCTGAGACAAAGGCAGAAGCCGAGCATTTTCAGAAATTAGGCGCTTATTAACACTCCTTTTTGGTTACCTGCAGTTTCTGGATGTGCGTTCCTTCTCCTGGATAAAACACTGGAAGATCAATTGGATGCCGGACACGAGCAGAGAGAAAGGAGAAGAGCTGATGCAAATCTCCCCACAGTGCCTTTGTCTTCCAGGTTCCAGTCCAGCAGCTGTGGGCTGCAGAAGGGACACAGAACAAGGACCTGGGGATTTCTGCTTGAGGCTGATATCCAGCTACTTACAACGGTGTGGTCTTAAGCCTCAAGGGTCCTTCTTTTCCACCCATTAGGTTGTCGGGAAGATTGAACAATATGGCATTTGAGAATTGTGCTGCGGTTTTCAAAGCAAGGTGTCGTTGCTTGCTATTTTCAGTCTTTGTGAGTAAGAGTGCTTCTGTATTATAACAGATAACTTTCCCTGAGCTACTCATATTCCATCCTGGAGGCACTGCTGCATCTCTAGAGTCAGCATTGGGCTTTGAGGACTCACCCCAGGAATGATGTGCTCTTTATCCCCGCTGTTTTCTCCTAGCTGCTCCTGGGTTTTAGGGAACTTGGGCAGAACTCTTGGCTTCCAAAGTTCAGATTTACTTCTTGAATACTGAGTCCCCATTTTCTAGAGTCCCTACATAATTATTGTCCAAATCAGCAGAAGGAACGCAATTACTAACAAGGCTGGGGCAGCAGGTGTCATCCGGAGCATTTGTCACCTTCCTAAGAAGAAGCTATTGCCCTCAGAGAAAAGGAAGACGTGTGTGATCTGTTGCCTCCAGTTAAAAGTTGCTAAGTGAGTCGGGGGCAAATGTGCAATATTTCTCTCTGTTGGCCATCTCTCTTGCCCTGCATAGGATTTGCCTTTCAACATCTGACTCTTGTGAAGAACCCAGTGATGACAAATTTTAGAGGAGGGGATCTGAGGCAAGACAGAGAGTAATCCAATGGCCTCGGCATCATCACACAGAGAGATCCGCTCACTTCTGATCCTTCCCTTTCTCATGCGTGTGCCCTGTAACATATCCAAGGTCACCAGGGTGCTAGTAGGTTTTTTTTTAAATGTGTAACATATGGCCTGGCATGGTGGTTCATGCCTGTAGTCCCAGCACTTTGGGAGGCCGAGGCAGGCAGATCACCAGGTCAAGAGATCAAGACCATCCTGGCCAACATGGTGAAACCCTGCCTCTACTAAAAATACAAAAATTAGCTGGGTGTGATGGTGTGTGCCTGTAGTCCCTGTAGTGTTTTAATTTTCTGTATAATTCCAACTTTTATTTTAGATTCAGAGGGTACATTTGCAGTTTGTTTCATGGGTGTATCGCGCGATGCTGAGGGTGGGGTACGAATGATCCCCCCACGCAGGTATTGAGCACACTACCCAATAGGTGATTTTCCAACCCTGGATGCCTTTCTCCCTCTCCTCTCTAGCAGACCCCAGGGTCCATTGTTGACACCTTTATGTCCATGAGTACCCAGTGTTCAGCCCCTACTTTTAAGCGAGAACATGTGGTGTTTGGTTTTCTGTCCCTGGTTAACTCACTTAGGACAATGGCCTCCAGCTGCATCCATGTTGTGTGTACTCAAGTTGCATGTGGTATCTCAGTTGAAAAAATTCCATGCCACAGAAGAAAGTTTATCTTTAAAAAATCATAACTGGGGAGAGATGCCAAATGTGGGTGAAGGGGAGGAGGTCAGCAAAGCACACTGCCACGTGTGTATCTATGCAACTATCTCGCATGTTCTGCACATGAACCCCAAAACCTAAAATGCAATTAAAAAAATGTAACTCCCAAAGCAGTGCAGGATTTCGCCGTCCCAGCAGTTTTGCTTTACATTCTTTCCAAAGAAAACCCTGAGATGAGGAGGCAAGTTCAGGTAGCTTATTTGGGAGGTGGTGGAAGCACTGGTTGGGAAGTGGGGAGGACAGAATGGGACAGGAAAAGGCAGGGGAGGATGAATCCTGACGCAGCCACCCTGGGGGTGGGGTGGAAGGCACTGGGCTTCCCCCCACTGGGGAACATCGTTGCCAGCATTTGCCCTCCCAGGGGAGGAAGGGGCTGGGATACATATGCACTGACTTTGTCAGGAATTACTGGTGGCTGTTCCCAGGAGAACCAACTCAGAAGTTCTGAGAAATTCTGAAGAGGGGAATGCATGCCCTGGGCAGTGAGTGACTGCACAATCGCATGCATGTAAAGTTACTGCTGCCTGTGGGTGTCAGGCCCCTGCACGAGTGCTGTTTAAAAATAATTGAGTCCATGTAAAATTCTTGGATAAAATAGTGAGAAAGACCAACTGATTTGTGAAGCTTTCTGGATTTGCAAATAAATAAAATCACAGAAAAGGGAAAACACTTCAACCCATTTGTAAAAGACGGGCTGTGCCACAGAAGTTTTGAACAGCAGTTGAATTCAGAAGCCTGCTGGGGGTGCTTTCGTGAGTGCTGGTGCAAGACACCCAGGTACGGCCTGTCCACACCATCAGCTCAGGGAGTTTCTCCCAAGGGATGCCAGGCCTGGCTCAGATGGGAGAACATGTCACATCCAAAGCACTGTGTCCCAAACCGGATGATGTTATAATTCAACACGATGCCTTAGATGTTTACCACAATTTCTGCAGAGAGGGAGAAAAGGATAGGTCTTCCTGTGGCTGAAGGGGAGGCAGATGCGGAGCCTGCCAGCACCGCATGACCCTGTGGAGCTGGATTTTGTAAACTTCATAGGACTTGCTTAAAATTAAGTGTGACTCTCTGCTGCTTCAGCTTATTTCTTTCCCTAGAAAGGATTGTGTTTAAGGGAACTCCTGATATAAAGAAAACAATAAGTGCTTTACAAAGTCAATAAAAGAAAATATTTGCAGCAACTCTCAGCTCTGTTTTCTAATTTGCTGTTGCTGAGGGAGGAAGCTCCAGAGGTGTGCATGTGCCTCTTTGAGGAAGATGGCTGGAAATGCCAAGGTGTAGCCCTAGAAATTAACAGTGTCTGAGGTCTGACGCCGGACAGCGGTGACTCAGTAGACAAGCTCCCCACAGGGAATGCTGGCTTACCTCCCAGGCAGGTCCTCGCTAAGCCGTTGAAAGTTACACACATATCCACATGGGGACAAAGTGATTTTCTGGAAAGAAAGTGAAAGATGCAGTTAGTGGATGGATATTTCCATTAACTCCTCCAAATTCATGGCTGACTTTTCTTTCACTGCCCCTGAGGGGCATTTTTACATCAGAAACACAATGAATTACTGAGAGTGTCTCAGGCATGTCTAGTAAGAATTAACTCAGGTTTAGAGCTTCTCTCTATCAAAAAGGAAAACAACAGAAGATTAAGTGGATTTTGGCCCAAGAAATTCTAAGTATTTAGGTATATTCCGGAACTCTTGCAGGAAACATGCCTCCACCCTTTGCTCACAGAAGGGCAGGTCCATAAACACACCTGAGTGTGGCTGAGGAGCATATACTACTGAGTGCTTTCAAAGTGGATATGATGGCAGCCCCAGAATTTCCACAGAGGGCCCTGGGCAAAGCTACGTGGGTGAAAATGGGACCGGGATTCGAGGATTTCCCTGAAGCTGCTGTGTGCGGGGCAGACGTGCTGTCCGTTTGATGATGGGTCAATGAGCAGTCACGCAGAGGGGTGTCAATGGAGATAGAGGGGATAAACCTCTCTCTTCCAGGCCATATTCAGGGACCCTTGGAATCTGGAAATAGGAACTGTGTAAGGGACGCAGGAGGAGTCAGTCAAGAAGGCTCTTGTAGCACCTCTGAATTCCTGCCTGTGAGTGAGGCCCCTCCTTGCCGACTATAAGAGTGGCCCTAGGAATTCCTCATCAGCATGGGGAGGGAGAAAGATGGTGCCTCAGGCCCCAGAAATACAGACACGGCTGGCATTCAGCAGTCTTCACTTTGTCTCATCCCCCAGGGGACACAGATTCAGTCAGAACTCAGCTCAAAGACCTCATCTCTGTGAAGAGCCTCCATGCTGCCAAGAAGTGTGGGCCCCTGTACCATGTGTGCTCTGAGGCCACTTGAAATGATCTGTGGACCCCTGGGGTAAGTCCTTTTCCAGCATCTGTGACGAGAGCCTCTGTGGACACACACTCTGATTTGTTCATCTTCATAGAGCACCAAGTACAATGCCAGGCACACAGCAGATTACTGTATATTTATTCAATTACGCGGTAGCAACAGAAGGGAGAGGCCAGACCTTAAACAGGATTCTGAGTCCAAGTTTTCAGGGAGTAAGCAGTGAGGGTCTATGGGTAGAAAGCTGGGGATGCATACTGCACTGTAAGACAATCTCCACCCCCTGACTCTTCCATAACCACATCCATTTCTCACCGTGAAACCTGCCAACCTTTCCTTCTGTACCTCTCCGCGTGCCGCACCGATGCCCTCTCACAGAACTCAGGTCCTGGTGCGGTGCCCGCCATATGAACTATAAAATAATGCTCCATCTCAAGTTTCAGGACCACTAAGTGTAAGTACATCTCTATCAGTTTCTTTTTTCCCATTTGTATGTTTTAAATTTGAGATGTTATTACGTAAATTATGTATTATTTAATCTTCATGAAAACCCAAGAAAATACCCTGATTTCTTCAGATCTGCCTGGTTTTGCTAAGTAAATATTGCTGGAAAGTGGAAGGGACAAGGAAGAGATGAGCAGGCTCCTGTTTGTGCCCCCGTCGTGCAGGTCCTGAGTGTTTCCATAAGCCCCATGCTGGGCTTACAATATAAGATGGTGGGTGCCAGGGAAGAGCACGCACAGGAGGGCAGACAAAACTCTTCCATTTCCAGCTCTGTCTTCAACACTACCTAGCTGTGTTGACACAGAATAAAACACTTCATCTTCGGCTTCAAAATATGAGAAACTGATCTTAAAAAGTAGGGATTAGAGTAGCTGCTTTCCAAAGTAACCTGTTCTAAAATAATCCTGGGATCTTATTTGTTCAAGGGTAAGCAAATTAGCTGATCTGAGGGCAGGCTTTATGCCTACAGGGATCTTGGAATCAAACGCCACTGAAGCTCCGATGGTCCCCTTCCCGGGACAGTCACCAGACAAGTTTCCAAGGGCCCTGCTGGGGTAATATTTCTGCTCATATTGCTGGCCTTTGGAGCTCAGAGTTAAGAGTCCTGGTCTGGCCATTATTTTTCCAGTTTTAGCACTGCAAGCCCTGCATCCCGGGAAGCCCCTGAGTCCCAAACTAACTGGGATGGTTGTCGCCTTCCATCAGATTACAGCATCAAATCTTGTCCTGTTTTGGGAAGCGAGCCTGCCCCTACACTGCACAGCAGGAGAAGCCTCTGGAAGCACCAGTATTTCCCAACATTCTTTTTTTTTTTTTTGAGATGGAGTTTCGCTCCTTACCTAGGCTGGAGTGCAATGGCGTGATCTCGGCTCACCGCAACCTCCGCCTCCTGGGTTCAGGCAAGTCTCCTGCCTCAGCCTCCTGAGTAGCTGGGATTACAGGCATGCGCCACCATGCCCAGCTAATTTTTGTATTTTTAGTAGAGACGGGGTTTCACCATGTTGACCAGGCTGGTCTTGATCTCTTGATCTCGTGATCCACCCGCCTCGGCCTCCCAATATTTTATTAAGACTGTGTGTAGCGTTTCATGTCCCTCTATGCAGGTCAAGGAGTCCTGGTTTTGTCATTGAACCCTCTCTGTTTCTTTACGTGGTTCAGTGCCCTGGTAACCTGACCTATTCTCCCTCCTCTGTCTTCAGACCACTGTCATTCTTGTCAGGGAACTGAACAAAAGCCAAGGAGGCTGGATCCTATTTTATAAATAACTACTGATTCTGTCACATCAATAACAGTAAATGACAGAAGCAAAAGTCTGAGATAATTAGCAAAAGAAGAGACCCTCGATGGTAAATTCCTTTAGTTTTCCATGAGGTGGGAATAAGCCCCATAGAGGGTAATGGTATTTAAGAGCAAAACTGCAACTGGTGATCACTGTGGGACCCACAGTGTATGTGATGTGTGCAAAGCACACACTCGCGCCTGCTTTCTTGGTGGCCAGGTCTACACACTGGAAGAAGAAGAGCTGAGTCCAGCCGCTCTATGATTTCCTGCCATACAATAGGCTCACTAGCACTTGGTCTGAGACGAGAATGTTCTTTCCCTGGTGGTTATTTCATCACCACTGCATTTGGGAAATCTACTATAAACTTTAAACTATCAGGGACCATTCTTATTCTATCTCATGTGCTTTTCCTCTCAATGCTCCTTTCTGCTCTGACTGGGGGCTTGGTGCAGCCTAAAAGGATGCTTCCATCCTGTTGAACACGTTGGCGGATGAGAAAAGAAGCCAAATTTGCTTGAAATTGGGTTGAAAGCAATACCTTTAGAAGAAGATGCTGCCATTTCCCCCCATTATATGCTTTGAGCTAACCTGTTTTTGAGGGTATGGGAATAACAATATTTCCTTCTGTTCTTTCTGCTTTCCTTTTTCCTTCTTTCATGAATATGCAGCAGCGTCTCCTCTTGTTTGATGGCTGTGAATATATCATCAAAATGACGGAGAAAAAGATGAAAGGAATGTGACTTCTGATACTCTCAGGGCCAAGTTCTGGTTCCAACTAAAATGTGCCAATTAATTCTCTTAGACAATTTTCAGAGCACATTTCCCCAGAGTGAGCTAATTATTCTGAAGACAGAGTGGCATGAGCCATTGCCAGAAAGTTCTGATGAAAATGGGTCAACTTCACCCAGTCATATTAACCTCCCGGGGGGCCAGTGGTGCAGCTGTGGGACGGGCGACACGTCTCCACCCTCAGCCACAGGCTCAGCACGCTGCCTGGAGCCTGTCGCAATTCCCTGACTTGATGTGCTCTGCAGGCAGCATTTGGCAGGTTCTGCCCATGCCCTGCTGTGTCCCCTGGCAGTCACCCCCAGTGACCACCTCCAGCCAGCTCCCTGCAGGCTGAGGCTTCCTGTGTCCTTCTACCTGAAGGTGTTCCTTGGCCTTGAGAAAGGGTTTGATTCACACATGGAGTCAGCCAGAGATTCCGGGAGAGAATGTCCTGGAAGCAGCCGTCTATGATCACAGCTGGGGAATGGAGAATGCACACTCCAGTGTCCTCCCTCCGCAGAGATGAATCGGAGGCTTGCTCTGCACAGGATCATAAAGGGCTTGCAAGGACACGAAGCTGCCCACAGTGGTGACCCATCCAGGTATGTAGCCCTCCGTAACTGCCTGCCCTCAAGTCTCTTTTCCTCACTCTGACAAAGATGTTTTCTGGAATCACCTCCCAAATAAACTACTTCTACCCGCATTTCTATCCAAAGGTCTGCTTTTGGGGAACCCCAAACTAAGACCCAGTTAAGGAAAATGCACTCACGAGAACAAGCAGCCTAAAATTCCCAGGCAACCACGGCCCTGTCCCTCTGATCCTCAGAGCTAACGCCTGCTTGGGAAAGGCTGAGATTTCGATGCAGGCCTTATCAAATTTTAGTGCATACTTGGAATCTGCGCTAAAATAAAAACTCCTAATTTCTAATGGGCTTTCAGACAATGCCAGTGTTGCTGGCCCATGGACCACAGTATCAATAGCAAAAAACTAGAGGACTCCAAATCCTGATTTTTTTTTTTTGAGATGGAGTCTCGCTCTGTCACCCAGGCTGAGGTTCAGTGGCACTATCTTGGCTCACTGTAACCTGCACCTCCCAGGTTCAAGCAATTCTTCTGCTTTAGCCTCCGAGTTGCTGAGATTGCAGGCACCCATCACCATGCCCAGCTAGTTTTTGTATTTTTAGTAAAGACAGGGTTTCACCATGTTAGCCAGGCTGGTCTCGAACTCCTGACCACAGGTGATCTGGCTACCTCAGCCTCCCAAAGTGCTGGGATTATAGGCATGAGCCACTGCGCCTGGCCCAAGTCTTAACCTTTTATTCAGAATGACATGCGATTTCTCTAACATGAAGAGTCCTTCAGCTCTGCCTCCAGTCTCAGGTGTCACTACAGAAAGAAACTTCTTAGAATATACTGGAACGATATGAGTTTGAGGTCCTGTTATTTCAAATTTCAAAGAAGAGAAACAATCAGGATGCCTTATGCAATGGGGTTATTCCAAAGACTCGGTAAAATCTTTAGAAATGTGGAAACTCTCCTGTGAGGCTTGCGTGTCTTGCTTCCTGTCTCCCTCCCGGTTTTGGGGCCTTTCCCGTGGCTGACCAGGTGGATGTAGCAGTTGGCCAGTGTTGTTTAGGGCACCCCTCCTGGCTGCTCTTTGGCCCCATTGCTGACCTCTGGTCCAGTTAATCCTGACCAGTTGTGGTGTATCGGGTTGCTGCCACACAGTTCCTTTCATCTAGGACTGACCTACTGCTGTTTCTTCTTTTCCATGATACAGTAGCTTTTTAGATAGACAGAGCTCAATGCCATGTAGAGAATCTGACATCAGATTTATCTTATTATTTCCCGTGGTGTCATTAAACTTAGTCCTCTGTCCCCCATATTTCCTGTATACTAGAAGTTGGTCTAAAGGCTTAAATAGACTCAGTCTGAGTGCTTTTGGCAAGAATATTTCATGAGTAACATTATCTCTTTAATTGCATCCCATAATTGCTGGGATCCAGTTTCACAATCACAAGGGGCCAGCCTGATCGTTCCACTGTAAAATAAACTTTTCTCTTGAAATTAACAAGTAATCTGTGGGGCTTTCCCCTGACCCATAGGCCAACAGATTTAGTGTCCACTGGTGGTCCTTGCTGGACTCAATCCATCACGTCATTTTCCAATTCTGACATTTCTTTCAATTGGTGTTTTTCTAGGAAGAAGAGTTTATCCTTGTCAACTGAGGATGACTACATTATTTATAAACAAGAATGACTACTCACTCATAGGCGGGTGATGAACAATGGGAACACATGGACACAGGGAAGGGAGCACCACACACTGAGGTCTATTGGGGGAAATAGGGGAGGGACGGGGGGGGAGCGGGGGAGGGATGGCATGGGGAGAAATGCCAAATATGGGTGAGGGGGCAGAAGGCAGCAAAACACACTGCCACGTGTGTACCTATGCAACTATCTTGCATGTTCTGCACATGTACCCCAAAACCTAAAATGCAATAAAAATTAAAAAAAAAAGAATGACTAATGATTGTTTCCTTTAATAATCAATGTTTAGGAAAAGAAATTGGTCAGTCGCCACTGAGGCTAAAGGCAGTCCTCTCTCGATCCCCTCCTACTTCCACTGAGGGCGCATACAGTCTTATTCATCCAATATTTTGAAATCAATTACAGTGATATTTCTTGATGTTTAAATAGTCCCACAGTTGCCTGGTGGGAACCTCTTTGGATTCTTCATGTTTTTGTTTTTGTTTTTTGTTTGTTTGTTTGTTTGAGACGGAGTCTCGCTCTGTAGCCCAGGCTGGAGCACAGTGGCGTGATCTCGGCTCACTGAAACCTCCCACTCGCCATCTGGTTCAAGCAGTTCTCCGACCTCAGCCTCCCAAGTAGCTGGGATTATAGACATGAGCCACGATGCCCAGCTAATTTTTGTACTTTTTAGTAGAGATGAGGTTTCACCATGTTGGCCAGTCTGGTCTTGGACTCCTGACCTCATGATCCACCTGCCTCAGCCTCCCAAAGTGCTGGGATTAGAGGCGTGAGCCACCATGCCTGGCCACGTGTGTGTTTTTGGTGTGCCTCACTTTGTCTTTTGGCCATCCTCTGACATCTACATAGAACATCTGTGTTCTTGCATCTTCCCTGCCCCAGACTTGGAATCAGCCATATCCAGGGTGGTACCAAGCACTCACCACAATCTGCTGTTTCTGCACGGAGTGTCCACTGTCACTGCTGACGTGTCGTAGGGCCTTTTAACTTTTCCAAGTAAAACTTTATATTATAGGGTTTTTTTGAACTTTTATCACTGTACATGATTTCTCTTTCATCTAAGAACTGGATTCATAACATTAGTTTATTTGTTTATTTCCATACAATATGCTAAAACAATTCAAATATTTCTCTACCAGTATTGCTACTAATGAAAATTAGTGATTAAAGATATTTTTTTATTTGCAGCTCTTATTGTCAATAGAATGTATTCACCAAAGATACACAGAGGGCTCTGTTTAAATTCATTTGAAATAAACATTTTTTTCTGTGTGGCGATTCCACACAGCCTATTTCACAGGCTGTGCATGGAAGCCGTCTGCCTCCATTATTTAAAAGAGCTTCATGGTGATCCCCTGTGTGCTACACTGTTTATTTAGGTAATCCTCTACAGATGGGCATTCAGATTGGAGTGTCTTCAATATTTTTGTGCTATAAGTGATGCCACACTGAATAAGCTCAAGCACCTTCTTTCACGTTTGTGCAGGTGCACCTTTAAAGTCCTAGAAATGCGAGTCAAAGGTAACGTGGAATCCATGTCAGATATTTTCACATTCTCCTCCCCAGGGTTATATCGTTCTGCCTTTTCCCCATAAGTCACTGCAAGATTTGTGTAAACTGTCTTGTAATATGATGGGTAAGAAACTGCATGTTTAGAATGTTTGTATCCATATCCATAGGTCATATTTGCTTGTGTCTTCCTTTTTGATACAAAATTAAAATTGACCCATAAAAAATAATTTGGAATATTTTCTTCTTTTCTGTGCTCCAGAACAATTCAAGTAATGTAGAATTATCTTGTTTTTGAAGTTTTATTATCTACCATTATTTACCCATATTAACCATTTGGGCTGAGGCTTTGTGGACGTTTTGGGGGATGCAGTGTACAAGCTCACTGGAGGTCTTCTCTATTTTATCTACAAAGAAAAGTTTTTCTCTTTTAGATTTTACATCCTTACTGTGATCAGTTTGGTAAATAGTATTTGGTAATAGTATTTATCAGTTTTCCATTTTTTTCTGTGTGTGTGTGGCGCTAAGGAAATTAGTCTCCTTTGATTGTTATATTTTTTCTCTCTTTTAAGAGTTACTTTCCAATCATTTCTTCCCAGGTGTGCTTTTCCCCAAGTTAATGAGAGCATTCTCTCTATTATGAGAAATAGAATCTAAGCAGTATCTTTTACATTTACATGTTGGTTCTACTGCATTTCTTTTTTTCTCTTTCATTACATTCTGTTTTTAATATCATTGCTCTGAAGTCTATTCTGTCTGGTTTTAATACAGTCACTCCTGCTTTGCTTTGATTACTGTTTGCGTGATATACCATTTTCCATGCTGCTACTTCCAACTTGTGTATCTATAACAGGTGCTCTCACCATGCTGAAAACGTTCTCCTCTAACTGTGTATCTATAACAGGTGCTCTCACCATGCTGAAAACGTTCTCCTCTATCCTTAATATTTTAGGAAAGTTTTTGCCATAGATGGGTGTTCAATTTGTCAAACACCTTTTCTGCATTGAATGATATGATTACATATGGTTAATTCTTCAGCCTGTTGATTTGGTGGGTTACACTGATGACTTTTTAATACTTACACCAAATCACATTCCTAGAATACACCTCATTTGGTCATGGTGTTTACTTCCTTTTATATATTTGCGATTATTTGTTAAAGATGTTTCTATCTATTTTCACAAGAGATACTGGTTTTAGTTTTCCTTATCTGTACTGTTTTTGTCTGGTTTTGCTATTTGGTTACTTCTAGCTTCAAAGGATGAATTGACTATTCCATCTTTTCTTGGAGTTGTGGGGCTATGTGAATTACCGGTGGTTTGGCTGTGGTAGTTTACGTATTTTGAGGAACTGTTCATCCCCGTTGTCAAGTTGATGAGTACAGAGTAGTTCTGAGTATCACCTTACTCACCTCTTGATGCCTCACAGGTTTGCCGTAACATCTTCTGTCTCACTCACGAGATTGATAATTTCAGTCTTCCCTCTTACGTCTTTGTCAGTTTTGCTGTAGGTTATCAGTTTTGTTGAACTCTTCAACCAATAAAGGCTTTGTTTCATTTACCTGCTCCATTGTTTTTCTCTTTTTAGTTTCGCTGATTTTTGTTCTTTATTTTTTTTAATCTTTCTGGTTGCGTTGTGCTTATTTTTATCTTCATTTTCCATGTTCTTGAGGTAGGAGCTTAGATTGATTTGAGTCTTTTCCTTTTTTCTAATACTTGCATTTAGTGCTGGAAATTTCCCTCTTGGACTATAGCTCTGTCCCACAAATTTGTATATGTTGTATTTTTAGTCAGTTTAGTGTATTTTTCACGGTCCTTAAGAAATATTTTTAATTTCTTACCTTTTATTTTGAGCCAGGGATACATTGGCAGGTTTGTTGTTTAGGTAAACTTGTGTCATGGGGATTTGTTACACAGATTATTTCATCACCCAGGTATCAAGCCCAGTACCCCATAAATACTTTCCTGATTCTCTTACTCCTCCCACTCTCCACCTGCCCTAACCCAGTGTGTGTTGTTCCCTTCTATGTGTCAATAAAATTGTTTTATTTCCCTCTTTGAGCCGTGGACTATTTAGAAATATGTTGCTTAGTTTCTAAATGTTTGGAGATTTTCCTTTATCTTTCTTTTATTGATTTCTAGTTTGATTCCCTGTGATGGGAGAGGTCACAGTGTGTGATTTCAGTGTTTTAAAATTTAGAAAAGTTTGTTTTGTGGCCAGGATATGGTCTATGTTGGCATATGTTGTTTGAATACTTGAAAACATGGATCCTCTGCTGTTGGGTGGGGCGTTCCACAATGCTGACTTGAAGCTGTTGACTCATGTTGCTGTCGCATTGTGCTGGACCCCCATTTATGATGATGATTATTATTTTGTGTTATTCTATTAATCATTGAGGGGGGTTTGAAATCTGTAACTCTAATTGTGAATTTTTCTATTTCTCCTTTCATTTCTATTGGATTTTGCTTTACATACTTTTTAGTTTTGCCATTTGGTGCATAGACATTTAGAATTGCTAGGTCCTCTTTGTAAATTGACCCTGTTATAATTACTTAATATTCCTCTGGGTCTCTGGCAATTTTCTTTCTATCTATAATCCCAGTCTCCCAAAGTGCAGTGCTGGGATTACAGGACTAAGCCACCGTACCTGGCCCATCCTTTTATTTGTAACTTGCCAATATCTTTATATTTGATGTGAGTTTCTTCTGGATAGCATTGAGTTGGCTGATATGCTTTTGTAATTTTTTAATCTACTGCGCCACTCTCACTCTTTTAATTGGTGTATTTATATACTGTACATTTGATATAATTATTAACATATTAGAGCAGTTTTCCCAGGATTTTGTTCGGGTTGAGGAAATCCTTATGAATCTTTTGATGTGTATATTTGCTCCTGCTTTTATATACTTTCCAGAGATAGAGTAAGAGTGAAAGTGAGAACATGTGATAGGGGAAGAGGAGGTCAGGGGAAGGAGGGAGAGTGTATTCATGTGTTCTCATGCTGTTCACAAACATGTTCCAGAGACTGGGTAATTTATAAAGGAGAGAGGTTTGATGGATGCACAGTTCCACCTGTCTGGGAGGCCTCACCATCACAGCAGAAGGCAAGGAGGAGCACAGTCACATCTTACATGGATGGTGGCAGGCAGGAGAGGGCTTGTGTGGGGGAACTGCCATGTGTGAGACCATCAGCTCTCATGAGGGTTATTCACTGCTATGCGAACAGCCTGAGACAACATCCCATGATTCAGTTATCTCCACCTGCCCCACCCTTGACATGTGGGGATTATTATAATTCCAGATGAGATTCAGGGGGAGACACAGTCAAGCCATATCAGATAGGGAGAGGGAAAGAGGGGAAACAGCGCCTCCTTTCCTTCTGCCATGATGGTGAGGCCTCCCCAGACAGGTGGAACTGTGCATCCGTTAAACCTCTCTCCTTTATAAATTACCCAGTCTCTGGAACATCTTTGTCATAGGAGCAGACTTGGTGGGGTGAAGCCATGAAGATGAGCCCGGACAAGACAATGAGACCCATCGTGAAGTGGTCGAGTATCACATTCTTGGGGTTAGGTCCTGATGGCAAGATTCAGTTGTTTTCAGCAATTAGTGAAGGAGACACCATGTCCCTGCTGCCACACTGTCATCTGCCATCCCATGGCCGCTTGGTATCCCTGTGTTCTTTCAAGTAGAGCTCTTGTTTCAGCAAACAGGAGCAGTCATTTTTAAAAAATTAGCAGCTTAGTGCTTCTCCTACTTACTCAGATATTCAAGTTTAGACGTTGGGAGCAGTGCTTGGTGACTTGAAGGTCCCAGTGCTGGAGCACCAAGGCACAGAGAGACACTGGAAATGTGCAAGAGACCTTGGCTTTGCTATCAGAAACATGCACATTTTATCATTTCCTGGCATGTATATTGAGCATGGGACTTGACCCATAAAATGGGTCTCATGTTGTCACCCATAAAATGGTTTGGGAATATCTATCTTATGAGGTTGATGAGAAGTTCTGGGGGAGGCAGCAGCTCTTATGGAGGAATGGGAGCTAGGGGGTAGGAGGACCAGTTCCCTGCTCTTGGGCAAGACCTTTCAGTCCCAATCCTTCTGTTGCTTCTGGGGGTCCTTGTGTCAACTCGTCTTTGTATTTCTGGTGGTGGCCCCAAGGCTCACTCCATCTCCAGTCCACATCCTTTGAGCCTGCATGCCTTTTGCTGCTGTGACTTCCCTCTGGATTTTTCTGTACTGGTTTCTGCGTTAATCTCACTTGGAACTGAGTTCTGGTCCCAGGATGTTCTGGCTGAGGATAATTAGGAGCAGCCTTCTAGCTCTTTGGTCTTGGCACTGACCAGCTCTCTGCTTAAGACCCTGGTTGGCCCAGATCTGCTCCTCAGCCTTGTCCACTTACAATCACAAGACCTATAGATTTGGAAAGGAGAGCTTTACTTCCTGTAAAGCGTTGCAGCCTGCAGGCTGGCCACCCTGCAGGTTGGGAAGCACAGCCTCCAGGAGAACCAAAAGCAGGCACTTCGAAGGTGGGTGGATGGGATAGGAAGTTATGCTGAACAGGTTGGCTAAGAAGGCACATTGAACAGGTTATGGGAAGAGACATGGATATTCACATGCACATATGTAGTAAGCAAACATACGTGTTCTATAAATCCCATGTTCACTCTGGAGTGGAGACTTAACACTTGAGTGCATTACAGTTAGGCTCTATACATGAAAAGGCGACATGGAGGACCCAGAGGTGCCCTGCGTGTGGCCTCCATGGACTGGCCGGAACCAGGCAGTGGTTTGTGATCTCTTATGGGGAGGAAATGCTGATTGGTTGTTGTTCTGAAACAGCAAAAGGGGGGTGGTCTGGCTGCAGCATCAGGAGGTTTATTAAAATCAGTGGTGGAGCTGATCTTTCTTTCAAAAGGGCTGGATTCTGTTTAACTCTTAAGAAATAAAGTCTAATGTAGTTCGTCTAATGTATAAATAAAGTACAATGTAGTCAGGGAGGGGGGTAATGAGGCATGTTCCACCTCCTGTCCCAATGCAGCCAGGACCTTAGTTTTTAAGGCTTTTCTGGGGTCCCCTTGGTCAAGAGGAGGATTTTCAGTTGGTTGAGGGAGCTTAGAATTTTACTTGTATTTATCACCCTCAAATGGTTTAATCAGCCCTAGGGGTTTGACTATGACCCAAGGACCAAAAGGGAATCAAACTAGATGAAACCTGTTGCACTCACACTTAATTCACTTCAGGACACCTGCTTTCCTCATGCAGAGGGATGCTAACGGAAGAATCTGATTTAAACCCATAACTTTTCAGTATCTGCAATACTTGAAGCTTTCAATTCCTAGTACCCCAAAACACTTGTGCCAAATCTGCCCTCATCTTCTGGTGACTCTGAAACTCGTTGCCCACACCAGCATACCATGACTCACATAGTGAGTTGCTCCCATTATGCTGTGGTAAAGTTGCCCCTGGCATGCTGTGGGTAAATATTATGAGTTAAGAAATGAAATAGAAACCTAAGGGTGATCATGAAATACGCTGCAGAAATAAGCCCATTTGTGAGGAGCTCTGCAGTGTATCCACGCGGAATCTTCTGTGTTCCACGTGACCACACCTCATCTATGTCTGTACCTTTTCCCCGAGACCTGTGTTTCCATTACCACTTTCCCCTCATTTAACCACTACTGAACTGGAGTCTGCTGCACTGATGCAGCATTTTCAATAGTTGGAAAACACACTACTTTTATCCCTTTAAGAAGTCTGGACCAGGCTGGGTGCAGTGGCTCACCCCTGTAATCCCAGCACTCTTGGAGGCTGAGGCGGGTGGATCACGAGGTCAAGAGATCGAGACCATCCTGGTCAACATGGTGAAACCCCGTCTCTACTAAAGATACAAAAAATTAGCTGGGCATGGCGGCACGTGCCTGTAATCCCAGCTACTCAGGAGGCTGAGGCAGGAGAATTGCCTGAACGCAGGAGGCAGAGGTTGTGGTGAGCCAAGATGGCGCCATTGCACTCCAGCCTGGGTAACAAGAGCGAAACTCCATCTCAAAAAAAAAAAAAAAAGAAAAAGAAGTCTGGACCATTAGCATTACAATGCATGCCAGCACCACCACCATGTACTGGCATTTCCCACACTTTGCAGATGTAAAGACTGAAACTAGGGGAGAAGAGATGGTGCAGGTGTAACTCAGAGGGAGTCCGGTGATACTGGCAAACCAGAGCCTGGTATTTGTCTCCTTAGGAGCAGGGAGAGCTGGTAGGGCACCTTCCCAGTGATATTCCCGAAACTGTGGCACTGCTCTTCTGCTCTGAACCCAAGTAGGTACCAACATACTCTTCTTTTACCAGCAATCTGTAATCCAAGAACAGTCAGGAAAGAAAGGGGAAGAAGGTTGCCCTGTGATTTCACTGAAAGTTCTTGCCGCAAAACCGTTCGATAACATCCCTTGGAAACTCAGGTTTGACAAGGGCACATTACCTCAGTGGCCTGAATCCACTATAGAACATAAAGTCTCTAAGTGTTAACAGCACCTTGCCCGGAAGAATTAGAAGGTCTACATCTCTAGGAAGTGTTGGTTGTATCCATTAAAAAGGAGTTTATTCACACTGCGAAGCCTGAGGGACTGCTCCCACACTTCAGACATTAGCTTCAATTTCAGGGTCCCCAGGGTCAGCATCACTTCATGTCAGCTGGCTCCAATTTGGGAGTCACCACAAACTCCCTGAGGCTGGAGAATTCACTAGAGTGACTCACAGATCTCAGCAAAGTACGCTGGCATTAGAATTGTATTATAGTATAAGGATACAAAATAGAACCAGCCAATTAGAGAGACACAGAGGGAGGTGTCTGGGAGAGCTCCAAACACAAAGATTTCATCATCTTCACATATGTGTTACCCTCCCATCATCAATGTGCAGCGATACACATGGAGTGTGGTTAACCAGGAGGCTCACCTGAGCTTCTGTCTCCACAGTTTTTATTGGGGTTTCATTACGTGCATGATTAATTAAATCATCAACAAGTAATTGAACTCATTTTCCAGCCCCTCTCCCTTCCAGGAGCTCAAGCTAATCTCACATATCTCAAACCCCCTACCATCTAATCACTCAGGTGGTCTTCCTGGAGTGGAGAGCCTCCAGATGGAATCACCTAATAGCATAAACTATCAGGTGGTCTCAGAAGGCTACCGCCAGGACATTCCAAGGCTTTAGAGATTACTCCTCAGGAGCCCAGGAGTGGGTACTAAGATAGACCTCACCTTAGTAGATTAACTATTTGCTACACAGATGCGAACAGATAGTTTCATGAAGATCCTGAAATCCAGCCACACTTGTTTTGAGGTTGAATCATATGAGAAATGTAAATGTTGATACCTTCTGCCTTCTCTAAGGTGAGGATATTTTGTTGTCCAAAAATTTACCTGTTCAGAAAACCTGAAGACGAAATAAATTAACTATTTCTTGGTCATCTCTGAATACATATTTGTAAGTGGGATTATCCCCCAACTCAGACTAGTTAAAAAATGCTGAGTTTTCTCAGAGATCTGATTTTCGTGTCATCAGTGCACGTTTCCACTGCTTATTCTATTTAATATCCTCTGTGAGTAGGAAAAGCAGAAGCTGGTGGCTGAAGGCTGAAATATTCTACAAAACCTGAGTTCCCACGTGTGCTGAGGGAGCACGTTCCTGCATGGGAGACGGAGTGGTGTCTATCAGACCTGGCCATGGTGGACGTGAGGAGACCACATGGCTTGTCTTGAGAACCCCTCCTATGGAGGACTGAATTACACAGAGCTACATAAAAACTCCCTAAAATTCCAAATCTGACTATATTTTTCAAAATTATTTCCCTCAGGATCTTTTATTCACAGAATGATTTGACCATTTCAAATAATCATCTCATCAGAAATAGACGTCGGGCAAATGATTTTGGATGACAGGAGTTGATTGGGGAAGGAACGACTGTTTATGAATGATCATTTGTTGGAGAAAGAGAGAGCTGGGTAGATATTTAATTTGATTTCCAAAAGGTATAATATTTGTAAATACCTTGTTGCTGTTATTTTGTAACCTTCACCCAGGCTGAAAGTGAGTTACAGGAGCTGTGATTCTGTGCCTTAAGGATTCTGTCCATGAGTAATTCATGGTAGCCAAGCGTGTCCTCATCCTTACATGTGCAGTCCTGGAAGACAAGAGTTAATTCACTGCAGTCTTCCCTAGAGGTGACTCAGACATCCACCTTGTGTGTGTGTGCATGTGTGCATATGTATGTGTGTGTGCCTGTATGTGTGTATGTGTGCATCTGTGCATGTGTGCACGTGTGCGTGTGTCTGTGTGTGCACGAGGGGACAGGGACAGATGGATACAGGTGAGAAAACAGGACACTGAACTGTGGTGCTAGGAATAGAATCTGGTACGTGACAAATGGAATGGGAGTGAAAGAAAATCCATGGAGTTTTGTCATGCTCAGGATTCGTGCTTGTTGGGCCCATTGCCCTCCTTTTGTACTAATCTGAGCGATGGGCAAAGGGAGGTAAAAACGGAAGCCAGCTGGGAGTCTCCGACACAGCGGCGAAGAGCTGGGTGGAAAGCGAAGCCTCGGCCTGGGGCAGCCTGGGTTGGAAGGGGTGTGGAGGAGAGAGGAGGATCGTGCTGTCGGACGGTGATCATCTGGGCTGTGAAAAATACTTAGATGGGGAATGTTGGGAGGATTTTAAAGTTTCTCGTAAATTAGGAATTTTCTTTCCCACTTAGATTATTTCGTAAGAGATTGAATGCATGTTCCACTCACGACTGCTGTACTTTTTTACGCTGCGGCCACTTCTTTGAATGAACTCATGAGGAAACATGAATGCAGGGCTCCCAGGGTTCTCAGGGTTGCCAGGGATGGGGCTGGGGTCCTGAGGAGTGAGGTCTCTCTGTGCGGCTGTATCTCTTAGGTTTTAAGAAGTTGTTTCTATACATATGGGTCTCTCCACATTGTATTTATTTCTGAACAATTCAGAATAAATCCATGGAACTGTGAGGCTGGACACACACCTCCAAAAAACCCTTTGCTCCCAGAATGCCCGAGGTGTTTGTGATCAGCTCTTCTCCTCAGCCCACTTTCTCTTTTAGGTCATGTTCTTGATGTTAGAGAAGTGACAGCTGAGGGCTACGGTTTGGATTCTGACTGGGAGGAAAAGGCCCAAGGCGGGTTCTCAGACTGCTCCTGTTTTGCTGCTGGCAGAAGGGAGTCCCAGGATCGCACACAGTCCATAATCCAGCACCAGAGACCTGGGCAGTGCAGCAGGGTGGCAGCTGGGCTTCTGATGTTCAGAACATGATCTCAGAACACAGGTGATCCAGTCATGGGGGCTTGCAGGCTGGAAGGGGGAGAGTCAGGGCTAAGTACACTCTGGGCTGCCAGTTTGGGAATTGACATGAAGAGTTCAGATTTACCTTCTGAGTTTCAGCAGGGGACAATGTGCAGGTGGCAGGTAGAAGAACCTGATGGAATCTTCCACAGGCCCTTACTTCTAAGGGGGGAGCTAAATGATGAGATTACATGGACACAGAGAAGGGAACAACACACACTGGGGCCTTGCAGATGGTGGGGGGCAGGTGGGAGGAGGACAGGAGCAAGGAAAATAACTAATGGGTACTGGGCTTAGTACCTGGGTGATGAAATAGTCTGTACAACAAACCCCCATAACACAAGTTTACCTACATAACAAACCTGCTCATGTTCCCCTGAACTTAAAAGTTTTTTTTACTGGACGGGGAAAATCTGGCACATAATACACCATGGAATATTATGCAGCAATCAAAAATGATGAGTTCGTGTCCTTTGTAGGGACATGGATGAATCTGGAGACCATCATTCTCAGCAAACTGACACAACAACAGAAAATGAAATACCGCATATTCTCACTCATAGGCGGGTGATGAAAAATGAGAACACACGGACGCAGGGAGGGGAGTACTACACACTGGGGTCTATTGGGGGGATAGGGGAGGGACAGCGGAGGGGGGGAGCTGGGGAGGGATAGCATGGGGAGAAATGCCAAATGTGGGTGAAGGGGAGGAAGGCAGCAAAACACACTGCCATGTGCATACCTATGCAACTATCTTGCATGTTCTGTACATGTACCCCAAAACCTAAAATGCAATAAAAACAATAATAAAATAAAGGTATGTTCCAAACAGAGCACCTTCAACGGTGTCAGAGGACGAGGTGCTGCATCTTCTCTGTCTGGAGGCAGTGGGGAGAGGAAGACGGGCTTGTGAGCTTCCTCCTGGCCTTGTGTTTATGATCCCTGATGTCCCCTGACCCTGGGGGCTCATATCTCTTACGGAATCATGGCTTAGTTGACAAAATGTGACAGAAATGAATCTCACTTTTGAAATGTCCTTTTTCTAGTCCTGCTTTGGATTTAGTTGAAGGATCCAATCTGCTTTCACTGTCACAACCAATGAACACTGATCCATGTCATTTACTCGATTTCACTTTAACTGTCTGTATGATTTCTCTCCAGATATAATCAGAAATGTTCTTTATATCAAAAATAGTGGTGAGTCAGGCCAGGTGTGGTGATGCATGCCTGAAATCCTAGCACTTTGGGAGGCCGAGGTGGGCGGATTGCCCAGGCAACATGGCAAAACCACGTCTCTCTCTTAAAAATACAAAAAATTAGCTGGACATGGTGTTGTGCACCTGTAATTCCAGCTACTTGGGAGGCTAAGGCACAAGATTTGCTTGAACCTGGGAGGTGAAGGTTGCAGTGAGCCAAGATTGCATCACTGTCCTCCAACCTGGGCTAGAGGGACACTAGCAGACTAGCATATTCAACTCTTTTTTTTTTTGAGACGGAGTTTCGCTCTTGGTACCCAGGCTGGAGTGCAATGGCGCGATCTCGGCTCACCACAACCTCCGCCTCCTGGGTTCAGGCAATTCTCCTGCCTCAGCCTCCTGAGTAGCTGGGATTACAGGCACGCGCCACCGGGCCCAGCTGATTTTTTGTATTTTTAGTAGAGACGGGGTTTCACCTTGTTGACCAGCATATTCAACTCTTTTTCTGCAAAGCTGGAATAATTGAGATGATGCGTGAGTGGAGTTGAATTCTGGTAAAACTTTCAGAGGCTGTGGTTTTAGTACTCAGGCATTTCTTTAAGGCACTACTCAACAGGGTCAATAGGCTTCGCTTTTGCAGAGAAATCTCTGCACAAATAAAATCTCCAGGGTAATTGGTGTGCAAATTATCTCAAAAGATGTGTCAACTTCTTAAATTATATTTGCTCTAGGGGAGTAAAGATTGTAAAAGAATCTATTTCTTCAGATCTATTCCCTGTTGTCAAATGAGGGCAGGGTATTCAGGCATTTGGCAAATTAGAAAGATCTACATACACAGGATGAAAATGAAAACGAAACACGGAAACAGGGCCTTAGTATCTCTTGGGGTTTATGTAGATGACCCATATCAAAATGCTTGGGAAAACATAACGGATGGTGACTCCTAAAAATAAGGCGACAGGATAATTAATAGTCGGGAGCTCTCGCATCATTCTCAGTCTGGTGGCTGGTTTGCTGGCCTCTAGGTGAAGGGGCAAATGGTGACAGGATATAGCTCAAGATAATTTTAAAATCTTAAAACCAAATTTGATTTCCCATAGTTTATCTTTCTAATCGCTGTGCCAATAAATGAGAAGGTAACCCACAATATTATCCTAAACTACCATAGTTGCTTGGTCAATTCCATTTTGAAACTTTTATTATATTTTGCTGGAAGCCTTAAATGTTAGAAGATAATGTGATCCTACATATTTTAAAAACCTGCATTCCCAGGAGAATGAATGTAGCATTCTCCAGGCTCCAGAGGCCCCGGTAATAGCAGATGAATACTCTGGATTGCTAGCAAGGTTACGAGAGCCCTAAAGATGGTGGAAAAAATATATTGGTAAGAAAGCCACGAGAAATAGATCGTGAGGGCGTGGAAGGATGAACTCTGAAATATTGAGGAGGCGAGGAATGTGGCGCAGAAGAGAGAGAGGAACCCAGGAAAAGTTTATTTCCTGTAGAGTGTATTGAATTCCAAAGGGCTCCCATCACTGAGCTGCCATTCCTCCTTGGAAGATGCCAGCGGATAGTCTGCCCAAAGCAAGCACATAACGAAATGGTCATAAGGGAGGGGAATTATTTCAGGAATACACACACTTGCACAGGGAAGGAAATCTGAAGATTGAATGGAGGAAAACAGAAGAAGACAGCAACAGGATATCATGAAGAAAGCCCGGGTTTCAAAGCCAGGCCAACCTGGCTCCTTGCAGCCCTCAGAGACAACGAGCAGATCATTGGTCGGTGACTGCAGGCCACAGTTACCTCCCCAGACCTCAGGTTCTGTATCTGATAAGTGGGGATAACTGGCCAAATGTTGGTGGCTCTAATAGTGGCAGAAATAGACATCAGACTGTCCATCTGCAGAAGGGGTGGACAAAGCTTTAAAGCACATGTGAGCGGGCAGAGCCACAGCAGGAGGTCTCAAGTCTGTGTCCCTCCTCACTGGTGTCTTCAGTTAGAGGAAACCCATCCAATTACTCGGCTTATTTATTCCGGCAATTTAATGTCTCCGAATGCAAGTGAGAAAGGACAGATTGGAGACCTGGAGTCAGGAAGCTTGGGGTACCAGACCCATGCTGCTGTACAGCAATAATGGAGTTAAGAGGGAGGAACAGCCTATCTGTGCTCTGGAGTTTCACAAAGCAGGTACAGAAATATGAGAGATTCTCAGAGCAACCGTCCAGAATAAGCTATGGGCAAATCACTCAATGCAACCAAGTGGAATTCATCACAGGACTCTAATAAAGGGTTAATATTAGTTAATTTATAAGATGCTATGAAGTACTGCGTCATAGAAGTCAAAGGAGCAAGAGCATAAAACTATGCAAAAGTGCTAAAAAGACATCAAGAATAAGGCTCAGAAGGACAAAGGAATTGATTGTTCACTGATGTGTAGCTGTGTCTAAATGAAACCCACGTTGTTGTAAACACCCTGGGTCTCCTCTCCTTAAAGGCAAGAACAAATCATGAATATCCACACTTATCTCTTATTTTTATTGCCCTAGAAACACTGATCACTTAGATTAGACCAGAAAAAGAACTCCAATACATGAAATGGAAAAGATTAAATTATCACTATTTTACAAGATGCAATTATATATTTGAAAATATCCAAATAATTGACTAAAAATATTTAGAAAATGTGATTTTTTCAGAATTCAATGGACAAAGTCCAGAAAACAATTGTTTAGAAAACTAAGGAGTTGGCTGGGTGCGGTGGCTCACGCCTGTGATCCCAGCACTTTGGGTGGCTGAGGCGGGCACATCACAAGGTCAGGAGATCGAGACCATCCTGGCCAACATGGTGAAACCCCGTCTCTACTAAAAATACAAAAATTAGCTGGGCATGGTGGTGTGCACCTGTAGTCTCGGCTACTCAGGAGGCTGAGGCAGGAGAATTGCTTGAACCCAGTAGGCAGAGGTTACAGTGAGCCAAGATTGCGCCATTGCACTCCAGCCTGGCGCCTGGTGACAGAGTGAGACTTTGTCTCAAAAAACAAAACAAAACAACAACAAAAAGAAACCTAAGGTGTTCAGTTGGCATGTCAATTTTATAAAATCTCTCAAAAGGACAACTGGCAATGTTGTTCTAAGTTTAAAATGGACCACAGTCTACCTCATCCATTTCTAGTGTGGACATTTAACATGTAGACATGACCACTTTCCTGCAAAGGCAAATGTACAAGAATGACTTCGTAAGTCTGGATCTAAGCAAATATTCATCAACGAGGAGCCAGATGAATAATTAAGAGTAGTTCCTAGACAGGAATATCATGCATCTGTTAGAAAAAGAATTCAGCCTCTATTTTTGATATTATGAAATTATCTCCAAAATGTAAAGTATAAAAAACTATACAATACACAGTATACATATTTTCACTGGTATCAAAGGAAAAACATATTTGTATTTGCGTAGAAAATTTACTTTTAGTAGCAAAATATTATCTTTAAAATGTTGCACAGCCAAAAATATTTGTACTTGCATACATTATTTCTCAAAAGTTAAGCAAACAAAAAAAAATGAAACAAGACAGAAAAGAAAGCTGATAGAATCAAGTATCTCTGGGGAGAAAAGCAGGCACCTTCTTACCTTGGGGTAGTCTGACTACATTTCATTGTGTGTACTTTGGCTTTATCTGATATTTTGAAAATTTTTGTCAACCTAAATAACAAACAGAGAGAGCCACCCCAAAAGAAAATGATGTTTATTCTGGAATAGGGCATTGCAATGGGAATACGTGTGGCATTCCAAACTGTGTGTATTTAGGGAGGTAAAAATAGACAAAAGCTTTTTATGTTTAAATTTTATTTACGGATGTATTTTATTTGCAGGGGAGAGCATAAATACTGTCTCCCACTACACAGATTATGCAGTCATGAGAGTCAGCATGGGAGCTTCCCTTGGGAAAACACCTTCCTGATCTTGGAGCCCTCCTGCCAGGTATGTGTAGACAAATAAAGGAAAAATAGGAGGGTTACATAATTGTTTTGAAATAATTGTCCTTGGCTACAAGGATCCACAACTGGGGTGACACCAGTTCAAGGCTGAGCAGGCAGTTGCTGGGCAGATGTCCTTTCAGAAATGTTTTCTGTATAAAGTTGTGGTTTTGTGGAGTATTTCACGGTAGGTAGTTGCTGTTATCAGACCTTTATGAAGGACAACCTCACTTCACGGCATTCTCCAGCTCTAAGTGTCAGGGTGGTTTTTGTTGGTTTGCTTTTTCTTCTTCTTCTTCTTCTTCTTCTTCTTCTTTTTTTTTTTTTAGCACAGGTGACTATTTTGAATCTGACAATTTTCACATCTTGTACACATATGTCTTTTTTTTATTAAAGTGAAACCATTTTTAAGAGCAAACATTACTACCTATAAGCTCTTTAACCACATGTTTAAAGGCACTACAGTGCACCTGAACCGCAGATTTTAAAATCTGAAATTTGGGCGAAAAGACCATCCCTAATTCTATTGAAAAGGAAAAGGGGTGGGGCACAGTGGCTCATGCCTGTAATCCCAGCACTTTGGGAGGCAGAGGCGGGCAGATCACTTGAGGTCAGGAGTTCAAGACCAGCCTGGCCAACATGGTGAAACCCCATCTTTACTAAAAACAAAATAAAACAAAAAACAAAGAAAAGAAGGAAAAGGCCAATGTGGCCGCCCACGTCACTTGACCCTTGGCTCATATTTTTGGAAGCTTCTACAAAGCATGGGAGAGCTGCCTGGCTTCCATCCACTTCCACTTTCTCTGACAAGAGGGGGTTTTAGATGGGAAGGTGATGAAGTGAGGGGAGGGGCCTGCAGAGCCAGCAGCTGCAGGTGCCAGGACAGTGCTCCCAGGGTGGCTGTTTGCCCAGGGTGTGTCTGAGCTGCTCACACGAAGGTGCACAGGCGTGAGTGATGTTTGAGACATGAGATAAGCAGTAGCACACTGGATAATGAAATGGACAGTGAAACACTACTCTACCTTAACAGACAAAAAGACTCCAGCTAAATCCCAGACAAGGCTGAGATAGGGGGTAGGTGTATATGGAAGCAGATGGAGAAAAATGAAAAAGTAAGTAACACTGTTGACTTGAAGTCCGTTCTGCCAGTTCCTTCCAGATCAGCCTCAGACACAAGGGTGCCCTGACTGTCCCCTCCCTCCTCAGGAGTCCATCTCCCATTCGGGCCATGGTATTTTCAAACCCCCAAGCTTCATCTGCGAGGGAGAGTGCCATCGTAGCACATCACATGATTAAAAGCAATTAGTGTTCATAAGCTAGACAGGTATTTAAATGGCTCAATAGTTACCTTGCAGAATGAGAAATTACAGAATTAAAGTGCACAAGATTATTAACTGTGTATGATGATCAAAGAGACCACACTGTTAATAATAATAAAAAATCAGCAGAATATGATTCACTTTTTTCTGAAAGAATCATTGTAATTAACAACAGTATTTTATCACCAGTTCTCTCAACTGCATAAATATTTCAGGATTAACTCTACTAATTGGGATAACAAATTCTTCACAGGAGTCATAATATACCATAAAGCAGTGTTTTATGTACCAACTCAGGTCTAAGAATTATGAATAGTGTGAGGACGTGCTGGGCTGGATTCCAGCGTCAGCAGCCGGAGGGTCTCACAACACTAAGAACACAGCACACAACTTCCTCCACGTCATTTCACCTGCGGTCTTCAGCCCACGCTTTGTGGATTTTTATGAGCAGCCACGAAGGAAGGTCCACGTGCTGTCCTCACCTGCATGATCCTATTCTCTACCCTGGCCCAGCCAGACTCCATGGAAGAAGGAAGCCCAATGTCCTCAGGAACCCACTGTAGGCAGCGTACTCATGCGCCACTCTGTGCCTGGGCTCCTGGTTATGTTCCTTCCTTGGTATGTAAACAATATTAATTTAAAGGCAATGTTCACTTAGATTGTTTCTGTGGGGCCCGATTCACTTGTAGAGTTCCACGTGGGAAGCCAATTAATATGCTCGGGCCCACAGGCAGTCCAGAAAGTGGGGTTCTCATTGTGGACTCACTACTGGTTGGCCTAGTGAATGCAAGTTTTTCTGTGTTCAACGATGTAAGACCAAAATGTCTGTGTACCTTTGACTGTTATAATACATGTCTAATTTTTTTGGTCTGCTTGACTGATCATTTATGAGAAGATTTATTAAAATATCAGAGGTAGCAATTTATTTCTACCCCTAATTCACAATTACTTTCTTTAAATGTTTTTATAGCATATATTGTAAATGAACACATTATGATGATTATGGCATCTTCATGCTCTGTATTCGTTTGGTAATGAACTTCCACTTTTCCCTGATATAAAGACATGTCTTCTACTTTGTCAAAGAGTAATATGAGACCTCCAATATTATCTGGTATGTTTTTGCAACATTATTTTCCACATTTATTCATGATTTTTAAAGTATTCCTCAAATAGGTAATGCATAGTTGGGTTTTGATTTTTAATCCAGCATGAAAATTCTCATTTTTAAATTAGTGTAATTATAGATTTATGTGTGTTGCTTTTTTGTTTTTTGAGATGGAGTCTCACTTTGTCACCAAGCTGGAGTGCAGAGGCTTGACCTCAGCTCACTGCAACCTCTGCCTGTTAGGTTCCAGAAATTCTCCTGCCTCAGCATCCCAAGTAGCTGCGACTACAGGTGTGTGCCACCACGCCTGTAAGATTTATTGCCGAGGTAGAATGAGGAAACTGAGGCAGGTATGAAAAAAGATGAGAAGCCAATTTATTCAGCTCCCGGGCTACCTCACTGGTCCAAGAAGGGCCAGAGAAGTCGCACGGGTTGTTCAGGGAGTGGGGTTTTATGGGGTGTGCAGGCAATTGATTGGTTATTGGGAAACAAAGAGAAGGTATTTCTATTGGCTGTTGAGGAGTAGGAATTACATGAAACTAGCTGCCATTGGTAGGTGGGCAGGACTTTGGGTTAGTGGGCCTTGATTGATTACTGGGGAAACAAAGAGAAGTCATTTCTATTGGCTGTTGAGGAGCAGGAAGTACATGGAGTTAAAGTAGGAAGTAGCTGCCATTGGTAGGCGGGACTTTGCGTAGGTGGGCCTTGATTGACTACTGGGGAAACAAAGAGAAGGCATTTCTATTGGCTGTTGAGGAGCAGGAAGTACATGGAGTTAAAGTAGGAAGTAGCTGCCACTGGCAGGCGGGACCTTGGGTACATGGGCATGCCGGGGCGGACGGGGCAGGCTGTTGTCGGGCAGGGAATGGTGAAGCTTCTTTTGAAAAATTTCTTTGCAGGGTTTTTCATCAGCGGGCTGGAGGTAGTGCTGAGTGTGACCTTGGGCATGGTATGCAGAGGTGGGTGCAGGGAAGCTTTGTGGGGAAGCCACATAATGAGCTCAGGTGATGACGCAGTTATCAGGCACAGACAGTGAGGAAGGTGTCTGTTTGACTCCTGGCAAGGCAACCCTTACAACGCCCAGCTAATTTTTGTATTTTTGCTAGAGACAGGGTTTCACTATGTTGGCCAGAATGGTCTCGATCTCTTGACCTCGTGGTCTGTCCACCTTGGCCTCCCATTTTTCACTGCCCTGAATATTTCCTGGTCTCAGCCTATTCACCCACTTCTCTCCTGTAATCCTTGGCAACTACTGATCTTTTTACTGTTTCCATAGTTTTGCCTTTTCCATAATGCCACAGAGTTGGAATTATAAGAGTATGTAGCCTTTTCAGATTGGCTTCTGTCACTCAGGAAAATGCATTTAAGGTTCTTCCATGTCTTTTTATGGCTTGGTAGCTCATTTCTTTTTGGAGTTGAATAATATTCTATTGTCTGAATGTACTAAAGTTTATTTATCCCTTGACCTACAGAAAGACATATTGGTTGTTTCCAAGTTTTGCTACTTGCCAATAAAGCTGCTATAAACATGTATGCACAGGTCTTTGTGTGAACCTGTGAAAGTTTTCAAACCAATGGGTGAATACCAAGGAGCATGAATGATTATATGGTGAGAAGAACAGATTTAGCTTTGCAAGAAAAAGCCAAACTGTCTTCCAAAGTGGCTTTAGACCAGCAATGAATGAGAGTTCCTCTTTCTCCACCTCCTCAGCAGCATTTAGTGTTGCCCATGTTTGGAGTTTGCTCATTCTAGCAGGTGCACAGAACCTCATTATTTTAATTTGCATTCCCTGATAACATGATATGCAGCATCTTTTCATGTGCTTATTTACCCTCTGTGTATCCTCTCTGGTGATTATCACTTCAGGTGTTTTGTCTGTTTCCTTATTATTGCATTTTTAGAGTTCTTTGTATATTTTGGATGGCAGTCCTTTATAAGACATGTCTTTCGCTAATATTTTCTCTCAGTCTGTAGCTTGTCTTTTTATTCTTCTCACAGTGCCTTCTACAGAACAGGAATTTTTAATTTTAATAAAGTCCACCTTATCAATTCTTTCTTTTATGGAGCATGACTTTGGTACTGTATTTTAAAAGTCATCATTAAACCCAACAATTATATCCCATGTTATTTTCTGGAAGTTTTGCATTTTACATTTGGATTTGTGATCTAGTTTGAGTTAATTTTTGTGAAGAGTATAATGTCTATGTTCAGTCAATTTTGCATGTAAATGTGCAGTTGTTCCAGCACATTTATTGAAAAGACTTTCTTTTCTTCATTTCTTTGCTTCATTGTCAAAGGGCACTTGACCACTTGTATGTGACCTATTTCTGAATTTCTGTTCTGTTCCGTCGGCCTGTGGTCTGTCCTTTCACCAACACCACACTATCTTCTGATTATTGTAGCTTTGTAGTAAGTCATGAAGTTAGACATATCAGTCCTCTAGCTCTTCTCCTTCAATATTGTGTTGGCTATTATAACTTACTGAGGTTTTCTTTTTTCAATTGGGATTGCATTCAATCTGTAGATCACCTTGGGAATAACTAACGTCTTGAAAATAAAGAGTCTTTCTATTCATGAGCATGCAATATCTCTCTATATACTTAGTTATTTGGATTCTTTCACCAAAATTTTATGGTTTCCCTCAAATAGACCTTCTATATATTTTGACAGATATATACCTAAATGTTTCATTTTCTGGATGACGGTGTACTTTCAATTTCAAATTCCACTTGTACATTTGTGGTATATGGGAAAGTGGTTGAATATCCTAACCTTGTTAGTTAGGATATCCTAACTTATTAGTTCCAGGAGCTTGTGGTCTTAGTGGGAAAGTTTCTAGTTTATCAGCATTAAGTGTGATGTTAGTTGTAGGTCATATGTAGATATTTGTTATTCACTTTATGGAGTTATCATCTATTCCTACTTTACTGAGAGTTTTTATCATGAATGGATATTGGACTTTGTCATATTTTTTCTCTAATAATATAATCATATGATTTTTTTTCTTGTTTAACCTGCTGATGTGATAAATTACATTCATTGATTTTCAAATGTCAAGCCAACATTTTATATTAACATAAATCTCACTTATATCGTATAATTCTTTTTAAACATTATTGATTAAATTTACTAATAGTTTATTAGTAAATGGTTATGCAATATTGGTCTGTAGCTCTTATCTTGTAATGTCTTTTGGGATTAATGTAATGCTGGCCTTATAGAATGAGTTAGGAAATATTCTCACTGCTTTGATCTTGAAGAGACTTAGACAGTTTCTTCCTTGAATACTTGGCAGAATTCACCAGTGAACCCATCTGGGCCTGGTGCTTTCTGCTTTCAAAGGCTATTAATTACTTATTTCATTTCATTAATAGACACGGGCTATTAGGATTGTCTCTTTGTTCTTATTTGAGGTTTTGCAGTTTATGTCTTTCAAGAAATTGATCCATTTCATCTAAGTTATCAAATTCCTAGGCATAAAGTTGTTCAGAGTACTATTTTTTAATGCTGGTGGGATTTGTAGTAATGGCATCCTCCTTCATTTCACTTATAGAAATTTGTATCCTCTCTCATTTTTTGTTTGCCTCACTAGAGGCCTACTGATGTTATTGTTCTTCTCAAAGACATTGTTTTCGGTTTTATTGATGTTCTCTATTGAATTTCTGTTTTTAGTTCCCTTGATTTCTGCTCTAATATTTACAGTTTTCGGTATTTCTTTCTTCTTAGCTTGGATTTAGTATTCTCTCTTTTTTTTCTCGTTTCTATAGAGGGAAGCATAGTGGCTGATTTTAGATCTTTCTTCTTTTCTGATATATGCTTTCAACACTATACATTTCCCCTGGCACTGTTTTCACTACATCATGCAAATTTTGATAAGTTGTGTTTTCATTTTATTTTAAAATATCTTTCATTTTCTCTTGAGATTTCTTTTATGATACATGTATTTAGAAGTATGTTCTTTACTTTGCAAATACTTTGGCCATTTTTGCTTTCCAGTGTAATTCCTTTTTGATGTGAGAGCAGAGATTTACATGATTTCTATTCTGATTTTTTGAAGGAAACTTTTATGTCCTAGAATGTGGTCTAGCTTGGTGAATATTTCATGTGAGCTTCAGAAGGACATGCATTCTGTTGTTGGATGAAATTGTCTATATCCAGTTGGAGAAAGCAGTGTCACATCCAGTTGACTCGTGGTGCTGTGGAGTTCAACTATGCCTTTAGTGAATTTCTTCCTAATGATTCTACCCATTTCTCAGAGTGGTATTGAGGTCTGCAACTCTAAATGTTAATTCATCTTTTCCTTCTTGGTGTTGTACCAGTTTTTGCCTCATGTGTCTTGACACTCTGTTATTAAATATATACGTGTTAAGGATTGTTATTTTATTTAAAAAAGATTTTTAAAAATTTTAAATTTAAATTAAATTATATTTAAAATTGAATTAAAATTTAAATTTTAAATTAAATTTTATTTTATTTTTTAGAGTCTCACTCTGCCCAGGCTGCAGTGCAATGGCATGATCTTGGCTCACTGCAACCTCTCCTTCCCAGGTTCAAGAGATTTTCCTGCCTCAGCCTTCTGAGTAGTTGGGATTACAGATGCCCACTACCATGCCCAGCTAATCTTTTGTATTTTAGTAAAGACAGGGTTTCACCATGTTGGTCAGGCTGGTCTTGAACTCATGATTCTGTGATCTGCCCTCCTCAGCCTGCCAAAGTGCTGGGATTACAGGTGTGAGACACTGTGCCTGGCCAAGGATTGTTATAATTTTCTTAGATGGTTTATTGATTTCTTTATTCTTTTGTAATGCCTGTCTTTATCCATGACAGGTTTTTCTCTAAAATCTGCTGTGAGATTAATATAACCAATTTCACTTCCTTTTGATTAGTGTTACTATGGCATATTTTTCTTTACCTATTTGTTTTATGTGCCTTTAAATTTAAAGTAGGCTCTTACAGAAAATAGTTGGGTCTTATTTTTTTCATTCACTCTGACAATTTATGTCTTTTAATTTGTGCACTTAAACCATTGATATTCAAAACGATTGCTAACATAATTGGATTGCTATAAAGCATACTTACTACTGTTTTCTATTTGTTGGCTTTTTTCTTTTATTCCAATTTTTGTCCTCTACTCTTTTTTTTCTTTTGTCTTTTGTGGTTTTAACTGAGCACTTGATTTTTTCCCCATTTTCTGTCCTTTCTTAGTATGCAAGTTGTATCTTTTTAGTGGTTTCTGTAGAGTTTGCAGTTTACAAAAAATACAGATCACTCTCAGATAAGATTATAGTGCTTCGTAGACAATGTAGGTACCTTATAATAACAAAATAATCCTACTTCCTTTCTCCCATAGCTTTCTTTGTATTTTTCCAGTTATTCATTTCTCTTATAAACACACACAGTCAAGTACATGGCTGCTTTTTGAACAGTTTTTTATTAGACCTGTTAAATCAAGTTTAGCCTAAAGCTGCCTCCTTACATATTTTAAGTGTGGCCCAAGGGTTCCTTTGTAAATCGTGAACTATAACAAGTACAGGTGTAAACAGACCGCGGCATACACTTGTGCCAGTCACCAAATTTTCACCAATCAAATGTAGCTGTTTGAACTGTGTTCAAATAAGGCAGACGCCAAGCTGTGACCTGTCCAGCTGTTTCCGTGCCTCACTTCCGTTTTCTTTCTTTCTTTTTTTTTTTTTTTTTTTTGAGATGGAGTTTCACTCTTGTTACCCAGGCTGGAGTGCAATGGCACGATCTCGGCTCACCACAACCTCCGCCTCCTGGGTTCAGGCAATTCTCCTGCCTCAGCCTCCTGAGTAGCTGGGATTACAGGCACGCGCCACCATGCCCAGCTAATTTTTGTATTTTTAGTAGAGACGGGGTTTCACCATGTTGACCAGGATGGTCTCGATCTCTTGACCTTGTGATCCACCCACCTCAGCCTCCCAAAGTGCTGGGATTACAGGCTTGAGCCAACGCGCCCGGCCCTCACTTCCGTTTTCTTATGTCACTTTCCTTTTTCTGTCCGTAAGTCTTTTTCCGGCACAGGCGGTGCCCGAGTCTCCAAGCCTGTTCTGTCAGGGAAGGCCACCCCATTCGTGAGCTGTGTATTGCTCCATTACACTCTGATTTTCAATTTAATTCGGCTGAAGTTTTTCTTTTGTCAGAGGGTGTCAGACAGAAGGAGACCTTTAGCGACCCCCAGGAGTGCTGAGTGAACAGGTGAGGTGCCCGCAGGACCTGCTCCTGTCCCTCGATCTCTCAGAGCGTCTGGGGATCGTGGTAAGTTCTCTCTCAAATTTCAGAGCTGCCTGAATCCATGTGTGTTGAGCTCTCCGAGTTTCTCTGAGCAAATTCCTCACCCCAACTGGGTTTGGGAGTCACGACAGAAACTGGACTGAGTCCAAGAGTGGGTTTGATCTGGTAATTCACTGCTTTGAACCCAGTTAGAGGTCTCTTACATCCGACTGGGTCAGAGAGGCACTGGTAATAAATGGTAATATTGCAGGGGGTGAAAAATTTGGGTTTTGGAAATTCACAGGGATATACCCCTTTGTTTCATTTTTGTTTTAATGCATAGGTAGGAAAAAAAAATTCACTGGCTAAGCTAATCAAGGGAACCTGAGAGCAAAGTCAATCTGTTAGATACAAAGGGGATTTTTAATTTCTGAAGAAGATTTTTAATTTTTGAGTTCCTTCTGGCTTATACATGCTTAAGTATTAGGCCCTAGAAGCAGCAAAGTCTCACAGAAATGGTGAAATCTTACCAAACATAACTTACAGTGGAATGTTCCAGATGAACAACAGCGCATTTGGAAATGAGGGCTTCCAAATTAGTCTCATCTGGGAATACTTAATGATATGCAGAAGCTTCTAAAAAGATTTCAATATTTTTGTTTAATGGCTTTGTGAAAGGCAAATACAAAGCTTAAGCAGCGAATAGATTTTGAAAAATTAAATCTGCTAACCTTTTAGCTTAGCTGCTATCCCACTCCACAACAGGACATGGACTGCAGTGCCAAGTGGCTGACTTTGGTTAATTAATGGGGTACATTTTACTCAAGTAAAGGATGGGATTGAGAGACCCTTCCCTCGGTAAAGTCCCTCTTGGTCATCAATGGACTTGGTACCCTGGAATGTTAACCGCTCTTCTCTTTGGATTAATCTGCCTTGCACTCTTTGCTGTCAGCTATGACTGACAGGAGTGGGCATGGACAGGACTGTGGAATGTGGGGAGCTGTTTCTCCCCAAAGGGAAAAAGTTGAGAGCTGATGGGGCTGCCGGAAAAGGTTCTTTATCAACCAATAAGCTGCCACCTGAACTTTAATTCAGTGTCTCTGCAAGGGGTGGGTCCTTCTCTGGCCTCCCTGAGCTCGTTACCTTGGACGGCACAGGCAGTGCTCTCTCTCACTCCTTCACTGTGCAAACTGGTTGCAGAAATGCTAAAAATCACTCTCTTGCAAAGTTCTAATGAACAGGAAAAAGCACTCATGAGGCTAGTCTTAAGCTGTAGCAAATCTGGTGAACTCTGCACTATGAATTTCTATGTCATTCTGTCATGAAGAGGGGTACCTTAAAATAGAACGTGAGCTTCAGACTCCATGAGCTTGCTGTTCAAGACAGCCCGGCCAGCTGGTCAGGAGTAAACTTTGTTAGTGGTGTCTGCAGCAAACATAATGGGATGAGGTCTCCATCTTCTTTATGTCTTTGTGAGCTTGACCTCGTAACCATGGATTAATGGTCTCTTGGCCTCTGCCGTCTAAGGAGCAGGAATTTTGGAGTTGATGTCATAGTTACCTCTAAAAACCATCTTGGGTACTTAAAAGCCATTGCCGGGAAAGGATTCCCTGTTTAATAAATGATGTTGGGAAAACTGGCTAGCCATGTGCAGAAAGCAGAAACTGGACCCCTTCCTGACACCTTACACTAAAATTGACTCCAGATGGATTAAAGACTTAAACATAAGACCTGACACCATAAAAACCCTAGAAGAA
>CM052652.1:148858297-148923387 GCA_028533165.1 Leontopithecus rosalia | reverse complement strand
GACATTAGAACCAGCACCACTTCCGTGTCCTTCCTGAGTGCTCGTGTGTGCATTAAGCATGGACATTAGAACCAGCACCACTTCCGTGTCCTTCCTGAGTGCTCGTGTGTGCATTAAGCATGGACATTAGAACCAGCACCGCTTCCATGTCCTTCCTGAGTCCTCGTGTGTTCATTAAGCATGGACTCATTAGAACCAGCACCACTTCTGTGTCCTTCCTGAGTGCTCGTGTGTTCATTAAGCATGGACTCATTAGAACCAGCACCGCTTCTGTGTCCTTTCTGAGTGCTTGTAGCTTTTGTAATGAACAATTCTGCATTACATGAGTCACCCTGGAAAAGACAAAATGAGTGAAATTAAATATATATTGGTGTGGTGACTTCTAAACTGCTAAAGTAGCTATGACCAGCATTTGGTTTGCCAAACCCATATTCCTGGGAAGACAATCAAAGCTGTGGGCACATTCAGCTACCTGATGAGCCATTCAAACATTCATAGAGGAATTTCATTCCATTGTCATTTTCAGTGCATGTTTTCTGGTTATATAAAAGCTTTCCCATGCAAGAGGGCTAATGCTGTAACAGTGGATTATTATGCTACAGTGTACTTTCACTGGATAAAGAAAGCTTTTTAAGGCTTATGAACTGAGGACAATCAACCTCAGTCACAATCTAAAACCCAAACCCTGGCCCTTCTGAGAAGACTGCCCTAGCCATTCACACTGCAAGAAAACTTTAGGACCTTGAACCTTGGGTTCATAATTTCACAACTGAGTAGGATCCCTCCACACTCTTGGAACTGTACACCCGTTGGAACCCTTAAGGTAAAGCTAACCTGAAAAGTTTCTCCCCAAAAGAAGATGGCATTCTTGATGTGAACAGCTTTTTCTAGGATCACAGAGCAAGACTTCTATACCATCATGAGAGTCTTATCTTTGAATATTTTTCCCTTGCTTGTGCCTCTATGAACAACAGAAGAGAAAAGAGGGTCTGTTGTGCGCACTTATGGGGTATATTTTTATTTGCAAAGGATTTTGCAGCCAACCTTATGCACAGGTAAACTTATACCTTGGTAGATAAAAGACGAAGGCCCAGTGTAAGCGAGAAACTTTAATTGCACATATGTTGCCTCATAGTCAGTCAGAAACAGAACATTGGTTCACTCTTTTTAACCCCCATAATGGGTTAAAAAGAACATTGCTAGGAGACCTTCAATGTTCTAGAAGGGCATCGTCTCTTAGATCCTTTTTCCACAGTTTGGACTAAAAGAGGCAATGATTGAAAATGTATCTCTCATGATAGGCTTTATAGAAAATTCTACAGTAAAGGCTATGGTTACATAACAGACTTTAAATTACCTTGTGAAAGCTATGCTAAATAATATACTTGCTCAGGTTACTTACTGGCTAAACAGAAGCATCTGTGTAGCTGCTGGCACTTGTGGCTCACGGAGAAAACATTGGGTATTACAGAGATTCAGTTGTAGAGAATTAGCAAGGAAACTGCTTAGTTAAGTCAGTAGACTATCTAGCTCATGCTTTGATCTATTTCATTTTAGACAGTTTGGTTTATGGGGATCCTGAGTAAGAAGCAGACTCCAAACTCATGATATAATCATAATAGTAGTTTCCCTTGGTGCACTGTATTCTCTCAAAAGTTTTAAATGTCTGCTCACAGCCATCTCTGGAATGTCAAATGGTCTCTCTTCAATTGGAATGACAAGACCTGAAAGAAATGTGTGACCTTGAGGACACCCAAAATGATGGTAATGAGAGTGACGCTAGAGCCCTAAGTTTTGGTCACACTCGGGAATTTTCATGTCTTTGTCTCCTTCAGTTCTGCTCTGATCTTGGTTATCTCTTGTCTCCTGCCAGCTTTTGAATTTGTTTGCTCTGATTCTCTAGTCCTTTTAATTGCGATGTCAGGGTGTTGATTTTAGATCTTTACACTTTCTCATGTGGCCATGGAATGCTATAAATTTCCCTCTAAACACTGCTTTAGCTCTGTCTAAGAGATTCTGGTTGTGCCTTTGTTCTCATTGGCTTTGAAGAACTTACTTATTTCTGCCTTAATTTCGTTATTTACCCAGTAGTCACTCAAAAGCAAGTTGTTCAGTTTCCTTGTAGTTGTGCAATTTTGAGTGAGTTTCTTAATCCTGAGTTCAAATTTGATTGCACTGTGGTCTGAGACACTGTTATGATTTCTGTTCTTTTACATTTGCTGAGGCATGTTTTATTTTCAATTATGTGGTTAATTTTAGAATAAGTGCTGTGTGGTGCTGAGAAGAATGCACATTCTGTTGATTTGGAGTGGAGAGTTCTATAATGTCTATTATGTCCTGGATCTGTGGTTTGGTGCCAAACATTAATTTGGAGAAATTCTCAGTCATTACACACTCAACTACTTCTGTTCTTTTCTATCCTCAAGCTGCAAACAGACTTTTCTCAGCTTTGTCCATGTCCAGTCTAGTAATATGCCTAAAAATGCCTTTTTATAAAAATGTATTTATAAATAGGCATATAAAAATGCCTATAAAAAGGCATTTTCCATTTCTGTTACAGTGTTTTTGATGTCCAGCATGTCTTTTGCTTCTTTCTCAGGATTTCCACCTCTCTGCTTACACTTTCCAACCACTCTTGCATGCCAATCAATCTAATCATTAGCGCTCAGGATATACATTCTAGTTGTTTTAAGTTTTCAGTCTGCTAATTCCAACACCTCTGCTGTATCTGATGACGGTTTTGACGCTTGCTCTGTCTCTTCAAACTGTGTTTTTGCCTCTTACTGTGTCTTGTAGTTTTTAATTGGTACCCATAAATAATAGACTTGATAAAAGGAACTGCAGTAAACAGGCTTTTAGCAATGTGGTGGTCGTACGCAAAGGAGGGGCGGTATTCAGTTGCCTTATGGTAAGAGGATGAGGAGTCAGCCTTTTAGAGAGTCTGTGCCTCTGGCCGGGCATGGTGCCTCACGCCTGTAATCCCACCACTTTGAGAGGCCAAGGAGGGTGGATCATGAGGTCAAGAGATCGAGACCATCCTGGTCAACATGGTGAAACCCCGTCTCTACTAAAAATACAAAAAATTAGCTGGGCATGGTGGCGCATGCCTGTAATCCCAGCTACTCAGGAGGCTGAGGCAGGAGAATTGCCTGAACCCAGGAGGCGGAGGTTGTGGTGAGCTGAGATCGCGCCATTGCACTCCAGCCTGGGTAACGAGCAAAATTCCATCTCAAAAAAAAAAAAAAAAAGAAAAGAAAAGAAAGAAAAAGCCCCTAGGAGAGTCTGTGCCTCTGTATTGTGAACTTCACACGTGCTTCTCAATGCTTCCCCCTCCATTAGATGGGACGCAGTGGCTGCTGGGTATTTCCTTGTTACCAGAACACTTAGGCTCTTGTGCACCCTCATCGGGTTAGGCTCTGGTTGAATGGTTTTCTCCTGAGGGCAGACCTTATTACGAAAACAGAATGCTTTAGCATAGTTTAAAATGATTCCTTTCCCCTCTGCTGCCAGAAGCATGAGGGAGTTTCTCTCTGATATTCACTATGAGGATCTAGTAAAATTCCAGAAGTTAAAACTCACACGAGGATGGTGTCTTAGTCCACTGGTGTTTCTATACCAGAGTGCCTAAGACCACATAAATTATACAGAACAGAAATTAATTTCCCACAGTTCTGGAGGCTGGAAAGTCTAAGACCAAGGTGCCAGCAGGTCTGGTTGCCCGGTGGGGACCTGGGCTCTGCTTCCAAGATGGTGCCTGAAATGCCACATCCTCCATAGAGGAGAAGCACCATGTCCTCATATGGTGGAAAGCAGAAGGGCAAGTGCACTGAACATGGCATACAGCCGCTTTAATAAAGATGTTAATCTCATTCACAGGGGAGCAGCCCTCATGGCCTAATCACCTTTCAAAGGCCTGCTGCTTTGATACTATCCCACTAAAGGGCTAGTGTTTGCCAATTATAGTTCAGGATTTCCTGTCCCCACATTGGTTCCCACAAGGGTTGATGCACAGGGCTTTCTGTTGTGGTAAGTTGCAATTCACCATATTTTCCTCTTTCTAGTTTTCCTTCTGTAACTTATTTCTAGTTTCATTCCATTCTGGAAAAAAAATTTTTGTGATTTGATACTCAAAATATTATGACTTATTTTATGACCTAATCTACTGTGAATGAAAAAAAAACACAAACTTTTTTTCTCTGTTCTCACACCACAAAATCAATACAGACCATTTCTATGACCAAACGTGCCAGCATTTCTCCCCAGCAGCAAGCAAGCAAGCAACTCTGCCGTGGACATGGGCCTTCTGGCTAATTGGCTATAATTTGGGACTCCCATGACCCCCTTCTTATGTTAGACTAATTTCCGAGAGCAACTCACAGAACTCGGAAACACTTACATTTACTAGTTTATCGTAAAGAACGTTACAGAGGATAAAGATGAAAAGGTGCATAGGGTGAGGCATGGAGGAAGGGGCCTGTGGCTTCAGCGCTCTCCTGGTAAAACAAAAATACAATCTCAGGACCTCAAACTCACTAAGCCAAGGTCAGAAGTCAAGCTGGGAGCTGAGTCATGCAAACCTGCCTCCTATTTTGCTCCTAAATAGATGAATATGTGCCTTCCTCACGTTTTGCTCACAAGAAAATTTCCTATGGGCCCCAAGATCTTTACCCTGAAGTGGTTCTGTTAATTTTCACCTGAAAATATACATTAACAGCTCATCTTCACAGGCGTGGGACAAAGGACAGAACAAAAAGTTCTTCCTCTGCTCACCTCAGACAACGAGCAGTGGGAGGTGCAGTGGCTCACGCCTGTAATCCCAGCACTTTGGGAGGCTGAGCCAGGTGAATCACAAGGTCAAGAGATTGATTCCATCCTGGCCAACATGATGAAACACTGTCTCTACCAAAAATACAAAAATTAGCGGGGCGTGGTGGAATGTGCCTGTAATCCAGGCTACTCGGGAGGCTGAGGCAGGAGAATCGCTTGAACCTGAGAGGCAGAGGTTGCAGTGAGCCAAGATCATGGCACTGCACTCCAGCCTGGTGACAGAGCAAGACTCCATCTCAAAAAAAAAAAAAATAGTAAGCAGCTGTTACCAGCAGTATTCACCCTCCAGGTCCCAAAGGAAAGGTGAAAGGCTTCAGGCATCTCGGAAGTCTGCCCCCACAAAATTCTTTGCTGGCCTCCCATAAGCAAGGCCATGCCAATTGTAACTTTAGGTCTACACTCCACATCTAGCTCCTACGGCTCCACACTGATAATGTCAATTACTAGCTTATCTCCCCAGGTGCAGAACAAAGGCAAGAGGAGGTTAATAATTCCTTCACCCCTCCCTGAGTTGCTACACAATTGTTTTATTCCTCTATTCCCTTTTTCTTCAAAGGTTCACCTGATCTTATGTAAAATAGAGATTTACTGGGAACTGAAGTCTCACAAGTAGGTAACCATTCTCCTCACCACCTCCTCTGCTTTTTAAGAAAAGTACAGAAATACTCAGCCTGCTGAGAGCCTCTTTGGAAAGAATGGTTGTGTCTGTGACTTGTCTTCCGGGCACACCCTCAGGGTGGCTCAACACACCTCAGTTGGTCGAGACACCTGCCATAGTCACCTGTTTCGTTGCCAGCAGCATCTTGGAAGCAGAGAGCAGTCCTCGCAGACAACCACATCTGCTGGCCGATGCCTTGATCTTGGATTTCCCAGCCTCCAGACTGTGAGAAATTAGATTTCTGTTATTTGTAAATTACCCAGTGTACAGCATTTTCTTATGGCAGCATGAATAGAGTCAAATAGAGGCAAAGCTCATGGCTTACCACTTCATGGGCAGTGCAATCCTACAGCACAAAAAATGAGGATAATGGCAATAACTTTACAGGAAACATGACTAAGTTCTAATTTCTTGTCATATGAGACACGTACAAACAGCCCAGGAAGAAGGCTATGCCAGCGGAAAACAGAGAAAAGGATTCATCTGTCTGCTCCCTCCTGCTCCTGCTCTCCCAGGACTACATGCACAAACACCAGACACACGCACACACATGCAGACACATGCACACACGTGTGCACATGCAGACACACTCACACCCAGTGCTTGCACACACACAACCCACATGTCTTCTATCTTAACCAAGTTAGTGATTTTGGCTTACCACCAAACCCAGGGCCCGAGTTGACCTTCAAAACCTGAGGTTTGCTCTTTAACCCTTCCCTTCATTCTGCCCATTTTTTTTCATGCCTTGGGAAGGGAACTAGGGTGCAACATTTACTGAGTTCATGTACTGTTGTAGGTGTTTCCACGGGTGTATACATATATTTTATATTTGTCACTGTGACCCATGACAGAAAACATTCCTGGATGTATGATATGATGAGCACATGGAGCTCAATAAGTTTCTGACGTAAGATTTTGTCTTAACTGATCCTGCCTGGCTCTTCAGGCCTCCGGAGGAGGGTCTGGGGGAAGAAGTGTTCCTGCCCCAAAGAAGGGTTGGGTGGAGTTCAGTTGAGATGCCAGAGTGCTGTGTGGGAAGAACTGCCAGAAAACAAAACCTGATTTCTCCACCAAACCACCTGATTTTTCTTAATGACTGACAGAAATTGTCAGGAAACCTGGCTTGCCGTGGTCACCTTGCCCTATCTGTAGAAATGGAAGCAGAGTGGCACTGCGTGTTATTCAGAATGGTGATGACTCATGCTTTAGATGAGAACTGAGACATTTCAACAGTAAGTGATTAAGGATTAGCGGTTTCACGGGGGGCTAGTATTTTTGCCAGCCACCCCCAGAGGATAAGGGGGTTCAATTTAAGGTGTTTCAGGGACACGCTGATAGTGAGTGCAACTGTACAGGGCAGCAGAATCAGAGAGCTCATCCACCCTGGCCCGGCCAATCAGCTCCGTGCAGAAAGGTAGAGGAAGGAGCTCAGGTCTTCCCCAAGGACCACCTGGGAGCAAAAAGCCAGAAAGCGATTGAAGCTGCTTCAAATTTCAGCTGCCCTTATTGCCATATCGATGTAACCATGCCTGAAAATAGCACGTAGCACTGGCAGAACAGGGGTCCCAAAGCAGTCATGCAGAGGGCACAGCGCGGCTTCAGCCTCATTCTATAACCCGAAACTGGAGGGCTGGGGAGACAGACCCCCGTCTCGGCGGGGGGAGCTGTGGAGGGCACAGATACAAGGAGGGGTGGGGAACAGGACCATCTTGCCACCAATCTACCAGGGGACTTAGTAGAAGGATTTGTAGGGGAATTATAGGAAATACCGGTGAGCATGAGCTTTCCTGTCTCTTTCTGCCCTCAGTGGATTGGATGAGGCCCATCCACAGTTGGATTGGGGAGAGCCAACTGCTTTACTCAGTCCACTGATCCAGATCTTAACCCCATAGAAACACCCTCACAGATGCATCTGGAATAAAATTTGTTACCAAACATTTGGGCACTCCATGGCTTGATCAAGTCAAGTTGATGCATAAACTATACAAATGCGTCAAATCTGCTTTACTACTGGGTCCTCTCTGACCTCCGAACTCTTCATCTGCACATTCACATGTGGAGCCACCATCTTTCTGTGCCTGTGCCTGCCTTCTTGGCAGTTGGGTGCTCTGTGTCTGGAGGCCTGACACCACCCCTGACTGTCTCCACACTACCATGAGCTTTGTCTTTTGGAAACGACTAGCTTCTTCCCAACACCCCCTCCCAACTGGAAAAGTTTTAGATTTGCTCCAGGACATGGAGATCCATCCCGGGACGGGACGGGTGCAGACTTCCCAACGCTGTCTAGGGCTGTCCTCCCGGCCACCCTGCTGGCGCCCATGTGAACAGCTTTCCACTGTACTTGCCCCTTAGTGCTCAGCATTCGGAGAAATTAAGAAGTTCACACCAGAGTTGGTAGGGCCAGGGACACCCTTCCATCACCTGCTGGTGGGCTGAGCATGGAAGATTTGAGCTGCCCTAAACCTCATAGAAGACAGAGTCCCGGACATATGAAGGCTGGGAGAAAATGATGACCTTTAACCCACTGACTTTCCAGGGCACACATCTGGCCCCTATGGGGAAAAGATTCACCAGATCACCAATCACAGAGGTCCTTCCTCATTCCACAGGAACCCCGCAGACAGGTGGAGAGGGGTTAGTGGCCCAGAGCTTCTGAGAAATAGATGTTACGTCAAGGAACAGAGGGAAGGGGTGGTCTCTCTGCCCACTCCCCCTGCCTCCGCACTCTCACCACCAAACCATCTCACGAGGGTCTTGTCCGATAGATCTCCTCTCTCCTCATCCGAATTCTGCTGCTACTTCAAGGGCGAGCTCAAAGGGCATTCGGGCCTCCCTAGCACTGTGCCTGTATTTGAAAGAAGGGCAGAAGGCCCTGCTTCTACCTGCACCTGTTTGTGAGGTCCCTGGAACAGCTCTTCTCATGCCACCAGCTGCATGGCCTTGGCAGCGTTACCCAGCAAATGCCCATCAGAGTCAGAGTGATTTCTGGTTGAGGCACAATGGCCCAATCAAAGCTCTGAAGGAGGAAGCCATCGCCAGCTTGTCTTTCAGCTGAGAACCCCTCTCCTCCCCTGCCCTATGTGCTCCTGTCTTTCAGGCCCAGGAGATAAAGTTTTTCTGGTTTGCAGTTCACTAGAAACACAATCTCTGGTCATTTGAATGTAAACGCATCACACGGGGTGCCAAAGGCCTCTGCTCACCTTGGGCCGCAGCACCAGGACTCCGGCCAGACCTCTCAGACTGAGAAGAGCGATGTTCCAAGGACGGGAAGGCTCATGTGCTCTGACTTAACTAAACCCTTGAGCTTATGGCTGTCAACAAGCTTTCTGGGTCATGTAAATCCATTCTTTGCTGAGTCAATGGCCTTGTCTTTATTGTGATATACTTTCATTAGAACCAGAGCCCAGCAGAAAGTTCAAGGCTCCTGCAGACTGTGAGTCCTACAGATGATTAAAAGAGACAACAAAGGCACCAAGAGCCTTCACATCTGCCAAGCCCAAGGATCAGCGTCTGAGTGAGGTTTGGACAAGGCTGCAAGCTTCCAGTCTCAGCACAGACAACAGGACAGGACACTTAATGTCATTTCTCAGGGGGGCTCCGGAATGCCCTGATGCCGTGAATACTGAGGCTGTTTCTAACGTCATTTCTCAGGGGGGCTCCGGGATGCCCTGATGCTGTGAATACTGAGGCTGTTTCTAGACTTCCTCGCCTCCTTCTTTACTCCTCTTGGTGTTTATGTCTTAGCCACGAGCTGTCTTTGGTTCCCCCAGGTTGCCTTGAGCCTTGGTCCCACTTCCTTCATGCTCCCTCCTGCCCCTAATGGGCTGGGCACGTTGACCTCACGCCTGTATCGCTGCAGTGGATAAACTCACCCGACTTCCTGGATGCCCTGGGAGAAGACTACACACATTAAAGCTTCCCTGAAATTCACTTTAGCCGTGCAACGCGTGCATTTCCTGGTTTCAAAGTCTGCTGCTGCTGCTATTAACAATGGGTCTGTGGTTTCCCGCATTACTTCTACATGCATCAGAGGAAAAGAAGGGCCATTTGTATTTAAGTAATTCAGGGTTCCGAAGCTGCTTGTCTGCTCTCCATCTTGATGTCCAGAATCAGCAAGTGTGCAGTTCTTGGTTATTCCCCTATTGACACTGCATGTTTTAAAAATTAAAATTACTCATATGCAGACCCAAACAAATGTAGTAGGAACAAATACTGATTTTTCTCATCTTATTTAGCATGGTATATTTGCTGATTTTTTACAGCCTACCATTAACTAATAGCTGGGACTTCAGTCTGAAAACAGCAGCAATGAGCCCCATCAGTCAGAGGAAATAAAGACGGAGCCTGAACATCAACTCCTGCTCCTGCAGAATCATTTCCCATCTGCCTGAGGGACTCGTTAACACAGCAGCTGTGATGCTGGCCTCTGCCTTCAAGGTCCTTGAAGGAGGGGAGCTGCCACAAAAAACCTGCTTAGCAGCTCGTTGTTATCCGTTGAAATGAGCTCTCTATTAGAGGACTGGAGTTGGAGTTTATTATTTGTTTTAAATGGTGTCTATTGATCTGATAATGATCATATTTTGGAGATGCTTTTACGTGTCCCATCTGACTCACATGCTGTATAATCAACAGTGACTTTCCATGAGATTCCATGTGAAGCCGGCGCGGCCTCCTGGCTGTGCACTCTGCTGGGTGTGTAGGTGTGTGTCCAGCCTCATGTTGCAGAGGACCCAGCTAGAGTCTAATCTGCGCTCATTCTAGAATTCCTGTAAGCCACGCCTGTCTTCAAGAAGCAGGGAGTGGATTTAGGGGAAAGACATGGGTCCCAGGTCCCAGAGTAAGCACAAAGCTAAGGATGGGGGCTGTGTTACGCTCATCAAAGGCCAACAGGCAGGAAGGGCCCATTTTCTGAGTCCTCCTTGCTTTGCAGCAGCTTTTTCCATCCCAATAGCCCTAAATAGCTGTCAAGGAAGCCCACAGAAAGTATTAAGAATAAAGCAGAGGAGATTCAGAGTGCATGTGAGTGCACTCTGGATACATGGTTAGATGCATGTATACTCAGCACGTGGCTCAGTTGGCTGCAGTATTCAGCATAGTATTGCGCTGTGCAGGTTTGAATCCTAGCAGCAAAGGCTCTACCACACAGCCTGTGTGTGTAGCAGGCTAACCATGTAGGTTTGTGTAAGTCACTCTGTGATGTTTCCACAATGACAGCATTGCCTAGTGATGCATTTCCCAGAACATATTTTCATCAGTGAAGTAACACTTGACTGCATATTGAGACATCCACACTGAAGCAAGAATTCGTTGGTCTGCAGGGCGGTGAGGTGGTCCACCACATTTTGAGACATACTGGTTTTGTTGTTGTTATTTTTGAGATGGAGTCTCACTCTGTTGCCCAGGTTGGAGTGCAGTGGTTCGATCTTGGCTCACTGCAACCTCTGCCTTCTGGTTTTAAAGGATTCTCCTGTTGCAGCCTCCCTAGTAGCTGAGATTACAGGCAGGCGCCCATTACCATGCTTGGCTAATATTTGTATTTTTGGTAGAGATGGGGTTTCACCGTGTCAATGGAGCTGGTCTTGAACACCTGACCTCATAACCTGCCCACCTCGGCCTCTCAAAACGCTGGGATTACAGGCATGAGCCACCGTGCCCAGCAGTATACTGTAGTTTGAAATGCTGTATGAAGTGCTCTTGAGAAATATAGACTCTTATCTCAGGGATATGTGACTGTTTAAGAAAATGATATAGAGGATCATCTTTTCCCTAGAGAAAGCTTGCTAACATCTCCTAGGCCAGCAGCACCCATAGAAGCAGAACCCGAGGTAGGTGACATGGCCCAAGCACCCAGGGCTTCTCATCTGATTAGCTAATGAAGGGAATTCTGAGGAGTGGACCAGTTTTCCTCTGGGATGCTTGTTTCAAGGCAGGGTATGTGTCTGCTGATGCAAATGTTCCCTTTAAGTATCCAGGTAGGCCCTCATCCAAGGGTCCCCTGGGCTCTCATTTGCCTCCTACTCTTACAGAAGAGGAGGGCTAGGCGACAGCCAGCTTGGTCCCCAAATTTGTGGGTGGCTGGATACATTCTGTTTCCTTCCTTTTCTATCTCCAGGAAACAAATGAAACGCAGACCTCAACTTCCATGTGATATAAGTTCTCAACCAAACTGACCACCAATACCATCCAAAAGACAGCAGCCCCCAAGCAATTTGGCCCGAAGCCCACAAACCTCCTACCCTCCCATCCCTCTGTTTTACCAGTTCTTCAGAAAGGAGTCACTGTTATTCCTTGTACAGACCGGGTAACAAACAGATGCCCATATACATAAAGACAGTTTCATAGTCCACGGGGCAGAGGAGGGGAAGGCGTGTCTCTTGCAGGCTCTCTTACAGTTGCAAGTGGAGATCCACCCTCCCTGGTGGTTGCCATGGCAGAGCCTGCTGATCACCCCTCAGTACCCATTCTCCATTTTTCCTGTTGTATTAAAGCTCGTAGTAGCCCCTGGCCATACGGAGGGAAGACTACACTTCCCAGCCCCCCTTGCAGTCAGGCGTGTCCAGGGATATAAAAGCACAGTCATGCCATGCAGCAGCATTCAAGGCCTTCCGGAAGACACAGCTGATGAGGGCCTTTGTGATTTTTCTACTGGGTTCCTCCTCCCCTCAATCCTACTGTCTGGAAAATAAAAGGACTGACACGGACGCTAAGTTTGAGGTCGTACACAGCAGAGAAATGGAATAGGGAAGGTGGGTCGCTGGCACAGTGGAGGGCCATGGCTCTCTCGGACCACCGAATGTTCATGTGAGAGTGGAAAGCTCTTAGGCCTTGTTTTCCCCTCTGATAAATCTGCCTGTCTTTTGTAACCGAACCAACCTGCACTGATTCAGTTCCTGCCTCCTGTTTGGGGAAGCCAGGCTTCTGTGTCCCGCGGGAGAGCTGCGGTCCATTGGGGGCTAAAGCCCCGGGCTCTAGCATTAGACTGCTGTGCTCAGGCCCCAGGTGGTTTGTAACAGAAGGACAGACAGGCTTTGCTGCCAGAAGACCTTTCTCCAGGCCAGCTTCTTGCTCTCTCGTCTCCCAGGAGCTTATCTGTAGGAGGCTGGTTTTCTGAGAGAGAAGGGTGCACCTCACCTTGCTGGCTGTTGTGACACATTGAGCAGGTGGCAGTGCTTGGTACACAGACCAGCACATGAGGACACTCGCTGGCTTGGGCTGCATTTAGCAAACAGATCCCTGTGTGTCTTCACTTGGGATAGTGCATTGCACGTGCTAGTATCTGTGTCTGACTCTCTTTGTAGTTGCTGTCAGTCTTAGCCAGTCCTCCCAAATACCTGTGATGGGCCCACTGGACAAGTCTAACTGACAGGCAGGCAGATGACGGAGGGTCTGGGGTTTTTCGCTGACAGTGAGATCCACAGCTGACTGCAGATTGCTGGATGAGTGTGGACAGAGGACAGCGAAGACCTGTCATCTGAGTGACAGCGTTTTTCCCCAAGTGTTTGCCACGAATACTCATACTTCACCTGAGAGTCGTGGCAGCTTTACCTTATTTAAAGGGAAGATAGTGTGCACTTCACTGCTTCAGGGTTATGCATGGTGCCAAACCGTGTTGTCCTAAACTAATTATATTAAAAAGTTCTGAAAGAAAGTTGGCTTTCAAATTAGCAATATGTGGGTCTAGCAAATTATGTAAAAACTGGATAAGAAACAAATATTCTAAAAAGAGCTGGTAATAAGCTCATCTGCCTGCATCTAATAGCTGTAGTAGCACACACCTGCCTGCTGTGATTTTCTCCTGTGTAAGTTCTTTTTCCTGGTCAGCAGCACGTCATGCAATGACACCAACGTGTGAAAAGCTGCACCACAAACTGAACATCACCTCACTTTGCTCGTCCCACCATCCTCATAAGAATCTGTTCTGTTGCTGACGAAGTCATTCAGCTTGGCTCTCTCTGGATGATAGATCAGAATATACTGCCCCTGACCTCTGAGTAGGTGAGAGGATGTTGAATTCTGCTCATTTAGAAATGGGGGGAAGAAAGGCAGACAGCTCTAAAATGCAGACGTAGCTCTGGGAAGCCTCGATGTCTTGGAGACTGGAAGCCTGACAGTGAATGCATCAGTTTTTCTGACCAAAAGGAGTTTACAGAAATATGTAAGTAGTTACTTGTTTTCTTAGGATTCAAAAGGGGCTTCTGAAATACTCTGGTAGATACACACCTGCGTGTTAAAACTCTGTGTGTTTGAGGATCAGAGAGACAAAGTGCCCTTTTGGTGATCATGTTTAGTCAAACTGGAGCCTGTTATGAGGCCTTCAAACGTCATTGAACACCAAGAGGAAACGTTTCTCTTTTTGGGGAGTGGGAACAGTCCATTGTTTAACGGAGAAAGGCTCAACCGTGATCAACTATGACACCAAAAAGGAACAGAAACCACCCATATCTGGCCATGAGCTCTCCATCATTGATCGGTACCTTCACTGGGCGGGAACACATTCTCATCCTGGGCATCTTTCATCAAATGTCCCCCTTTAAGAGGGGACAGATGCCTTGTTAACTAGGTGCTTAAAATTGTGCCAACCCTCAGGAAGGCCCAACTCAGAAAGAAGCCCTCCCAGGGTAGGTGTCTTACCATGTAACAACACTATGGCAAGTATATTTCTTTCTGTAGATTTAAAATTTTATTCAAGGCATATATTGTCATAGTAAATAAAAATATCCAACAAAACACTATCTGCAGACAGCACACTTCCCACTGAACGATAAAAGAAGATGGAGATGAAAGTGTAGGCAAATACATCATCTAATCACCAACTCCAAGAAAGCTGGTGGTGCGATGCTAGTTTCGTACAAAGTTCTTTTTACCAAAAATGTCACTACAGATAAAGATAGATATTTTAAAAGGAGAAAATGTGAATCCACCAGGAAGCTAACACAATTGGAAATACATATGAGCCTCAAAACAGAGCCCCAAACACACAAGGCAACAGTTTCAAATTGAAGGGTAAACGCATAATAAAAAATAGCTGTAAATGTCAATACGCCTCTTGCCATAATGTGTGGAATCATCTGGTGGAAGATCAGTAAGGAAATGGAAGACTCGAGCTCCATAAATCAACTACAACTAGTAGACACAGGTAGTACCTTTGACCAAATGGCAGTAAAATATCTGTACTTCTCAAGTATACAGAGAACGTTTCCAGGACAAACCACTTGCTAGGTCATTAAAAGAACAGCAGTAAGTGTAAAGTGATTGAAATATTATAAAACACGTTCTCCGACAATGATAGAATGAGATTCGAAATCAATTAGGGAAATTTTAGAAACGTGGAAATTAAAGAACACACTCCTAAGTAACAAATGGGCCAAAGAAGGAATCAAAAGATAAATTAGAAAATACTTAGAGACTAATGAAAACGAAGAGGTAGTATAGCGAAACTCATTGGAAAAAGCTAAAGCCTTGCTTAGGGAGAAATTTATGCTGTTATTCCTACATTAAAAAGAAGAAAAATTTCAAATCAAGGATGACCTTGAAATACTGGAAAAGAGCAAACTAAATGCAAATCAAACAAAAGGAAGAAAATGACAGGTATTATAGCATGAATCAGTCAGATACAAAGGACAGAAAATGAGCAAGGCTATGGTTGGTTCTTTGACAAAATCCACAAATTTGGCAAAGTTTTAACGAGCCAACCCCCATATCACTTAAACCAAGAATGAAAGGGTATCATGACTGACGTCACAGAAATAAAAAAGATTATAATGGAAAACTATGAACAAAGGAATACCAGCAGAAAACGTAACTTTAACAGCCCTCCTTAGTAAGAGTGATTGATCCTTACTATCAAGAAGAAATTGGTCGTAAGAATCAATCGCTTCAGTTAGTATAGTAACTATCACTTTTCCTATTGATATAGGGGCATCAGGTCCCCAAAGTTAAGTTGTCCTAACTTCCAGTTCAAGGGAAACATCGTTGTGCTTCCAGTGGAAATACTCTTCTCTTTGGAACTAAGCCCCCTAGGCCTGCAGAGAATAAGGTTGTGGGAACAGTAAGCACACATTTTGCGGGTGGGTCACTATGGATAGTAATGAGTGACACCTCTCCTACATCAGCCCTGAATTCCTGGACCTAGGAATCCTGGCTACGAAAGATACAATGCCTTATATTGAATGCCAATTCAGAGCATATACAGCCTCTCGAAGAACCTTGCTCCAGCCCTGGAAGGTATTCCCGCCTAACTGGCATGGTACCAGTCTTCAAAAGACCATTTCACCATTATATAAAGTCAGCTGTGTCAGGACGACAAGTTCCATGAGCAGGGGTTGTTGGTCACACTTTGTTTGTTGTGAAGTGAGTTGCTTGATTAGAAGTAACGTTGTGTGGAATATCATGATGGCGGATAGGCATTCTGTAATTCCATAAATGATAGTTTGCTTGTAGTACTGCATTCAGGAAAAGCAGATCACTATCCAAAGTGTCTATTCCATTAAGAATAAGATGCAGGCCGGGAGCGGTGGCTCAAGCCTGTAATCCCAGCACTTTGGGAGGCTGAGGTGGGTGGATCACGAGTTCAAGAGATCGAGACCATCCTGGTCAACACGGTGAAACCCCGTCTCTACTAAAAATACAAAAACTTAGCTGGGCATGGTGGTGCGTGCCTGTAATCCCAGTTACTCAGGAGGCTGAGGCAGGAGAATTGCCTGAACCCAGGAGGCGGAGGTTGCGGTGAGCCGAGATCGCGCCATTGCACTCCAGCCTGGGTAACAAGAGCGAAACTCCGTCTCAAAAAAAAAAAGAATAAGATGCTGCCCTTTCCATGACAGAAACTGTCCAATATAATTTACCTGCCACCAGGTATCTGACTGATCACCCTAGAGCATGGTGCCTTATTAGGGAGTCAGTGTTGGCCCCTGCTGCTGGCAGATTACAAACCCAGTAATAGCCGTGAGGAGGGCAGCCACGGGGACTGGAAGTCCATGCTGCTGAGCCCATGCATAACATCCCCCGCTGCCACCACAGCCACTTTATTCATGAGCTCGTTGGATGATGACAGGGTGGCTGAAGAAAGAGGCTGACTGTTAGGTACAGAGAAAACTATCCTATCCCATTTATTAAAATGTGTAGCTGAGCTCACCCTTTGGGAAACATTCACATGGGACACAAATATCTTGACTTTTTTTGTTTATTCATATAAGTCTATGCATATACTCTTCCCCAGTTTCCTTGACACAAATTTTCCTTCCAAATTCCTGACCATCAGACAAACCTCTGGCTACAGCCCTTGGATCAGTATACAGTCACACATCTGGCCATTTCTCCTTCCAAGCAACGTGCACGACCAGGTTCACTGCCTAGAGTTCTGCCCTTTGGGAAGATTTTCCTTCACGACTGCCCTTCGAGAGTATCTCAGAAAAAGGCTGTAAGGCTGCAGCTGTCCACTTTCAGGTATTGCCTGTATGGCAGCAGAACACTCTGTAAACCAGGCCCAAGGCTTCTCTTCATCTGTCAACTGGTCCTGGAAACTGGCAATTAGGCCGTAAGCACAGGCTGGGAGAGACACGGCAGTGCAGCAGGAGGAGAAACCATGGTCGTTTGGGGGGCTTCTTCCTCTTCACACTTGTGCCTTCAGAGCCTGCTGGGGTTGGTCTGATCAAACCACTTCCACCTGAGGACAGTGTTGTGGGCATGCCCAACTCTATGGCTTGGTGGGTAAGATGGCACCCAGCTCATGACAGGCTGCTCAGATTGCACAACAACTTAGTGACCCATGGCCTATTCTCTGCTAAGCCCAGTAGCAGTCCAAATCCTGATTCCGAAGGAACAGTGCTTATCCAGAAAGGATGGCAAGGCTTTGCTTCAAAATCCTGAGGCCTGCACTGAGATTCATATGTAGGGGACTGCCAATGGCTGCAGGCAGCATTACTGTGTCAACGTCACTTCAAGTACCACTGGATCTGCTGAATCATGTGGCCCAGTTGGCAGACCAGTTTGCACAGCAGCCTGTACCTGTTGCAGAGACTTCTTTCATTCAGAGCCCCACTGAAAACTGGTGGCTTTTAAGGTTATTCAGTAAATCGGCTGGGATAGTGCACCCAGATGAGGAATGTGTTGGCCTCCCAAACCCAAAGAGGCTCAACATGCATCGTGCCTTCTTTTGAGTTATAGGAGGGGCCAGATGCAACAACTTACCTTTCACATTAGAAGGAAAACTTCAACGTATCCTACATCACTGGACTCCTAGAAGTTCTACTAAGGCATGAGGCCCCTGAATTTTTTATAAATGTATTTCCAACTCTTTGGCACGCAAACGTCTTTTCAGTAAGTCTAGAATAATTGCTGCCTCCTGCTCCCTGGTTCCAGTCAGTAAAATGTCATCACTGTATTGAAATGGAAAGGTGACCAAAGTCCCTGTGAACTAAATGATGACACAGGGCTGCACAGGTGATGCACTCCTGAGGTGGGACAGTGAAGATGTATTTCTAGCCTTAGGAGCTAAAAGCACACTGCTTCTGGTGGTCTTCACTAGCAGGGATGGACATAAATACACTTGCCAGATGGCTGCATACCAGGTACCATGGGATGTGTTAATTTCCTTAAGAAATGAAATCATATTTGGTACAGAAGCTGCAACTGGAGTCACCATCTAATTAAGCTTGTAATTATTACTGCCACTCTCCAAAGTCTGTCCTCTGCACTCCAAATAGGTGAGTTGGGGATGCAGTGAGAATCAGTGCCCCTGCATTTTTCAAGCCCTTGATGGTGGTGCTAATTATTTAAATTCCTCCAGAATGTGGTCTTGCTTTCGCTTTATTATTTTCCTAGGTAGAAACCATTCTAGCCTTCCACTTGCCCTTCCTCATTATCATTGTTCCCTCACCCTACAGGTCACTAATGTGGGGATTCTGCCAACTGCTGAGCATTACACTTGTGTAGAATAGAACTGGAAAAATAGCCACAGGATATGTTCAGTAACTCAAGGATTCAAAATTTCAGGTCAAGTTCTGCATGAATTACTCGAAAGCATCGATGTCTGTTCTGACAGTTTACCTCCTGTAGCCACAAGGCTGAGATTGCTGAAAACAAAACCCATAATCTTATCCTGCAAGTGACCAATTAACAGCAGAGGTGGAATTTCTAGCCTTGTAGAATATTTACTGTTAAAATGAGAGCACCCTTTGTTTTCCAACTTTGTCCAGTGACATTAGAAGCAAGCAGCCTGTAAGTGCACGTTATACTTGTTAGTTTGACAAAAGTGTTTGAAAGTATTGCATACAGTCAGTCAGACCTTTGCTTCTTATGAGTGTTTGATTAGAAGTATCCAATGATGATATTGTGCATAGATTTCCAGAGCACATCATGGATTATGAGGGCTTTTTTTACTACCTGCAATAGAGACATTAGCATCTTATTTAATCAAATTAGAGAGTCAATTCAAGAAACCCTAGAACCCCAATTCAGAAAATTTATCTTTAAGATTATGTCCAATTCTTGATAACAATTTTTTATTAATCATGGTTCGCCAGAGAAACAGAACCAGTATAGTATGTATCTATAGAAAGAGACTTATTATATGAAATTGGCCCACATGATTATAACGTATGGGGCCAAATCTCTAAATCTTGGCTGTAATGTCTTCCTAGCCAGAAAGCATAAACAAAAATAACCAAAGAAAAAAATAGACAAATTGTACTTTATCAAAGCTTAAGACTGCTCTTCCAAGGACACAATGAAATCATGAAAAGATAGCTGACAAAATGGGAGAAAATAGCTCCAAATCAAATAAGGTCAATTTGTTATTATTCACATTAGCAAACACTGAATTAGCAAATACAGAACTTTTGATCCTAAAGTAGATAATACAAGGTTAGATTTCTGTGAGCTTCTGATCCTATCACTTTTGTGTCAACCAGTCAATACATAACCTTGTTTTATGTGTGGGGCTATTTAAAGACACCTTGTTTAACACACATTGTAGATTTGTTAATATTGAACTCACAACCAACAGCACTATCACTCATGCCTGAATGAAAAGTATCTAACACACGTATTTTCTCTGTAAGGGACTTCACAACCTTCCTGCATTTAGGGACACTAGCCAGGCAATACAAAACAGAGAAATCAACAGCAACAACAAAAAAAGCATAAAAATATTAAAATCATGGCAGTCAGTAGTCACAAAAAGGACACCTGTTTACAGTCTGAGAGCTAAAACATCAAGGTAGAGCATCGTCTTATTCAACTGTAGCTGGGAAGTGCATGCCAAGTGGTTCAAACACTTTGCCACACTGTACGTATCTGTGACTAACTGTGAAAGCACTGTGATTGTTGATTTGAGGTTATGGAGAAATTTCAGCAAGTAGGCAAATTCATAAACACAAAATCTGTGAATAATGTGGATTTATTGTATCAGATACAGGTCTAGGATCCAAAGTATGCAAATAATTCTTATAACTTAACAGTAAGGACATATAATGAACTAAAAGTGGGCAAGAGATCTATATAAACATTTCTCCCAGAAAGATATGTTAATGACCAAGAAGCACATGAAAAGATGCTCAACATCATTAGTCCTCAGGGAAATGCGAATCAAAACCAAGGTGATGTCACTTCACATACACCAGGATGGCTAAAATTTAAAAGATCAACAATAAGTGTCAACAAGAGCGTGAAGGAAGTGGGACCCTTACACATTATTGGAAATGTCAGATGGTGTGGCTGCTTTGGAAACCAGTTTGGCCTTTCCTCAAATGTTAAGCAGAATTTCCATGTGACTGGCAATTTCATCCCCAGGCATATACATAAGAAAAATGAAAACATGTCCATGCAAAGACTTGTGTGAAACTGTTCATAGCAACCATCCACTGAAAACAAAGTATTTATCAACAGATGATTGGGCAAATGAATATGGTATATTCTTACAATAGAATATTATTTGAAATAAAAAGGAATAAGATGTTAAAACATTGTTCAATGTAAGTGAGCTTTTCGAAAACATGTTAAGTGAAAGAAGCCAGTCCCCCAAACACAAATTGTATGATTCCTTGGTATGAAATGTCTAGAACAGGTGAATCGAGAAAGATATACAGTAGACTAATGATTGTCTAGCATTGTGTAGGTTACAGAGAAATGGGAACTGACTGCCAGAAGTTATGTAGCTTCTTTTTGTGGTGATGAAAGTGTTTTAAAATTCATAGCAGTCACAGCAGAATAACAGAAAATATATTTTAAATCACTGAATTATACATTTGGGTGGTTACACTGTATAACATCAAGTATATTTCAATGAAGTGGTTAAAACTAAGAGTTAAACAAATACCTACAATATGACCCATAAATTCTATTCCTAGATATTCTTGAGATAAAATATAATAAAATGTTCACAATTAAGTTTATATAAGAATATTGATAGAAACTTTGCTTATAGTAGTCAAAAATGGAAATAACCCAAAATGATCATCAAAATCATTGTAAATCTACACAATAAAATTCTACTTATCAATAAACCAGAATTAATTAATGAATAAACACGACAGTATGGATGAATTTTAAAATCATTATGTTGAGCAAAAGAAGCTGGCCAGAAGGAACATGCAACTGTATGGTTTCATGGAGGTGAAATTCTAAAACAGGGAAGAACAGAATCTAGTTTCCTGGGGCCAGATGGTTGGGGACAAACTGAAAATATACAAGGAAATTTTCTGGACTAATGGTAATACTTTTAAAATATTAAACCTATTTAACAAACATTAAGCAAAAATAACCAAGAAATGTGTGTACTACCTGTCATTAAAACATATTATAAAGGTATAATAATTAAAATGTCTACATAAAAGTACATAAATCAATGGCTCAGAAATGGGATCTAGTATTTATAAATGATAAAGATGGGATTTCAAATCAGCAACTGGGGTTCCACAATTTTGTATTGCTCAGTAGCAATCCTTATGACAACTCTTTAACTTTGGAAGACATAACAGGAAATCCTAGTGGAGTATGTGAGACTAGAGGTGGAGGAACTGAATTTAAGCACTGTGCTCTAGTTAATAACATTGTGTCCTATGGGAGTAGGGGTCAACAGTTGTAACACTATTTTAATGTATACTGGAATTGAACAATTAAGTAAACAGATGGTGGATGGTGGAAGTCAAGTTTCTCACTGTTAGAGCGACCAGCAAGATGAGGAGGCTAAAATGATTTACATGATAACGAACTCAGTTGGAAACATCAGTATTAACTCCTATTTAGCTAAGTATGGATACAAATGATACAAATGATTAATCAAAATATTTATAGATACATGTGTGTATATATATGAGCTAGTATATATGTGTGTATATGTGGATTTATGTGTGTACATATATGTGTATATGTGTACATATATACACATAGCTACATATGTGTGTATATATCATTACTCCTGGAATGTGGTTATACATATATGTGTATAAAAAAACCCCACATATATTTATTCATATGTACATATGTGATTTCTTTTATGTATATATACACACACATATAAGAAACCACCTCACAGCAGCAATATATGTATATATGTGTGTGTGTATGTGTGTATAATACACACACATGTGTATTTATATACATATCTGAGCTTGTAGTGTGATATTTGCTGCTGGGATCTGATTTACTAACCTATATATATGTGTACACCAGCCTATATATGTGTGTGCATGTATATATAGACCCATGGTGTAAACATGTGTATACACGTTTCCTTGCTCTGTCAGCTGAGATAGCTTAGAAGAAAACACATCCCAGCAGCAATTCTCACCCTAAAAGCTCAGATCTTGGTTTCAAATACTCTTCTTCAATGTAAGAAAACACAGCTTCTTGGCAAAAGAGCTGATTCTAAGACAGGGATAGACAGGGATAGAGAATATACAAAATGAGACTGGAGCACCTTGTGATGCAGCAAAGTAAGAAACAGGTAAACAAGGCCACATTCATGAGGGTTTGTCAAAAAAGCACAGGGACAGACCAAGAAAACTCCCAATAGTCAAGGCTGGAATAATTTGATAACATAAAGTAGTCTAATATTGGATTATAACCCAAAGTGCAAAAAGAAAACCACTATGAGTTCATGAAAGATATGATTGAATAAATAAATAAGTGGAGACAGGTGCTAAGTCTTCTATGCAGAAGAATTCCCAATAATACATTTACAAATTCCAGTTTCAAGAAGATGAGCATAACTTCTAACTCCCTAAATATGAGTGGTGCATAATGACTGCCTCCCAAATAGTACGGTTTGGAAAAGCGGGTAGGGAGGAGAGTAACTTTTCGCGGGGAAACTTGACAAACACTGCCTCACCCAGGTCAACATCAAGGGTGATAAATCACGTGGATCATATCCACCCTTGAAACAATGCAATGAAATGCCATTTTACCTCTGCAGTCTTCCTGGCAGGAACCAATAAGCCCAATATAATTCTGAGAAAAACATTAGACACATCCCAATAGATGGAATTTCTACAAAATATCTGCAAAGTATTCCTGGTCATGAAAAGAGTTAGGCCATGGGAGGAGTTTAAAAAGATATTGCAGTCAAATATTACCCAAAAGAAGGTTGGAGTTGCTGTCATAGTATTAACAAAAGAAATTTTACTATGAAAACGTGGCAGGTGGAAGCTTAAATAATAATAGTGGTTTAAATGATAAGAATTATACAATAAATTTAAACATTTACATACCTATAAAATAGTTTAAAATATATACATAAAGTGTATTTGATAGGTCTCCTGGGGTAAAAGAACAAATCACTAATATACTGGGATATTTTGACATATTTGTTAACTATTCAGAGGTCAACTAGACAGTGAATTAGTAAGAATTTAAAAGATTTGAACCATACAAGCACCACTCTTGATTTGATGAGTTGAGAATATGTGTTTCTCTCAAGCACACATAAATCATACTTAGAAAAATAAAACAGACATAGATTGGGCCATAAGTCATGCTCATACTTTTCAAAGAAATTAGAACCACAGAGTCATTCTCTCAGACCACAGCACAGTTAAGTTGGAAATCATTTACAAAAAGAGAAATGAAACACTATAATTCTGGTAATTAATAGCATCCTTCCAAACAACCTACAAGGCAAAGAAGAAATCAAAATGAAACTTTAAAATTAATTACCACCACATATAATAAAAACACTGTGTTTCAAAACTATTTTTAAAAAGGAATGAGGAATAAGCATAACAATAGGCGTAGCAGAGATTAAAAAGCTAATTAAAAGATAATAGAAAATACAACTTACAACTCTTCCAACAGAATTTAAATAAAATAGAAATAAATCTAGAAAAAAACAAATTTTCTAAAGAGGTTCAAGAATAAATAGGAAACCTGAAAAATCCTTTAATTGTAAGGAAATTGAATCAATATTTCAAAATCTTTACACACACACACACACCCCAAAAACACGAAGCCATTTTACATAAAAGTTGAATCTGTTTTTTAAAGACCAGTTCATTCCAACATGATAAAACAGGAGAGAAAAATAAGAATCATTACTCAACAATGGTAACCATAATATCATAATCTAAAAAGAAAATTATAAGAACAAGAAATTATTGCTTAAACATGATTATGAACATAAATGCAAAACCTTTAAGCAATATATCAATAACCAAATAGAGTAATTTATTAAAAAGTTGAAATGTTATAATTGAGTTGAACTTATTCTAAAAATGCAGGAAATTAACATTATAAAAATTTATAACTGAAACTCACCACATTAACACATTAAAGAAAATTATAATAGTCACTTCAATATATATAGAAAACGTATTTGATAAAATTTGAGATCTCTTCATGATAAAAACTGTTACTAGCTGAAAAATAGGGGAAAATTATCTTAGCCTATAAAAAGTATTTTCCTAAAGCATCCAGCAAACATCACTTTAAATGAAGAAATTTTAGATGTATTTATTTTAAAATAAAGAGCATAATGAGGACACCCACTATTACCTTTATTCAACATTGTACTCGAGGTTTGCACATAGTAATGAATAGAAGTTGTCAACTGGAAAGGAGGAAAGGAAACTAATTCTATACATATTTTTAAAAATGAAGAGAAATTTACAAGAGTTGGTAATACGGTGGGCATGATGGCTCACACCATCCCAAAGTGTAATCCCAGCTCTTTGGGAGGCTGAGGCAGGTGGTCACCTGAGGTCAGGCATTCGAGACCAGCCTAACCAACATGGAGAAACCCTGTCTCTACTAGAATACAAAATTAGTCGGGCGTGGTGGCACATGCCTATGATCCCAGCTACTGGAGACGCTGAGGCAAGAGAATCACTTAAACCCAGGAAGCAGAGGTTGCAGTGAGCTGAGATTGAGCCATCGCACTCCAGCCTGTACAACAAGAGTGAAACTGCATCTCAAAAAAATAAATAAATACATATAAAATTGCTGGTAATACCTACTAAAATGCCTAAGAATGCTATAGTAACCAAAACAGCATGGTAATGGCACAAAACAGACATGTAGACAAATGAAAAAGAATAAAGAACCCGGAAGTAAAGCAGCACACCTGTAGCCACTTGATCTTCAAAGAAGTTGACGACTGTAAGCAATGGGGAAAGAGTTCCCTATTCAATAAACGGTGCTGGTGTAACTGACCAGCTGTGTGCAGAAGAGTGAAACTGGACCCTGCATTTCACCTTTACAAAAATTAACTCAAATGGATTAAAGGTTTAAATGTAAGGTCTTAAACTAGAAGAATCCTACAAGAAAAACTAGGAAATATCATTCTGGACATCAGCCTCTGGAAAGAATTTTTGACTATGTTCTCAATACCAATTGCGAAAAAACAAAAATTGCCAAGTGGGAGCTGATTAAACTGAAGAGCTTCTGCACAGCAAAAGAAATCATCAACAGAGTAAGCAGACAACCTAAAAGTGGGAGCAAATATTCACAAACTGTGCATCTGACAAAGGTCAGAAACTATGAGGAACTTGAACGGTTTAACAAGCAAAAGTCAAATAACCCCCTTAAAAAGTGGGCGGAAGACAAGAACAGCTACTTCTCAGAAGAAGACATACAAGTGGCCAACAAGCATATGAAAAAATGCTCAACACTAATCATCAGGCGATGCAAATCAAAACCACAAGGGACATCTTCTTCCCCACTTCTATTTTTAAAACGACCGCATGCTGTGATTTTATGTTTTATCTTCTCCCTCTACTTGAGTTTCCTTCATGTTCTCTAGAGATTTTGCCAGTGTTCTGTCTAGAGATATGGGGTTGAGTCAATTAAGAAGCACAGCCCTGCCTCTGTTTTTCTGAATGGCTGGTTTTGACTATTTTTTAGTATTATACAAACGATGTGTGAATGGGATCCAAGAAGGCCTGTCTCAGGCCATGCCCAGTGGGTAGGATTCCCAGAATCAAGCATTTCTTCTTTAGCCCAATCTCCTTTCTAGTCTTAGTTGTCAAAAGCCAAGCATAGGGGCTTGTGGCTTTCACCAAAGGCAGAGAAAACGGAACACAGAAAACAAAAGCTAAGGTAATTTGTCTCTCAGAAGACAGGTGGGGAATCACTGTTATGGGAATGTATGACTGAACATTTCCTAATTTCATCATGATGGCTGTCTTGAAAAGAACAGAGAAGACCACTGGTCTCAGTACTCCCATGCCAGACACTGCACCTTCAGGAACTGCCTCATCTACGGCGTGAATGCTTTTAACTGTCCTCAGCAAATTCTGCAATTCCTAGAAATAGAAGTAGCCTCCTGGTGGATCATCTGAGGTCAGGAGTTCCAGACCAGCCTGGCCAACATGGAGGGATTGAAACTCTGTCTCTACTAAAAATACAAAAATAATTAGCCAAGCATGGTGGCAGATGCCTGTACTCACAGCTACTCTGGAAGCTGAGGCAGGAGAATCACTTGAACCCAGGAGGCAGAGGTTGCAGTGAGCTGAGGTTGTGCCATTGCACTCCAGCCCTCCAGCCTGGGCAACAAGAATGAGACTCTGGGGGTAAAAAAAGGAAGGGAAAGGAAAGAGAAGGGGAAGGGGAAGGGAGGAGGGAAGGAGGAAGGAAGGAAGGATAGAAAGAAAGAAGGAAGGCAAGGAAGGAAGAAAGGAAGGAAGGAAGGAGAAGGAAGGAAGAAAGGAAGGAAGGAGAAGGAAGGAAGAAGGAAGGAAAGAAGGAAGGAAGGGAGGGATGGAGGGATGGAGGGAGGGAGGGAGGGAGGAAGGAAGGGGAAATACCCTTCTGGAGGGCCAAGGGAGATGCAGACATTTGGTGTCCATTGTGATACAAGCTGTTCCTTTCGGGGCAGTGCTGATATTTTCCCCTCATGGAGGTGGAATTGACTTCTGGGCTGTGGGGAGGATAAGCCAAACTTTCCATTTTCCCCAAACATCACGTCTGAGTGCCTAAAACATTACCTGTTTTTCATCTATTAACAAATCATCTCAGTCTCGGTAGCCTAGCACTTCCTGGGACCTGTTTTTGTGTCTTAGATCATTAGTTAATAAATTAAATAAAATCACTGACATATTTTTATTTTCATTAAAGTCAGGATCTGTTTCTTTTTGAATATTATCCCTTAAGAATTTTTTTGTTAACTGTAACCTAAAAGAACCCAAATATTGCAAACCTTAAGTTTTATCAAAGGTGTTCACAAACCTTATTTACAATTAATTCTCTCAGAAGGATTGGAAAGATTAATTACTTTGCCCTATTTTGCAGATGTTGAAAATGAGTCTTATGTGTTTTTAGCTACTGGGATTTGGACCTGGGTCTTCTGCACAGGCCTGAGGTCTTCCCAGCAGGGAGTGTGATCTCCAGACAAGCAGCAGATTCTCAGCTCCGTCTAAACCCTACTCAGTCAGAAAGGAGGGCTGGGAGAGCAGTAGTCTGTATTTCACCAAGGTCTCCGTGTAACACAGATGCAGCCAGCCAAGTGTGGAAACCGCTCCCCACATTGCACATGTGAAGCACCCGATGAGCGTTTAAAACACTGAAGTGTGGGTCCCCACTAGAGGCTCTGATGAATCGTGTAACCTGCACATCCAGGTTTTGAACAGCTCCCCAGGTACAGCCAGGGTTGCAAATTGCTGCCCTTTACAGTGGTAGCTCCAATTCCTAAATGCACTTTTGAAGTATTTTCAGTTTGCACTCTATACAAAGCATGACAGACTGTAATCGGACCCACAGCTAACGAGAGAAAACTTTTTAATGGATCTCATAACGAGATTTGATTTCCCTCTGCAAGAATCATGAAGATCCTAACCCTTAAAAACAGCATATGCCTCCTCACTCAAGAGAAGTAAATGGAATGAATGTTCTTTGGGTTGGAATGAATGTCATTTGGATTGGCCCCATATGGTTCAGTTACTTCTCAAGATAGCACGAATTCATTTTAATTTAATGGATTTGTTACTAATTTCCTGAAAAGCTTTTTCAGAAGGAGGTTATGAATTAGCAGCTCGGCGTCCTACTGAGGAAGTCATTATGTAGCAAACTCCAGGCTGAGATAATCAAATAATAACTGGCACTTTATAACTTTTCTAACGTAATATTCTCAAATATGGAATTGTGAAAGAGAACATTTGCCAAGGCATTATTGCCGTGGAGATGATTCGTTTTTAAAACAAACGAAGCGCCTCTTTCCTCGGTGGCCATCTGCCCTTGCCTTTGAGGCATTTCAGACACGGACCACCGGCCTAATGTGTTTTCACATCTAGAGCTTCACAACTTCGGGAGCCTCTGGGAATGTTTAATTGACCCGACTGGTCATGAAAGAGATGTGCTAATTTGAATAATGCCAGAGTGGATGATGCTGAGGATGTTCATTGGTTGGGACATGAATTGTCCCATGAGATGTTTGTTTTGCATTGACAGCACAGCAGTGGCTTAATCACTTCATTCAACATCGTGATTTTCTTTCTTCTTATTTTTTTTTGAGACAGGGTCTCACTCTGTCACCCAGGCTAAACTGCAATGGTGTGATCATAGCTCACCGCAACCTGGAACTCCTGGCTCAAGTGATCCTCTCCCCTCAGCCTCCCAAGGAGCTGGGACTACAGGCATGTGCCACCACAATCGGCTAGTTTTTTAATTTTTGTACTCAAGCCGTCCTCTTGCCTTGGCCTCCCAAAGTGCCAGAATTGCAGGCATGAGCCACCATGCCCAGCCCCACTGTGATTTTCTAAAGAGGTTCTAAGCTGAAGGATCATGTAACAAACCCAAAAAACACCATCTTGGGATTTATTTAGGGTCTCAAATTCTTATTACCTTTTGAATAATATTCTAAGGTTTATGGTTCAAAATATTTCTTTCCCACACCAAAATGGATTATTGACAAATGTTAGACTTTAAGTGGCTACTAAAGAAATTTTATTCTGTTGAATAAAGTTTCTCAGTCCCACGATATTCTCCTTCTATAACCAAGCAATCATCTCTTCATGCTTTAGATGTTTTAGATGTGTCTGTGGAATTTGCTAACATATGCACATCTTTAATTCCTAATAAGTATGTAGAATTCCCGAGACCAGCACAGGGCAGGGACAGTGTATGTTATAATTTTGAATCCATCATTGGGTACTAGACACACAGTAGGTGCTTCATGCGCATGGTGGCTCACATGAGGGAATCTGTATGGGCTCAGCCTCTGTGCCCGCTCAGTGCCTTAGTCTCTGGGACTGTTTGTCTTCAAAGCCTGGCTCTGCTACACAATACCGTGTATCTTGGGTTAATTGTATGGCTTGTGCCTCCATTTTCTCAGCTATAAAATGGGGATAGCAATTGTACAAACTTCATAAATTCATATGGGAAGATTAAGTTTCTTAATCTCTGAACAGGGCTGAGCACATGCTAGAGTCAATTATCTTAGCAGGTTGCTCACTTTCAAGGGCAGATTTGATTTCCAAGACCCTGCAGGACCCTTTGCCACCATTGTCTCCTGCACCTGCCTGATTTGGTGTCTGAAATGTACATCATTTCACTGTTTTCTTTGGATTAGTATCATCAATGACAGGTAGGTGTTAAGGAACACATAATCGACATGAGGTTCAACACAGAAGCCTGATGATTGGGGTGGGTGGTCTCAGCAATGGGGGCAGCTAGAAGCTTCCAGAGTGTGGTTCGTGGCACCCTCTCTGTGACCACGGGAGGCTCTGTGGGGAGAGGAAGCTTCTTTTAAACCCACAACTAATTAAATAGTAATGAAGTTAGGGTGGGAACACCCAGTGCACCAAATGCAGATGCAACCAATGGAGCATGTCGAGGTCCCAGCAAGGAGCTGACGTGACCTCAGACTCAATTAGGAGTACTCCAGAGGGGTCACAGAAGGGAATATTTGCACTATTGTAGGCAAGGTGTTTCTCTGGCTAGCAGGTTCAGGAAGCTTCTGGCTGTCCTGGCCTTCCCATCAGAATCCCCTCCTGCTGAGAACAGTTTATTACAGTTAGAGGGTGGTCTGGGGACACCATCACATGACAAGAACGTTCTCAGCTGCCTCAGATTTCCCCATGGTTATACTGGATCGTTCAGAAAGGAAGCGCAAGATGGATTTCTGATGACAGGTCTCAGCTGTCTTAATAAGTGCTCTCTTGGTTTGGAGTTCACTTTCTATCAAGGACCAACTGGGCCAATAACAGATGCTTTCATTCATTCACTCCCACATCTAACTTACATCTTAAGTGCTTATTATATTTATGGGACCAAGGAAGAAACAAAAGAAGTGAAACCTTTTCCTCATCCTCCAGAATTTATAAAAATGTACTGAGGAGACATGACACAAAACAGGTCCTTTCGGAAGCAAGGCTTCATGTTCTCATTGGACAGGGCTGGGATGGGGACAGAGGACCAAGCACCCCCTCTCTGCCCAGGACACACTCATACTCCAAGGCTCACTTCCCCTCACCTGGCTGAGGGCAGTGGCCGGTGATGGTGGACTGAGGGGAAGCCTCAGCTGGCTGTCAGTAACAGTGAGATGCAAACGGCATGGCGGGGGATGGTGGGCACTGAGAGCCACCACACCTGGGGGTGACTTCTGAGTAGATGACCACCAGGAACGTGATCTTGGGAAGAGTGTTTCCTCAGTGGCAAATGAGGAAGGTAATGGCTGCTCTTCAAGGTTACCATACAGATGAGTCGTAGCACAGCTGAGCAAGGTGCAGCATGGCAAGCTGGGTAAACACAGGGGCTGCATTTGCTTCTTACTGCCTCATTCTCAACCCCCTGCTGTGTTGTCTTGCAGGATTGGGGGTTTGTAAAATATTACTTGAATTAGTTCAACTAGGTAAATGTTTCACATGTAGCAGACTCTTAAAAATCTTATATGTTTTACTATTTTATTATTATTTAGCTTACTTCCGGCCCTGAAATTATGTGATTTATTGATAAGATTCAAATAAAAACTAACAATCAAGAAATACCTTCACTTATCAATGACTTTTCTGTGAACTGTTGAGTCAGGAGATCGGACTTTGGACAAAAAACTCATTCTTTTTTTTTTTTTTTGGAGACAGAGTTTCGCTGTTGTTACCCAGACTGGAGTGCAATGGCACGATCTCGATCTCGGTTCACCGCAACCTCCCCGTCCTGGGTTCAAGAAATTCTCCTGCCTCAGCCTACGGAGTAGCTGGGACTACAGGTGCGCATCACCATGCCAAGCTAATTTTTGTATTTTTGACCAGGATGGTCTCGATCTCTTGACCTCGTGATCCACCCATCTCGGCCTCCCAAAGTGCTGGGATTATAGGCGTGAGCCACCGCGCCTGGCCCAAAATTCATTCTTTTTATGAGAGCAAAGGATGAAGAAATTGAACAAGGGAGGAGAAGGATGGGGAGGTGGAGGATTTTAGGAGAACCTTAGAAGTGAGCCCCATCAGGGGTGAACCTGATGGAGCAGACCTAGGATTCTTCCACCAGCCCAGGCTGAGCCCAGAGTCCAGCAGCAAGTGATTTGTTAAGGACATGCTCCCCTTGTCTTGGGATAGGGCCCAGTAGAGAAGGGATGCGGTTTTGAGTGAAGACCCAGCTTCAGCCTGATTCGGTGGGTAAATTACAATGTATACTCCAGGGTTTGTCGGGCTCCTCTTGAAGCCACAGGTTAGGGATTCCTAAGGCAGCTCCACCAGCTCACAGGCAGGGCTCTGGAGAAAGGCACAGGTGCGAGCTATTAGCAGCAATGCACTAGGAACCTGGGGGTGGGTGCCCAGAACTTTCAAGACTTCCATGGGGATCTGAGTGGGGAACAAGAGGGCCTGATGCCAAGGCAGCACTAGGCGGTGGCTGCCTTAGGTCAGAGATCTCAAGGCCCAGATTCCAACAAGGGTACTTCTGGGAACAGTAACTAAGGGCAGATGCCAACATACGTCTTGAAGTCTACTCAGCCCTGTGCAATTCTGAATCACAGGCACAAGGGGCTACTTCAGAAGCCTCAAGCTGATACCTGAAGCCATTCTCCTCAGCCAAAGAGCATCCTTAAGTTCTGAAGAGCTTTTATGGACATAGTCAATCCTTGAAGTGGCCATTTAAATTAAAAAATGAACTTTAAATGTCAACTTACATTTCAATTTTCAGGCAATTTCTGACGCGAGTTGAGATTTTTGGTGTAGGTTGAACATGGAATGATTTTATATTAAAATGCACAATCCCAATTGATCCCTAATCAGTTGTCGGGAAAAAAAGTTGCCTTTCTCTAGAGCAGCTGGTTGATGCATACAGTATAAGAACCTGTAATAATAAGAGCAGTCACATTGCACTAACTGATCCAAAGTGGAAGCTCAGCATGGCTGACCTGCAGCCAGTGGACAGGAAATTACATGGATTATTGGGATATTAACCTCGTCTTGGGTGGTGTTTCACAGTCTACCTCTCTGTGCCTTATTTTCCCTTTTTCTGTTTTTGAAACGGAGCCTCAGTCTGTCACCCAGGCTGGAATGCAGTGACATGATATCGGCTCCCTGCAACCTCCCAGGTTCAAGTGATTCTCTTGTTTCAGCCTCCCAAGTAGCTGAGATAACAGGCACACAACATGATGCCCAGCTAACTTTTTGTATTTTTAGTAGAGACAGGTTTTCAGCATGTTGGCCAGACTGGTCTCGAACTCCTGACCTCAAGTGATCTGCCTGCCTTGGCCTCTCAAAGTGCTGAGATTACAGGTGTGAGCCAGCACACCTGGTCCTGCCTTGTTTTTTGATCTACAGATCGTTTGTTTTCCAGTTTGAACTTTTTTGGAATAATTATTTCTTTTATTTATAGACAGTTAATATAATTTAGCCAGGATGCTCTAAGTCTAACAGTATCAAAGGCAGTGAACGATCTCTCCTCCCACTCCTTTGTTACCTGAGACAGATTTTTATTTATGCATTTATAATATTAGAATAAAATCCTCATATTGTAGCCAGTGTTTCTTTACTGACTCATCAACAGTTTAACAGCAAGTGCCACATTTTATATGAATTTCTATTCCTTAAGTTACTTCGAAGAGCACATGCCTAAATAGTTGTTGATGACATAAAAGGTCAACAGAGCTTGGTCTGTGCCAGCTGGTCAGTCCAGTCCAGGCATCTCAGGTCACCATCTCAGGACAAATTGTCCACCTTGAACTATTCTGGTGTCTAATAGAATAAACATGTATTTCATCAACAGAAAAACAAATCTCACAGCAAACGCCAGTGATGTTGTTGGTTTATGTGTATGACGATACATGCATTCTTCAAGTCTTAGAAAGAGAATATACATGAATAGACATAGAAATATAATAGAAAGAAAAATGTTAATTGTGGTTAAAACAATGTGCTAGAATGTAGATTAATCACTTTTTTCATTAGAGAGTTCAGCAATTCCTAACATTTCTAACCATAGAAGAGCTGCAGATAACAGTAAAATATATTACAAAGATAATGTCATTAAAAATGAAAGGGCAACATCCTTAAACAATAGAGTAGAAAAGTTGTTGCAGAGGCATACTTCCATTGCAGAGATGTGTGTCTCTACAGTGAATGCTGTCTTGGCTGCCTGACTTTAAATATATCATCCCTCCAGGGGTACAGGCTGTATATTAAATTTTTAGATTGGCCATTAAAAATTTAGTTTTAAAGTCTCACTCCTGACAGAACAATCTTCCAAATATTAGATTTTACTTTTCAGTTTAAATTATTCTGTCCTCTCTTTGTTTTCAATTTAAGTCGCTTATTTGCAACGAAACACTGAGTGAAATGAAATCATTTGAATGAATAACACATGAGCTCCGGAGAATGTAGCCCACATGCTGTGCATGTAATGAAATCTGTTTCTCTTTGATGATCTCAATTAAAAGAAGTTAAGAATTGAGAGTGTGACTTTAATTGTTTCTTGATATATCTATGGTTTCTACTAGGCAGAAAATGCTTTCATCAGGGTTTCTTGGGGCTGTCCTTGGGATGAGGCCCCTGAAATGGATGATTAGGTGTATTTCAGGGAGGGGGACCAAGAACTGATATTCACAATAAAAGAGTGGAAGTCTTTTGTTCACATAAGCTATTATTTTATTATAAATACTCCCAAAACATAGAAACAAAACTACTTGCTCCATTTTGCTACAATCAGTGGGTCAGGAGTTCTGGCTGTGCTCAGCCAGGTGGTTCTTTTGCCCCATATGGCGTTGACTAGGGTTCCCTGGAGGAACTCTAGAAAAAAACCCAGCAAACGACTGAGTTATTTCAATATCTATTTAACACACTTTAATTGAGTTTTGTTTGTTTGTTTGTTTTCTGTGTGCTGTGCATTTTTCTCAGGCTCTGGTGAATCTGTTGAATAAGACTTAAAATTCCTGCCTTCATGAGGCTTCTATTTTAATGAGAAGACAGATAATTAAATAAGTACATCAACATACAGTCTCAGCTACTACAATAATGTTCAGTGAAGAAAAGGTCATGAGGCCATAGGTTAGAAAATGACTGTGGAGGCAGCAGGGAACACTTTTTTGTTGTTTAATTGCTGAGGGAGGCTCTCCTGGTAGAACATTTGAACAGATGTTTTAATAAGGTAAGGAAGTTACCATGTGAAATATGAGAAAGAAAACATTTATTTGGAAAGTATAAGAAACACAAAGTCCCTGAGGCAGAAGTAAGCCTTGACTTTTTGAGCAACCCAGAGAGGTTGAGGCCGAGTCAGAGAAAGTATGCAACTGCTAGTTACTAAACGCTGCATAAGAAGTCAGCCCAGTACTCAGTGGCTTACAGCAATAACAGTGACTTATTATCTCTCGTGAATTCTGTTGGCCAACAGTTCAGGAGGGGCTCATCTGTGGTTCTGGCTCAGAGTCTCTTGTGTCACAAGTAAGCTGGATGTCCATCATCTGAAGGCTTGACCGGGGCCGGGGAGCCATTGCCAAGGGAGCTCCCTCCCAAGGGGGGCGAGTTTATGCTGACTGTTGGCTGTGGGCTTCAGTTCCTCAAAACATGGTAGCTGAGTTCTAAAGGTGAGTAGGGAAAGACAGCGATCTAGGGGGAAGCTTAATCCTTTATACAACATAGCCTTATAATTCAACCAGTCTGAATTCTGCTGTACTCTAAAGCTCAGACATGCAGAGACTGATGATGTGGGAGGAGCATCAGCCACATTGAGAGAGCCTGTGGGCTCAGATAAATAGGTAGGTTTGACCACCTTGGAGAAACACAGTCCAGTCCAGGTGGCTACATAACTTAGTGGCTTGGGACCATGAATAGGAGTGAGGATTTTAGAGCAAGGGCGATGGGAACCCTTGGAAGGTCTGGATAGAGATGTGACATAATCATATTCACAGTGTCAGAAGGTCACTCTCAATGGTGTGTGCAAAGCTGACTGTAGAGAAGAAAGACAAGAAGCTGCTGATGTTTTCCAGGAAAAAATGACTGTGGGTGGAAATAGGTTGTGCCTGTGGAAATGGCAGGAAGTTTCAAGTTTGGGAAACGTTTTAAAGTACTTTTGTATTAGACGTGGGGTATGAGAGAGACGAATTAAAGACTCCTAGACTTTGGCTTGGAGCAAATGGGCAAATGGTTCATCCTTCACTGAAATGGAGAAGACGGGGTAAGGAGCTGATTTAAGAGTGGTGGGGACTTAAATGTCTATATTGCGCAGGCCCAGTTTGATGCCCATGGATAGGGAAGGAGTTCTGGGAAGGGGCAATGCAGTGGGCTGCGGGCACTTTGTTGGTGATCCTGACAACACATCGAGGAAAGCCTGATTGGGGTGGCTGAAGAGAGAATAGATAAGGGAAAAGAGACAAAATTCAAGATCTATCTCATTAAAAATAAGACTTAATTCGGAAAGTGGAGGACCAAAAATGCTGAAAGAATTAAGCTAATGCAATCATCATATCATGGTTTGAACTTAAGGGGCAAATAAGCAATTTTCTAAGTTACAGATAATATGAACTCACCTACACTAACAGTCTGTCTGCAGTGTAGACAGACAGCACACACAGGCAAAGTCATAGTATTTGTGTCTTATAGAAGAGGGTTTCAAAGAAGAGGGACTTACTGCTGTAATCGGGAAAAGTCGGAGGAGGAGCTGCAAATAAGCCTCTGCTTGTCCATGACAAGACCTTGTGCTATAAAATCCTATCTGGGTCTGAGAAATCTTAGTCTATCCAGCATATTTACTCATCTTTCAGCTTTATGGTGGGAGCTAAGGAGGCCCCTGCCACAGTGTGCTCTACTTTTTAGTCATATGTTGGTTACACTTACTGTTTACTTTATTATTATTATTATTGTTGTTGTTGTTGTTGTTGTTTGAGATGGAGTTTCGCTCTTGTTACCCAGGCTGGAGTGCAATGGCGTGATCTCGGCTCACCACAACCTCCGCCTCCTGGGTTCAGGCAATTCTCCTCCCTCAGCCTCTTGAGTAGCTAGGACTACAGGCACGCGTCACCATGCCCAGCTAATTTTTTGTATTTTTAGTAGAGATGAGGTTTTTCCATGTTGGTCAGGCTGGTCTTGAACTCCCCACCTCAGGTAATCCTCCCGCCTTGGCCTCTCAAAGTGCTGGGATTACAGGCGTGAGCCACTGCGCCTCCTGGCCGTTTAATTTATTATTGTTATTCTTGGTCTAAGTTTATAATGCGCACAGACACCCCGGTTCTGTTTATTGGCACATCCCAGTTAAATTTACTGAGCACTTACTGTGTGCCAGGCTCTGCCATACTGTTAGTCAATACTGGATTGCAAGCGTAGATTGCGTCCAGCACAGAAAGGAGGACACGCAAAGACCTCAAAGTTGGAAGGGGTGTAGCCCAGGGTTAGTTACTAGACACAAAGGAAGGTCTCATCTTCAATGCACATGATTATGTACTTCCAACCTGTTGTGGACGGGCTGAACATGAGTGGGAGAAGGAATGGGGACCTCAGAAAGGCTGCTCTTCTGACTGGCCCAGAAGGGGCCTGAGTGTCCCAGAAGCTGCCCATGAATACCAGCTGAGTTTGAAGCTGAGTGTCAGACAGACATGCGTGTGCCACAGACCTCAACAGCTGGGGTCTCTTTGCATATCAGTCTCCTTCAGGTTGCAAATTTCTGTCACGGTCCTGACTCTCCTAACACCTTCAGGGGGTTGTGTTTGTAAGGTGCAAAAGGCACATATATTCTGGTCACCAGCTTCTGTGAAACACTCTCCCTAGCTCCAAACCATTCTGAGTTATGGCTACAATCCTTACAAGAAGGTCTCAGCAGAAACGGTGACTCCTGGGCCATTTGTATTCCCCGGTCTCAGCGTTAGTTGCCAAGGAGCAAATTTGTCCTTATTCGTCCCTTCTGTCTTTGAGCGCCTCAGCACCATCCAGGTCTCATAAACCTTGTGCTTCCTCAGAGGCTGCAGCATCAATAAAGATGTATCTATTAAGCAAGAATTCAATTTCAGGGAAGACAAATTCTGCTCTCATTTCTTTAGAATACTATTGACATTTTCCAAGTAGATAGATAGCTACTAAAATCAAACTTTTTGTTAATAATAAAATTGGATTTTCTTAAGGCTCCATAAAATGTTCAAATGGTGTGGTTGCATAGTCTCTGAAACTCTATGCTGGGTGTCAGGGACTCCAGGGAAGCAGAACTTTCTACGCTGTCCAGATTACATACATGATGTAAAGACAAGTTCAGGGACTCCCTTTGAAATAACAAAAGCTGTGAAATGTTCCTTAAAATGAGTCCTTCTCCAAGGTCTTTGTGTTTCCTTAGCCCTCACCACACAGGCATTAAAAGACACTGAACAAACAGATGTCCTCAATGTCATCACCTTACAGGTGGAACGGCTGTGTCCCGGGCCACACCCAGGACTGGCCTGGGGTCACATATCAAGCACGAGGCAAATTTAGGGATTCAGCTGCCATACCACTCATCTCAATTGGCCATCAATACTGCAATCCGGATATTTTCAATCACTTTTAGTAGATGCTTTGTGTTTCATTCATTCATTCATTCATTCATTCATTCATTCAATATTCATTGATGGCCACCTCAAAGGATAAGAGACACATAACAAGACATATTACCAGATGGACTGAATGTCTCTGTTCCCTCCAAATTTTTCTGTCGAAACCCCAACCTCCAATGTAACGGTGTTAGAAAGTGCCACCTTAAGGGAGATATTAAGATACTAACTAATATTAGATGACATGATGAGAGCAGAGTCCCATGATGGGATTAGCAGGCTTATGGGAACAGAGAAAGACATCAGGGTTCTCTTCAACATGGGAGGACAGAGCGAGATGGCAGCTGAGGGCAAGCCTGGACAAGAGTCACCCCAGAGCTTGACCAACCCCGTAAGAGTGGCACGGAGACTTTAAGAGACAGATGAGGCACTTAGCACTGAGTCAGGTTTTATGGTTTTCGTTGCAGCCATTTTATAGTTAATATTTAATAAACAGCCAGTAGCAGGAGCTGGGACTGGTTCAGGTGCAGTGGTGGCACCCATAGCCCAGTCTCCTCCCCAGCAGCGTGGCTGCTCTCAGTCGACTTCTTACATGATTTCAGTTGGATTTCTTACAGGGACTTCTTACATGGAAGCATCCAAGAACATGCAGGCATCCCAGGAGTTCCCATGTGAGAAGTTCAATGGCTCTGCTTTAGAGAAGTGAGAAGAGGCCCTGGGGCTACCTGGAGTAGAAAAGGGGCCTTCTAGACATGTGTACCAAGGGGCTAAGCATGTGAATAAATCTGACCTGCACCCTTCAGATCAGCCACTTGATGAGCTGAGCACCCCAAGTGCCCCAGTCACTCCAGGTGGAGCAAAATAAACTTTCTGCTGAGACTTGCCTGAATTCCTGATCCGCAGAACTGTGAGATATAATAAAGTGGTTGTTTTATGCTGTAAGTGTGGGTACAGTTTGTTATGCAGCAAGAGATAACTAACCAGTGTCTTGAATTGATTCATTTAAGTTGCTGGGATCTTAGCTCGAGATTGCAGTCATTCAGGCAGGATGTATAAAGGACACTGAGTGGTGATTCTACAAATCATAAGAGGTTCTAATATTAACTCCTTACACCAAAGCATTGGAATTTACACCTATTTGCTGTTTTCTATCACCAGGCCTCATTGTTCAAGGCCATCTTGTTTTAAAACGAGTATTAAATTCTTTGAAATGAGCATTGAATGCTATGCTGAGAAGTGCCATTGCACTCGAAATCAGGTGCCTGGACTCCCAGCAGCTTCTGCTTTCACATCAGTCCCACGGAATAAAAGTTAAGCCACTCCAGATATTTTATTTTAATTTTTTTAAATTTTAGAAGAAGATATGAAGCAAGGAAAAGCTTTCATGATTTAGTTTTATTTTCATCTTTCCCTTGGAGCCAGACAGTTGTTCATTTGAGCCGTTGCAATGTCTGTGACCTTGTGGTTCTATCATAAGATTCTATTGAAGAAGATAAGCAAATCCTTGTGGTTCAGTGATGCCTCAAACTGTTGTACAGTATCCTTATAAATTATGTTTCAGTGAGAAGATTTTTTTAAAAGTGAATTTTATGAAAAAGAGCCTATAAATTCAAATTTTATTTATACCTACTATCCTTCAAATGGAAGATTTTTCACCTAGAGTAAATTTTGTTGGCTCCTAAAAAAGATATTATTCTCACCTCCATTGCTCATCCAGAGGCTTTGCAGGTTGGTGGCAAAATATGAGACCCTACCTCTGTTCTTTTTCTAAAGATCTATGACAAACTGCTTTCTCAGTAAGTTTAAATTTTATGAAGTGTTCAAAAGTCAATAAAAGTTATAGCTGCAAGCAATCTAGGAGATTCTGGAAAGAATTTATCCCCATTCTGTAAGCCACAGTCCAGAAACAGATTTGTGTCTGTGATTTCAAATTCAACACACATAAGGGCTATGAGACACTCACCAGATCGTTGACATTAGCAGGAGAAACCAGGATTTATAAATAGAGGAAGGAGATGAGCCTTTTTGCTACAATCCCTTTAAAATCAAATTTAATATCTTCAAAATAAGAACTGTGGAACTATTAAGAATTCAAGTCCCAAAAAGCAAAATTGTATGCACTTTAAATTAAAAAAATGTCTTGTCTGACTTAGTAAAAAGATTAGATTTTTGGAATATCTTAAAACATTTTCAAAAAGAGTAGCATACTTACTATAAACTAACATAAAATTCAACTCCAGGACTTCTACTTAAAAAACAGAACAGATATACTTGACCCTATTTCTTTCAACAAGCACAGCTAAAACCCTGGATATTATGAATGAGACAAACATAAGAAGACTTAGAGAAGTGGAGAGAATAAGACAAACTGATCAAGGATCTCAGGACCCAAGAATTACATGATGGCAAGTTCCCTTGCTTTTCCTTTTGGCTACAAGGCTCCAGACATGGAGCTGAATAAGTTAGCAACCCAGAAATGCCCATCAGCACAGTCAAGAAAAAAGCCAAGAAAAGTCTGCCTTCTGTCCAATAACAGAGGAATGAATGAATAAAATGTGACACGTAAGAGCAGTGGAACATTATTCAGTCTTAAAAAGGAATGATAGTCTAACACATGCTGCAACATAAATGAATCTTGAGAATGTTATGCCGAGTGAAATAAGCCAGCCACAAAAGACAAATACTATATTATTGCACTTATATGAAGCATCTAAAATAGTCAAATTCAGGGAAACAGAAAGAAGAATGGTGGCCTTTATGGGCTTGCTGTAGGAATGAATGGGGAATTGTTTAAGGGAATGGAGTTCCAGTTTTGTAAGACGTTTGCAAGTTCTAGACATTGGTTTTACAAAAGTGTAAATACACAACACTACTAAATAGTACACATAAAAGTAATTAATATGCTACATTTTTTGTTATGTGCGTTTTACCACAATTACATATTTTTCATAAAGCTTACTCTCTCTAGCCAAAGATGTTGAAAAGAAAGGACCTTACAAGACAATAACCACTCTGCTATAGCCAGACATCATAGAAGAACTGAGGCCCCACTCCCACCCATGCAAAGATAGGCTTGTGGGAAGCCTTGACTTCCATGCTTGCCAGGCTGAAGGACCTCCACCCCACCCCCTTCCACGAGGATGGGGTCAGAAAAGTGTGAGTAAAGAGCTGAAGCTTTCATCTCTGCTAGGTGGTAACCACCCCCAACCCCCTACGGGGTCAGTGTGGAGCCCAGATCTCAACCGTCCCCCAGCAGGGATGTAGAAATACAAACCTTTCCCTGCAGGAATGATTTCAGAGTACGCCATTGAAACCAGAATATTTAAATAAAATCTGGAATCTCATAACATAGGAACAAAATGTTCAAGTTTCAAATAAATTCACATAGCATACTGTGAAGTAGGTGAACTTAAGCTAAATGAAAATACAATCCGTAGATCCCAACACCAAGATGACAGAGCCATTAGATTAACTGACCAAAATTTTAAAGCAGCAAATTTAAAAAATGCTTCAACCAGTATTTATAAACATGCTTGAAGCAAGTGAAAGAAAGCCTCAGCAAAGAAACTAAAAAATCAAATGACAGTTTTAGAGCTAAGAAATACAATAAAATTAAAAGCTCAGTAAATCGGCTCAACAGCGTAATAGAAAGGACAGAGAAAAGAGTCAGAGAATTGGATAGCAGAATAAAAAAAATTAACCAATCTAAACAACAGAAATAAAAAGACCCCCCCCCAAAAAAACAAGTAAACAAACAAAACCATTACCTCCAAAACTTGTAAAACTAAGGCAGCAGAAGAGCTACCTTTGATATCATCAGTCTCTTAGAAGGAAAGGAGAAAAAGAAAGGATGAAAAATTACTCTAAGAAATAATGACCAAAATTTCCCAAATTTGGCAAAAGTCATAGACCTACAAATTCAAGAAGTTAAGTGAACTCCAAAGCAGCATAAACCAAAAACCTACATTAAGACACATCAAATTTAATGTGAAAACTACCGACAAAGAAAAATCTTTAAAGCATCAAGAGAGAAATGACTGGAGCAACAGTGTATTTCTTATGAGAAATCATAGAAGCCAGAATGAAGTAGCATAGTTTTTAGGTGCTTAAAGAAATAATTATAAACCAAGAATCTTATACCAATTAATATACTCTTAAAAAGTGAAGGAAAATTTAAGATTTTCAGATGAAAATAAACCAATATAATTTGTCACCAGCAGAATTACCCAAAAGGAATGACTAAAGAAGAAATGACTAAGGAAATTCTTCAAACAGAAGAAAATGATGAAGGAGAAACCATGAAACCTTGGAAGAAAGAAAGGAAAACAATAAAAGTAGTAAAAACACGGTAAATAAATGCATTTTCCTTTTTCATTAGGATTTTTGAAATTGCATTTAATGTTTGAAACAAAAAGTTATAATGTTGTCTTATGTAGTTCTAAATGTGTATAGAGAAATATTTAAGGCAACTCTATTATAAAAAAAGAAAAGGTACATAAAGAGAGCGATGATTTCTACACTTTGTTCACACAAATATATCATATTACTTCACTCAATGACGCTATTAGACTAAATAAGGTATGTACATGCATTGCAATAAATACAATACCTAGAACAACCTCTAAAAACATTATACAAAGAGATACTCTCAGATATACTACAGATAAATAGATAAAATGGCACACCCCAAGATATATAAATAACCCATAGGAAGACATGAAAAAGAAAACAAACAAAAAAGAGAGAACAAATAAAAAACAGAAATTTAAATGTCAAGTTTAGGCCCCTAATATTAATAATTACATTAAATGTAAATGGTCTAAATATAAAAGACAAAACTAAAACACATAAAATGATAGCCAGGATTTTTAAAAGTTACATAAATGCATGCTTTCTAAAAGAAACTCAAGTTGAAAGTAAAAGATTTTTGTAAAGATATATTATTCAAGCACTAATCAAAGAAAAGCAGAAGTAACTAGTCTAGAGACAGGAACTGTGTAAAATGATAAAAAGGCAACTCTTCACATAAATCATAGTAATCTTGAGTGTGTATCTACCAAACAAAAAAACTACAAAATATGCCAAATAAAACCTGATAGAAATGAAGGGAGAAAAAGACAAGTCCACAATTATAGCTGAAGACTTTAATATCCTTTTCTCTACAAATGACAAACATACTAGACAGAAAATCAAGAAAAATTTAACAATACCATCAATCAACAGAGTTGAATCAACATTTGTGGAATATTCCACACAACAGCAGCAGTATACACATTCTTTCCAACAGCTCATGGAACATATTCCAAGATCAACTATGTCCTGGGCCAAAAAACAAATCTCAACAGATTGTTTAATGATCACCATTCTAACTGGCATGAGATGGTATTTCAATGTGGTTTTGATTTGCATTTCTCTAGTGACCAGTGATGATGAGCATTTTTCCATATATTTGTTGGCGCATAAATGTCTTGTTTTGAAAAATGTCTGTTTATATCCTTCACCCACTTTTTCTTGTAAATTTGTTTTAGTTTTTTTGTAGATTCTGGACATTAGCCCTTTGTCAGATGGGTAGATTGCAGATACATTTTCCCATTCTTTTGGTTGCCAGCTCACTCTAATGATTGTTTCTTTTGCTGTGCAGAAGCTCTTAAGTTTAATTAGATCCCATTTGTCTATTTTGGCTTTTGTTGCCATTGCTTTTGGTGTTTTAGTCATGAAGTCCTTGCCTATGCCTATGTCCTGAATGGTATTGCCTAGGTTTTCTTCTAGGATTTTTATGGTGTTAGGTCTTATATTTAAGTCTTTAATCCATCTGGAGTTAATTTTTGTATAAGGTATAAGAAAGTAGTCCAGTTTCCGCTTTCTGCACATGGTTAGCCAGTTTTCTCAACACCATTTATTAAACAGGAAATCCTTTCCCCATTGCTTGTTTTTGTCGGGTTTGTCAAAGATCAGATGGTTGTAGATGTGCGGTATTACTTCTGAGGCCTCCGTTCTGTTCCATTGGTCTGTATCTCTGTTTTGGTGCCAGTACCATGCTGTTTTGATTACTGTAGCCTTGTAGTGTAGTATGAAGTCAGGTAGCATGATGCCTCCAGCTTTGTTCTTTTTGCTTAGGATTGTCTTGGCTATGTGGGATCTTTTTTGGTTCCATATGAAATTTAAGGTGTTTTTTTCCAGTTCTGTGAAGAAGGTCAATGGTAGGTTGTTGGGGATAGTGCTGAATCTATAAATTACTTTTGGAAGTGTGTCCATTTTCATGATATTGCTTCTTCCCAACCATGAGGATGGAATGTTTTTCCATCTGTTTGTGTTCTCTCTTCTTTCCTTGAGCAACAGTTTGTGATTCTCCTTGAAGAGGTCCTTCATGGCCTTTGTTAGTTGTATTCCTAGGTATTTTATTCTCTTTGTAGCAATTGTGAATGGGAGTTCACTCATGATTTGGCTCTCTATTTGTCTGTTATTGGTGTATAGAAATGAACATTGATTTTGTATCCTGAGACAGATGCTGGAGAGGATGTGGGGAAATTAGAACACTTTTACACTGTTGGTGGGAGTGTAAATTAGTTCAGCCATTGTGGATGACAGTGTGGCAATTCCTCAAGGATCTAGAAATAGAAATACTGTTTGATCCAGCCATCCTATTACTGCATATATACCCAAAGGATTATAAATCATTCTATTATAAAGACACATGCAGACATATGCTCACTGTGGCACTGTTTATAATAGCAAAGACCTGAAACCAACAAATGCCCATCAGTGGTAGACTGGATAAAGAAAATGTGGCACATATACACCATGGAACACTATGCAGTCATAAAAAGGGATAAGCTCATGTCCTTTGCAGGGACATGGATGAATCTGGAAACCATCATTCTCAGCAAACTGACACAAGAACAGAAAACCAAACACTGCATATTTTCACTTACTGGTGGGTGTTGAACAATGAGAACACATGGACACAGGGAGGAGAGCATCACACACTGGGTCTGTTGGGAGGTGGAAGCCTAGGGGAGGGGTAGTGGGAGGTGGGGACACTGGGGAGGGATAACACTGGGAGAAATACCAAGTCTAGGTGATGGGGGCGCTGGAGGCAGCAAGGCACCATGGCACAGGTATATGTATGTAACATTCCTGCAAGATCTGCACATGTACCCCAGAACTTAAAGTATAATTAAAAAGAAAACTCAACAAATGGAAGAGAATTAAAATCTAACAAAGCATTTTATTTAACCATAATTAAATCAAACCAGAAATCAATAACAGAAAGATGACAGAAAAATCTCTAAACACTTGAGAAGCAAACAATACACTTCTAAACACTCAATTGGTCAGAGAATGTCTCAAAAGAAATAAAAAGTACATGGAATCGAATAAAAACACAACATATCAACACTGTGAGGCCAGTTATAGCAGTGATAAAATGGCCTTTCAGCCCTAAATGCATACACTAGAGAAGTGGGAAAAGTTCAAATCAGTAATCAAAGCTCCCAAGCCCAACGTCAAGAAAAAGAAGACCAAACAAACCCAAAGCAGTCAGTAGCAATGAAATAATACGGGAACCATAAGGAAGAGAAAAATATGAAAACTGAAAAACGCAATACACGGTAGTGAAAGTCAGTGAAGCAAAAGCTCGTTGTTTTAAAAGATTGTTAAAACTGATAAACTTGTAGCAGGACTGACAGAGACGAAAAGACAATTTCTCACTCTAAGGACTGAAACAGAGGATACCATGCACACCCAGCAGTCAGCACAAGGGTAATATTCTTCGTTATTGCTGTTAATCTCTTACTCTGCCTAATTTCTTGTCATCTCGCTTGTTTTTATCAATATCTATTATAGATGAAGCAAAACATACTCATATTACATAGATAAGTGTCTGTTCACATTTGTTCATTACCATGTTTAACAGCTTGAGTGAACTCTCCAGTGTCTCACAACACATTAAACAATATTCAAGTCACTGAGTAACAAAACAACATACAGCAGAAGCCTCCAGTGTTTCCACGCTGTCCACAGCTCAAGTACGGTTTCCTCTTTATGAGCGACAAAGGAAATTAAGATAGTGAAGTAAAAAAAAAATTGTTTGCAAGATGAAAGCCAATTTGCACTTCCTTCTGAAAGTACCTTTCAGCGAAAATGTAAATTTAAGGCACTTGTAGCTATTTCTGGAATATCGGAATACTATTAATAAATTAAAATTAACTTTTAAGAGTTTTATCACAGAAAAATGTCTGTACTCATTACCCTGACCAGAAACCTAGGGCAGAGAGGAGAAGGGGCGGGAGGGGTCTGCAGGCTGAGAAGCAATACCCAGGTATAAACACTATAAAAATGCAATAACCAGGCCGGGCGTGGTGGTTCACGCCTGTAATCCCAGCACTTTCGGAGGCCGAGGCGGGTGGATCGGGAGGTCAAGAGATCGAGACCATCCTGGTCAACATGCTGAAACCCCGTCTCTACTAAAGATACAAAAAATTAGCTGGTCATGGTGGCGCGTGCCTGTAATCCCAGCTACTCAGGAGGCTGAGGCAGGAGAATTGCTTGAACCCAGGAGTCGGAGGTTGCGGTGAGCCGAGATCGCGCCATTGCACTCCAGCCTGGGTAACAAGAGCGAAACTCTGTCTCAAAAAAAAAAAAAAAAAGGCAATAACCAATGCTGGACATGTAACAAATATTTCTCTGTTACTCAACTTCTGTGTTAATCTTTTACGCATCTTTCAAAGACATGCACTGTCAGAACAAAAACGAGAAAATAACCTGAATGCACGATATGCAATCTTTCATCTCATGCTTTAATAAACCTATTAAGTTGGAAAAAGAAACCAATATATATTTTCTTTATTTATAAACTCAGAACACATGCATTGGGCGAGACCTCCCACAGCATGACATAGATGTACTGGGTTAACGCTGAACACTGTATAAACGTCAAAGTAAAAGCAGTTTGGAAGTTCCAAGCATTTTAAACTGACTGTGGTCTGTAGCCTTTAACACACTCACAAAGAGCCTGACACACACGCACGCACACACCCCCCTCTGCTCACCCAGAGCAAAAGCAGATGGGAAGTACCGGGGAGAAGCCAAAGGGAAGACACGTGTGCCACCAGCAGGACTGCGGATTTTCAGTTTTGCTCTCTGCTCCAGGTTTGCCCTCACTCCCAGAAAACTAACGAGAGAGCGCAACTGAAAACAGTATGTGATTCTCTAGAAACCGTCCCCGAGTTTTACGCAGATGATATGCTTCAACAGCATTTCGGACGCGGCCTTGTTGAAACCTGTCTGTTCTCTATGCCTTGCTCAAGTTGGTGATGCTGCTGGACCGCAAGCTGTTGAGACTGGTCTGAAGTTAGAAGATTTACGAGAGGACACACAACTTGCCGGAATGATCAAGCCTACTGTCCTTTGTCCATCTTTGGTTCTTAGATGCAGGATGACCTGGATCTTCACGTTTGTGCCACTGACAGATGTTGGCACACCCTTAGCTTTTGTCCCGACACTCAGCACTGAACCACACAATACGTAACATGTACGGCAATGAAGATCTATTTCCCAGACTAACCCCAAGCTTGCTTTTCTGCAATTGCCGTGCCAATGAGCGTGAGTACAAGTATCTGCAGATGAATTATACTCATGTAACCAGGGCATCAGGGCATCTGAGAAGACCTTCTTATATTGCTGTTTTAGATCAGCGTAAATTTCTGTTTTGAGCTACTTCCCAGTATTTGGTTGATAAACGAAGAAGTTTCTTTCTTTAACAAGACGGCAGTTTTCTTGTTGGTCCTTATTTGCACGACAAGTAAAATCCTTGTCTCGTCCTGTCGGCTCCACCCAAATCTTGGTGGCTTCCTCCCAGGACATTCCCCTCTCTACACTAATTGTGTGTAATTCTACGTGGCCATAGGTTGGATATCCTGGAGTTAGAAACTTTTTAACGTTACTTTTCCTCATCTTTTCATCTCCAGAACTAAGATTTAAGATTCCCATGTCATATCTTTCTTTTCTTTTTTTTTTAAGATGATGACTCGCTCTGTCACTAGGCTGAGTGCGGTGGCGTGATCTCGGCTCGCTACAACCTCCGCCTCCCAGGTTCAAGAGATTCTTGAGCCTCAGCCTCCTGAGTAGCTGGGATTACAGGCACGTGCCACCACACCCGGCTAATTTTTATATGTTTAGTAGAGACAGAGTTTCACCATGTTGGCCAGGATGGTCTTGATTTTTTTACTTTGTGATCTGCTTGCTTCGGCCTCCCAAAGTGCTGGGATTATAGGCATGAACCACTGTGCCTGGTCTCTCTCTCTCTCTCTCTCTTTCTCTGTCTCTCTCTCTCTCTCTCTCTCTCTCTCTCTCTATATATATATATATATATATATTAGCATTTTGGACAACTGCAGTAAATATGTCTGCAAAATACTAAAATAATGAATTCTGCAGATGCACCTCCATCTATTTAGGAATTTTCCTCTGTTGCTATAATCTTTCCAGAGAGTAAGAATACCCGAGTGGTCGTCTATGTTTATCAGTCTGACGCCTATTGGTCCTTGTTGAACACCTTTAAACATTCTCCAGGACAGTCTGGAGGTGGTGACACCCCAGGAGAATTCAAGTCTAAATGGATTTCATGACAACTTCTAAGGCATTTTTTCCATCCTTGTCAAAAATGAACCTGCTCAGATCCCTAGATTCTGTTGCTTTTCTGTCACCATGGATAAGTGCCCCAGAGCTCTCAAGTCTTTTAACAACAGTAGATGCAAATCTTAGTTCTCATGCCAGTTCAGAAATCAGGAAAACATATTCAGGAGCAGTAGCTTGGTTTGATCTATGAGTTCTTCCAAATTGTTGACTTGCTCCGGCAGCACTCAAGGGTAATTCTAAAGTCGTATGAATTCTGCGCCTTTGATTTTTAGCTCTATCTGCTTCTAATGAAATACCCAAACCGGCAGCTTCTGAGATGATAGCAATATTCTTGTCTCCACCCATAAATCATTGTTTTTCTGTGATGTTTAGTATTTCCACAGGAACATCATGTTCAGATCTTGACTCATAGGATACGCTTTCATGGGCGAATGCTTAAACTTTGGTACATCTGTGCCATGAAATACCACTCAGCAATAAACAGGAACACAGTATTGATACATCAAACAACCTGGACGAATCTTCTGCGAGTTACACTTAATGGAAAAGAAGGAAACGGTTCTAAAGTATTCCGTATTGTATTATTTTATTTATTTAACATTCTTGAAATGACACAGTTATAGAACTGGATGACAGACTGTGGTTGTGAAGGGTTGGAGAGGAATGAGGGATGGAAGCAGATGTGGCTAAAAAGGCCACATCAGGGGTCTCTTTGTGATGAAAACGTCTGCACTACATCAGTGTCAGTGTCCTCAGGTAATATCGCACTATTATTTTCAAGATGTGACTTTTAAGTGAAATTAAGTAAAGGATATACAGGATATGTTTGTATTATTTCTTGTAATTGCATGTGAACCTATAATTATTTCAAAATAAAATTTAATGTGAAAATAATTAGAATGGCTAAAATGAAAAAGATGGAAAATACCAAGGGTGGCAGAAACACGGAATAATGTCATTCTTATGCAGTGCCAGAGAAAGGGTAATGAACCTTTCTCTAGGGTCAATTGACATTTCTCTAGGGTTAATGAACAAGGATATCACACCTTGTTAAATATTTGGCAGTGTCTATAAAGCTGAAATGTATAAACTAGCAATTTGCTTCTAGATGCACACCCACCAGAGATGTGTGCACATGTGCCTAGAAGAGCTGTGCAGCCTTAGCTGTAAATATCCGAACGTGGAAAACCCCCAATCCTCCATCGTAGGAGAATGAGTGGACCGCCAATGGTATATTTGCTCAGTGATTATGAGACAGCAAGAGAATGAACAATCAACATTCACATGAAACAGAAGGCATGAGTCATACACATATTATTGGGCTAAAGAAGCCCAGGAGAGCATATCTGCTTAGTCCTCTGTTCATAGAACTTGAAGTTTAACAGTTGAAATTAATCACTGTGGAGAGAAGCAAGGATCCCCTTAGGGGGGCTTGAAGCAGGCGGGATCCCTTTAGGGGGCTTGGAGCAGGCGGGATCCCCTTAGAGGGGCTTGGAGCAGGCGGGATCCCCTTAGGGGGGCTTGGAGCAGGCGGGATCCACTTAGAGGGGGCTTGGAGCAGGCGGGATCCCCTTAGAGGGGGCTTGGAGCAGGCGGGAACCCCTTAGAGGGGGCTTGGAGCAGGTGGGATCCCCTCAGGGGGCTTGGAGCAGGCAGGATCCCCTTAGAGGGGGCTTGGAGCAGGCGGGATCCCCTCAGGGGGGCTTGGAGCAGGCGGGATCCCCTCAGGGGACTTGGAGCAGGCAGGATCCCCTCAGGGGACTTGGAGCAGGCAGGATCCCCTTAGAGGGGGCTTGGAGCAGGCGGGATCCCCTTAGGGGGGCTTGGAGCAGGCGGAATCCACTTAGAGGGGGCTTGGAGCAGGCGGGATCCCCTCAGGGGGGCTTGGAGCAGGTGGGATCCCCTCAGGGGGGGGCTTGGAGCAGGCGGGATCAATTCTTCTCCTTACCCCTTTGCTGTAAACTGAATTCATTCACTTTGTTCACATCAAGCTCACTCTGGATTTCCCACTCTCCTGCATACATCTTACAGTCCACAGAAAGTTAGAACCCCAAATGAGGTGTGCATCAGGGAAAGCAGCATGATTGTGAGTTACTTTCTGGGGAGGAAAGTCAGGACAGCCCACGTTTTCCCACAGTGAGTGTGGCTGCCTACGTGCAGGAGCATGGAAGTGCTGAGAGAATTTGTCCCTCCAGCTTCACCAGGGTTCCGCCCTTCCTCAGCCTCACTGCTCTGAGGCTTTGCACCCTGGTGACCATCCCACTTGGAACTTGCACTGACCTCGTGGCAGCTCTTTCTCTCATGATTCTAAACCTTTTAAAGTAATTTTTTGAGGTCACGTGTGGACAATTCATTCACTTACCAAATGCGGGCTGAAGACCTGGATATCTTGTGCCACACATTGTGCCAGGCTCAGATGGTAAGAAGATGAACAAGACCCAGTTCCTGCCTTTGTGATGCGCAGAGCTGGTGAGAAACACACCGCAGCTGCCACGTGTGGAAGGACAGAGGGCGGCGCATGTGCTCTGGGTGTGAAGGCTGGTGTGAGTGCGTGGAGAGGTCTGTGGATGAGCCGTTGGAGGACTGGAGGATTGATGGGTGCTGGGCAGGGCCATTCCCACCTGGTGAACTATGCAGGTAGGAGTGGGCTGGAGGCCTCAGAAAAGCAAGTCCATGGCAGCAGGTTAAGGAAATAGAATGAAATAGCCTTCCATCCCTCCTGTTTCACGACAAAGGCTCCCTCCTCCCTGGGAGGCTTGCTTCCTTCTGGGGTGTGTGTGTGTGTGTGTGTGTGTGTGTGTGTGTGTGTGTGGTTCCACATGGCCCCATTTATTTTCCTTTCACTCTCAAATGCCAGATGCTGTCTCCTGCCAGTGCTGCTGCTCAGTGAGCTTGTGATGGAAAAGGTTAGAGGCTTCAGGCTGAGAACAGCAACCAACCTTTTCGTGGAGGGCCACACTGTGGCCTCAGGGACCTTTGCTCCCAGTCTCTGCCTCCCAGAAGAATGGCTCCTTGAGGACCCTGGGCCTTGGGTCAAAAGTCAGCTATATGCAGCATACTCCTGGGAGGCCATACTCTGAGGCACCAGGGGCCAGGAGGAGACAGTGATGAGGCCATGGGTACTGAAAGCACTTGGGAAGGTTGCAAAGGCAGACTGATTTGACTTTATATTGCTTCTCAGTCCAATCATGAGTGGCCAGGAGCTCTCCTCCTGACGTTCACCGGTTTTCTGTGAGATGATGGCATGAAGGACTAGTAATGGAGAACCACATTTGCTCCCCAATGTGCTGATTACCGTGGTTCTTCCTGCCCGCCCCAGGTGAGGCCCTGTGCCTTGCGGGAATCCCGCCTCCTGGAGCTTTCCAATCCCTCCATCTTTTTATGTTTGAGCCTCTGTTGCCAGCCCTAGTAGAGGCAACCTTATACTTTCCTGATTACAAACAGCTCCAGGCTCCTGGGGAAACACTGGAAACCATACACAACTTTTCGGGTGTTAAAGAAGAAAAATATCCAACAGCATTTGTTAAAGCGCAGTAAGGAAGACTTTGTTCAGGCCCGTCCCGGCAGGCACAGGGATAATAGCGAAAGAGAGACTGGGCTCAACTTCGAAAACAGCATGGGCAAGTGGGAATTTATAGGGACCAGGGGGAAGGGTCGGTGGATGGATAATTACTAAGAGGCCACTTCAGGGGCCTCGGGGATTCTGGCTAAACCACCTCACAGAATTCCTGCTGAAGGCAGGCCGGGGAGATCGGAAATCACGGGGGATGGTGGAACATGGGGAGCCTGATCAGATGTCACCGAGGAGGATGAGATATCAGGTGCAGCAATCCCCTGACAAAGCAGGGATTGCTAAAACGGATGCCACAAGGAAGCGTACGGAGAAGGTTCCAAAGCCTGACTAAAATTTGGTCAAGTAGAGAATCTTTGTCACAAGTGATTGTACAAACCAGAGGCTCAAATCTGTTTGATCACGTAACACACACCATGTGTGGACTTGGTGCTTTATGAATGATGGTCACAAACTCCTGTACCCTCATATTCAAATACCTTATGAAATATGCATTACAATAGCATATTTAAAAGGTTGAGATAAAAACAGAAACAGATATTTTATTACTTTGTTTACCCTGATGGGCCAACTCGAGGACACTGCCTTGGAGTGTTCTTTCGGGTGTTCTAGGCACCCAGGCCAATTGGCTGGACCTGCAGGCAGCCTCATGGAAGAGCTTGCGGGAGGCCGGGGGCTGGCCGTGCTGCAGGCCTGGTGCAGCTCTTATCTCTGGGGCCTGAGTTTATTTGGTTTCCCTCTTTCCAGTTTTGGTTCATTTCTTTTGTTTCTTTTCTATTCTAGGCCAGTACTATATCCCTGGGAAATGTCGAAATGGAAAATGATCTCCTCTCAAGCTTTTCTTTTCCAGGCAAAATAAGCTCTTACGTCCCCACTTCTCCACCCTGTGACCTTTCACCCCTGCTCAGGAACTGAGTCCAGTTTCTCTCTGAAGATGCTTCCCTTAAGGAACTATACCCCGAGTCTGCTTTGGGCCTCGATGGCGATTAGAGAAAAATGGCCAAGTTTATAACATGTTGCTTCTTTGTTTTCCTGCCCCCGCCCCCCGATTCCTTCCATCTCTAGCAAGAAGAAGATGAGGTGAGATGAGAAAGTCTAAATATTAGCATTTTATTTTCTGCCGATATGCGGCTGGTCGTGTTTTCTAGGCCCAGTTATTAAACTGAAGTCATGCAGTACTGACACATGGGGCAAGCTTCGTGCAAGAGTTTCATCTCTCTGACTGTGCCACTGAGGGTATATATTTATACTCATTCATATCACATTTATTTTCCTGAAACTCAAGGAAAATAAAGTATCAAAAATCAAAATTTTCTTACGAACCGCACAGCCTATAATCTCCCAACTGGGGCAAAGAAAATTGTGAACGCTCAATCCAAACCAGGCAGTGATCACTGGGGTCCGGGCAGGGATGGTTCTAGAAGCTTCCAGCTTCAAGCTGGTCTTGGAGGGCAACTCTGTGCAAAGTTCTTTCAACATGGGAGAAAAACAGTTGCATGTACAAATGCAACATTGGAAATTACTTTCTATCTTTATCTTGTCTTGTTTTTGTGAATACTGAAAAACACAAAAAACACAAAATCCCAGCCTGCCCTCAGTGGGGAGCAGTTTATCAGGAGCACATTTATTTTGCTTTTCCTGAAGTCTTCATTGGAATTCTAACCCTTCATTCAACAAGGAAACTCCCCGATGAATTTCAGCAGCAGAGGTAAAGGGCCCCAGCCCGGGACAGGCAAGCCTAGGCCAGGTGGGATAAAGAGAGTCCCACAGGATTTATTTTTGTTTCTCAGCTCAGATAGAAGTTTTGTTTGTATTATACTGTAGCCTACATGGTGTGCAGTCACATTTTTCTAAAACAACAATGTATATGTCTTGATTTAAAAATACATCATTGCTAAAAGAAAATTGCTCACGATTATCTGGGCCTTGAGCAAGTCGATCTTTGCTGGTGAGGGTCTTACCTCAGTGTTGATGGCGGCTGACTCATCAGGGTGGCGGCTGCTGAAGGTTGAGGTGGCTGAGACAGTGTTTTGAAAGAAGGCAATGAAGTTTGCCACATTAACTAACTTTTCACAACCTCTGTAGCACACGATGCGGTTTGATAACATTTGGAGAGCATCCACCTGCAGCAGAACTGAACTTAATCCTCTAAAACCCTGCCCCTGCCTTATCAGCTAAGTTTATGGAATATTCTGAATGCTTTGCTGTCATTTCAGCACTGTTCACTGCGTCCTCACCAGAACAGTTTGCATCTCAAGAAACTGTTCTTTGCTCATTCCTAAAATGAAACTCCTCATCCATTCAAGTTTTATCATGAGGTTGCAACAATCAAGTGACATTTTCAGGGTCCACGTCTAATTCTAGTTCTCTTTTACTTCCAGCACATCTGTAGCCACTTCCTCCGCTGGAATCATGAACTCCTCAAAGTCATCCATGAAGGTTGAAATTGAAAGAAGATTCTTCCAATCTTCTGTGAATGTTGATATTTGATCTCCTCCCATGAGTCATGAATGTTCTGAATAGCATCCAGAATAATGAATCCTTCCAGAAGAGTTTTTTTTTTGAGACAGAGTTTCACTCTTGTTACCCAAGCTGGAGTGCAATGGTGTGAGCTCGGCTCACCGCAACCTCCACCTCCTGGGTTCAGGCAATTCTCCTGCCTCAGCCTCCCAAGTAGCTGGGATTACAGGCATGCACCATCATGCCCAGCTATTTTTTTGTATTTTTTTAAGTGGAGACGGGGTTTCACCTTGTTGACCAGGATGGTCTTGATCTCTTGACCTTGTGATCCACCCGCCTCAGCCTCCTAAAGTGCTGGGACTACAGGCTTGAGCCACTGCACCCGGCCCAGAAGAGTTTTAACTTACTTTGCCCAGATGCAGCAAAAGAATCACTACCTAACGCAGCTATCGCCTTACAAAATATATTTCTTAAATAATAAGACTTGAAAGTTGAAGTTAGTTTTTGACTGCAAAATGGGTTGTGTTATCAGGCATGAAAACAGTGTTAATCACCTTGTGCGTCTCCATCAAAGCTCTTGGGTGACCAGGTACTCTGGTCTATGGTCAGCAACAGTTTGAAAGGAATTTTAGTTTTCTCTGAGCAGTAGGTCTCAAAAGTGGACTTCAAATTTTTAGTAGATGATTCTGTAAACAGACATGCTGTCATCCAAACTTTGTTGTCTCATTTGTAAAGCACTGGTAAAGTTAGCATCATTCTTAAGGGTCTTAGGATTTTCTGAATGGCAAATGAGCATTGGCTTCAACTTAAAGCCACCAGCAGCATTAGACCCCAACAAAAGAGTCAGTCTGTTCTTTGAAGCTTTGACTTCTCCTCTCTAGCTGTGAAAGTCTTAGATGGTATTTTCTTGCCGGAGAAGGCTGTTTCATCTACACTGAAAATCTGTTGTTTAGTGCAGCCAACTTCATCATTTATTTTAGCTAGATCTTCTGGATAACTTGCTGCAGCATCTATACCAGTACTTACTGCTTCATCTTGCACTTTTATGTCATGGAGATGACGTCTTCCTTAAACCTCATGAACTTACTTCTGCTAGCTTCCAACTTTTCTTCCGCAGCTTCCTTACCTCTCTCAGCCTTCACAGAGTTGAAGAGAGTTAGGGTCTTGCTCAGGATTAAGCTCTGGCTTAAAGGAAATGTTGTGGCTGGTTTGATTTTCTATCCAGGCTACTAAAACCTTCTCCATGTCAGCAATACGGCTGTTTTGCTTTTTACCATTCAGATGTTCCCTGGAGTAGCAATTCCATTGTGAATGCAGTAGTACACTGCATTCACAGTGTAGCTAATTTGGTGCAAGAGGCTTAACTTTTGGCCTATCCCAGCTTTCAACCTGCCTTCTTTACTAAGCATAACCATTTCTAGCTTTTGATCTAAAGTGAGAGACATACAACTCTTGCCTTTGCTTGAACACCTAGAGACTGCTGTAGGGTTATTCACTGGCCGGATTTTCATGTCGTGGGTCTCAGGGAATTGACAGCCCTGAGGAGAGGGAGAGAGATGGGGGAAGAGCCAGTCAGTGAAGCAGGAAGAACACTCCCAACGTTAACGATACGAGTTTGCCATCTCACTGGGTGTGGTTTGTGGTGCCCAACAACAATTGTAAGAGTACTGTCAAATATTAATGATCACAGATCACAACAGGTATGGGAATGGTGAAAAGGCTTGCAGTACTGTGATAATTACCAAACTGTGATAGAGACAGGAAGGCAGCACCTGCTGCTGGTGAATGGTGTGGATCTACTTGGATATACTTACACTTGCCTGATGCAGGCCTGCCACAAGCCTTCAATTTGTAAACAAACAAACAGAAAGGCAGTGTCAATGAAGCTCAAGAAAGCGAAGCCGAGTAAAACGAGGTTACCTGTATCTACAGGAGTCTAGTGAGCCCTGGCCTTGGCTGAGGCCCCTCAGCCCTGGAGGTGATCAAGGATAAGACTGTCCACCCTTGACTGCCATGGCTCAGAAGGTTGGACCCAGAGGCCTCCTTAAGCTCTGTCCAGGTTGCAGTCTCCACACACACCTAAATACAGATGGTAATGAAAATGCACTGTTTTTTTTTTTTTGAGACGGAGTTTTGCTCTTGTTACCCAGGCTGGAGTGCAATGGCGCCATTTTGGCTCACCGCAACCTCCGCCTCCTGTGATTAGGCAATTCTCCTGCCTCAGCCTCCCGAGTAGCTGGGATTACAGGCACGCGCCACCGTGCCCAGCTAATTTTTTGTATTTTTAGTAGAGACGGGGTTTCACCATGTTGACCAGGATGGTCTTGATCTCCTGACCTTGTGATCCACCCGCCTCGGCCTCCCAAAGTGCTGGGATTACAGGCTTGAGCCACTGCACCGGGCCTGAAAATGCACTGTTAATGAGGTTGCCCATCATATCCCCCAATTTTCGCTGCACCTCTGTGCAGAGACTAAGAAACCAACACTCTTGCAGAAGGAAAAACTCAGTGGTGGACAGGATCACACATACTTTTGTACACACATAAACACATAGGAATGCACAAAACCTCTCTCATTAGGCTCAGACCTTTCCTCTTATGATCAGACATTCTAACCCACTACTTGCTACGTAACCAGCAATTTATTTCCCTTCTATAAGATTCAATTGCCTTGTAAGAACATTGAAAAAGAAAAGGCAGAGAACTTCAACCTTTCATTTCAAGCAGTGGAAGCTCTTTCTTTCGAACAATGCCCCCTGCCAGAATGCCCAATATTTAAAACTGATGCAAATGGAGTGGCATTGCTTGCACACATATTGGCTGCTCTAAAGTCTCTCCACCGTCACGGACACCCTATACTCCCTGTTCCTTGACCCTGCTCTGGAGGCAGCTTCTTGGAGGAGGGTTTGCATGCCACTCAACTGTATTATTCCAAATGCCTTTCCAGTATCTTCTGTTCAATAAAGCTGTCCCTTATGCAGCCCCTTCATCCAGAACAGAGCTGTGACTTTGCAAAGGGACAAGGCAATGTTATGCATTCACTTTAGAGTGCAGGTACCTGTGTTCCTCAGGCCACTTGCAGGCCGTTTATCTGATAAGTGGCCACAGGTGACCACAGCAGCCACAGATCAGTGGCTCTTGCATGCCACACTTGATTCTTTCCATTCCTCTCTTGTACATTCATGCTCCTGGATTTCAAGAACAGTCCCAGTGCTCAGAGTCTCACCACGTTACCCTCCCTGGCTAATGGTCCTGCTGACATAATTTCCCAGTAATATTGGCAAGGCTTTTGCTGACGTGTATGATCAACTTTAATAAAGCAAACACTGAGGAATCTTTGGTGAAAATGAAAATGATACTCAAGGATTAACTTAATGGGTTTAAATATTAATTAGTGTGTTAACATGATGGGCATGCCTTTAATATGAAGCTGCATCACTTTGCCACAATACTGTGTTTTACTTCTGTTTTGAAACATGCATTCCTATTTCAAACCACACGTCCAGCTCTGTTCCCATCCAGGGACACACGGAGCTAAATGCTTGCATGCTCCCTCCGCAGGACAGAAGTTGGGCAGCAGCTGCGCAACATGAAATACATGTTTTGAAAACAAGAAGTAGCACTCACCCCAAGATGCTAAATTGATTACATACACAGGAAGTTCACAACTGGGTGGCTCTAAGTCATCTACTTACTGACTGTAAGACCTTCTCCCAACGTTTTTGATTAGGCAAGTTTGTTTAGGGAGTGATTGCTCTTCTTACATGGCCAGACTCATGTCTAGGTGGGCTACAGAATCACATCCCTGCATGGCAAGAAAGGACCTTGAGGTTGTGTAACCCAATGACCTCGCTTACAGATGTGGAAACTGGCCAGCAAGGAGGGTGACTTGGCAATGAGGATGTAGCTAGAGGAGCAGTATCACCTCGGCCAGGGACAAAGGAAGCCCTGTTCTGGGCTCCATCATCTAGAGAACCCTCCAGCTATGACTGTCCCATTTTGCAAGTTATGAAATCCGTGAGCCTAAGGGACCTGCCCATCTGGAGTCTGTGCACACCTTCCAGGTACCCAGAACCCTAGAATTCTCTGCCCAGGGACCCATAACCACTTCTGCATGCATTCTCATGCCAAGGTGTGACCAAGGTATGGCTGCCTTTGGCAGGTGTGAAGATTTAGAGTGTCAGTATGTGTATACACATTCTTCACTTTGTAAGACAGGGCTAAAGCCAGAGTGGTAAGCGGTGGGGAGCTGAGCCAGCTTGCCCCTCTCCATCCTTTTTGCAGTGGAACTCCAAGGAGTCTGAGAATTCTAAACTAAACCTGGCTTTTTAGATTTTTGTAAAGGTGTGTTTAACCAGGCGAGAAGGTAGAATATATTTCATTTAGCAATTTGTTTGTTTTATTTATAATTTTAAAATATTTGAACTCAGGCCTGTGGGTTTCCATTTGTGCTCTTGGTCTGGGCCCTGCATGTATTGGGGTCTGGCCTGCTCAGAGCCCAGCTCCCTTGGATTAAGGGCACAGTCAGTGCCCCTGGCTGCCTTGCAGGGAGCAGCCCATGTAATAGATTGTGACAGGTATGGCGGAGGGTTGAAATCAGAACTGACGTATAAGCACAGGAGGACCTATTCTGCCACTGTCTACTCATGTGACTGTGGAAAAGCCATTTACCCAGACTAATTGCCTATTTTGTGATCAGCAAAGAAAATAACACCTAACTGCTTTGGGGACAATTCTTCTAGCAGCAGAGCCTGAGACAGGTGCTCTTGGGCGATGGGTTGTTGAGGTAAGGCTCTCATGGGAGCAGCAGAAGCAGGACAAGAAAGGGAAGGAACTGGATGAAGGTCAGCCTCGTCCAGTGGAAAACTCTGGAGCTCGAATTGCTTTAGTTCTGTTCTTAGAGAACAAAGCACCAGTGAGTCCGTTCTACCTGCAGGCAACCCCTTAAAAGCTGCATGAGTCAGTCTGATCAAAACAGAGCCTTGGTACTTGGTTTGAAAGAGTGCACCAGGCCCATTGACCACTGCAGACGTAATTGAGGGGCTTCGCTAACACCCACAGGTGTCCTCTCTACCCTACATCTACCGTATATGCATGGTGGAAAAACAGAATCTGTTTCTCAAGGCACAGCACTATAAACAAAATGTGAGATTATCTGGCAGTAATTTCTGAAATGTATTAAATGCAAAATAACCAGAGGGCAAAGATAGGAAGAAGCGCCTGGGAGATAGTTTTGTCTTGCTGAAGGAAGACTGGCTAGTAATACAAAAGAAAATGCAAAGTAACCATACAAAATACTGTTTTCTTTGACTTTATTTAAATTTTGTTCGTGTTGTGGAGCTCATTTTCTAATGGACTTCCCCTTTCTTCATCTGAGAAGAGCTGATGACTGACAGGAATCCTGCTCCTTTCAGCGTGAACCACGATCCTGGGATAAAACGTCAGAGGCAAGTGGAGGTGCAGTGAAGCAAAGTCAGCACGCAAACACACTGTTTGCTGAAGCCTGTGCTGGCAGATGGCCTGAACCTCTTACTTTGCTTTCTGAAACAGAATCTCCTCTTATGATCTCCAAGTAGGTTAAAAGGCTCCATAGAAACATAAAAGATACGAAAAGCACATGAAATTAACCCATCTAAAAGATTGGCAATTACTGTTCAATAAATGAGAGCGGGTGGCACCAATCCCATCTCTGCCTGTTGCATTTTGATTTCTGTCCCAGAATGGCTGCCATCAATCATTTCCTATCACTGAGAGGCTGGAGAAGCCCCGGGGAAGATGCCAGCTCCCTGAGTGGGGAGTTGTCAGACTGAGCTCACCAGGAATGCTCGTCTGTAGTGCCAGATCAGAGGAAACAGTCCTCAGTCCCAGAAACAGACCAATCATCAGTAAGTTGGAGTTTAGGTGGATGGCTGGAATCCAGGGAAAGATGTAAATGAGGGTACCAAGGTTGATCTGGGACCAGAGCAGAAGGATCCCAAGATTCAGTGATATAATGAAGTCAAAAAACAATGGCATTAGTGGTCCTCATTCCTCATTTATCCCTTTATTCATGCTTTTGTCATAGGAATTAAAGTTTCTTCTGCTGGAGTAGCTATACTTGTAACAGACAGAACAGACTTTAAGTAAAAAACACTTGAAAAAAGACAAATAATGTCATTTCAGCAAGAGAATATAACAAAATAACAATTCTAAATATATATACACTCAGCACTGGAGCACCCAGATTCATAAAACATATACTTCTGGGCCTAAGAGAGAGATAGACAGCAATGCAATACAAGTGGGGGCTTCAACACCCCGTCCACAGCATTAGACAGATCATCAGGTCAGAAAGTCAACAGAGACCTTGGACTTCAATTTGCCTTCAGACCAAATGGAACTAACAGATACTTACAGAACATTCTACTCAACAACTGCAGAATTCTTTTGATCAGCTAGAGAATGGAGACTCAGAAGGCAAGGGAATGGGCGGCTAATGGATACTGAGAGATTAGTTAATGGGTACCATGTGTGTTGTCTGGAGAACGAAAGCTCTGACTTGACCATCACACGATTTAGACACAGAATGAAATTCTACATATACCCTCTAAATGCGCACAAATAATAAATACAGTTTCTTCTGCTAAACTGAACTGAACAGAATGCATCTTTCACTCCTGGATTTTGTGTTCATCTTCATGACTCCTTTTAGCCAAGGGAGGTGAGTAGAAGTGACAGCGTGCCTGCTCACCGTGGGATTGGCTTCAGCCAATGGGAAGTGGTAAAACGGCCTGTTTTGTGGCCTTATTTATTTTTCACTTACCTTCATGTCCCTGTCACAGGGAAGAATATGCCGCTGCCAGACTGCTGGTACAAGAAGGCTGGAAAGTATGTGTGGCAGAGTGGCCCCAAATGACCCACAGTATGATCTGAAATCAAGCAGCCCCTGCTCCAGAACCCTGAAGCAAGCCCAGCCTAGATCAGCCAGACCCCCACTGCCCCATACATGCAATAGTAATAACAGTGATTTTTTTTCCCCTGAGAAATTTTGAAGCATTTGTTGTGCGGAATAATTATGACAATACCTGGCCAATATGGTCAGCTCTAAGGGACACTTGGAATGGACACTTGTATGTATTTCTTTTGCATGTGACTGACCGTGTGTCATTTGCGAGGGGATGGTATGTTAATGTGGCAGACTGGTAACTGAGACTTCTTGTCAATGCTATATTCAAAGTATTCTCCAAGAATTTACCCAAGTTTTGCAAGAAACTCAAATGAACTCAGCATTTTTCAGTTCCCTGGATGGATTACCTAGTAGCTGCTTAGCTATTTGATTTTTTTTCCTCTGAGCCTACATTTTCTCTCTTTCTGCTTTCCTTTTTTTTTTCTCTCACTCTCTTTCAATATTTCCTTCCTTCCCCAGAAGCTCCATGCCAGTTTTCCATGCCAAGAGTACAGGCAGAGTATCCTGAAATTGTTAGTTTATTTAGAATTCAGAATATTTGTTTCCAAATTAATCATTTATGGTTTTGAATGGCTGTTAGAAAAGGATCCATCCTAATTTTCAACTTTGGCCTGGATCCAGTTGCCTTAAGTAGATGCCAATTAGTTTTACTTTTCTTGGTAACCAAAACACATTCAAAATTTTGCTCTCGATACACTCAGCCTAATGATTCCATTAGGAAATGAGGATGCTTTTAGAGCGCTTTCCACGGAGAGAGGAGAATGGCACAAACTTGATGGAATTACACTCAGAGACATTTAGAATTGGTAGAGATATTCAAGAGCTCGTTTTAGGTAGAAAAGAAGGGTTTCAGAGAGTTGGTGAGTTCTTCCCGAAGCCACACGGTTTATAAATGACACAACCTGGTATAGAGCCTGGGGTCCCAATTCAGACTCCAGTGCTGCTCACTAGAAATGGAAGAGACTTCAGGCCTATGTGTGCTCACACCCATGCTCCTGCGCCCAAGCTGCTTGTCACTCATCAGCCTCGATACCTTTTCCTGCAAGGTTGTCGAAATGTCCTATCTGCATCCTTTCACATTCATCAAACTAGAAGAAACTGGGTATGACTGAGGGAAGATCCCTCTTGGCCAGACAATGCCTCTGTGTGTAAGAATATTCATTCCAGAGCCAAGAGTGCCACGAGGTTCAAAGAGTAGGGAGACATCAGGCTGAGGCTTAAAGTCTTAAAGGAATACTAGATTGTGTTTTATTGCACTTTATGTTTTGGGGTACATGTGAAACACATGCAAGATAGTTGCATAGGTACACACGTGGCAGTGTGATTTGCTGCCTTCCTCCCCTTCACCTATGTCCGGCATTTCTCCCCATGCTATCTCTCCCCTACTCCCCACCCACTGCTGTCCCTCCCCTATTCCCCCCAACAGACCCCAGTGTGTGATGCTCCCCTCCCTGTGTCCATGTGTTCTCATTGTTCAACACCCACCTATGAGTGAGAACATGTGGTATAAAAGAAGACATACATGAGGCCAACAAACATATGAAAAAATGCTCATCATCACTGGTCATCAGAGAAATGCAAATCAAAACCACATTGAGATACCGTCTCACGCCAGTTAGATTGGCGTTCATTAAAAAATCTGGAGACCACAGATGCTGGAGAGGATGTGGAGAAATAGGAACACTTTTACACTGCTGGTGTGAGTGTAAATTAGTTCAACCATTGTGGAAGACAGTGTGGCGATTCCTCAAGGACCTAGAAACAGAAATTCCATTTGACCCAGCAATCCCATTACTGGGTATATATCCAAAGGACTATAAATCGTTCTACTATAAGGACACATGCACACGAATGTTCACTGCAGCACTGTTTACAATAGGAATACTAGATTTTTAAATGTGTTGCAGAGCTGTCATTTCTGTGCCTAATCTTTGTATGTTTTAAACACAGCCTTTAAAAATGGCTGTGTTGGTGTGGTGCCTTAAAGAACCTCTCTGGGACATGGCAAGATTTCCTGTCTCTTTAAAAATTATTAAAAATTATGCCCCATCAAGCCTGTAATCCCAGCACTTTGGGAGGCCGAGGGGGGTGGATCAGGAGGTCAAGAGATCGAGACCATCCCAGTCAACATGGTGAAATCCCGTCTCTACTAAAAATACAAAAATAAAGTAGCTGCGCATGGTGGTGCATGCCTGTAATCCCAGCTACTCAGGAGGCCGAGGCAGGAGAATTGCCTGAACCCAGGAGGCAGAGGTTGCCGTGAGCCGAGATCGCACCATTGCACTCCAGCCTGGGCAACAAGAGCGAAACTCCGTCTCAAAAATAAATAAATAATAATACCCCAGCACTCACCTGCTGACCTGCTGACCTTGTTCTCCCTGCAGTTGTGGGATGACATAGACAATGCCCAGAGCCTTGGGTAGAATTCTTTGGTTCCTTGACACCCACCTTCATTGTAGGAGCACATGATAGAAAAACTCAAGACCAGCCCCAAGGAGCTGCCCTCAAATTGTGTCATATTGTAGCATATGTCCCATTTCCCTCCCATTTCTATATCTCTGAATTGACTTCCCAAAATAACCCCAATTCCTTAATAGAGACCTCTGCTAGAAGAGAGTTAAAACATGACTTTAAGGGACCCAGAAACAGACAGTGTATCAGTGGGTGACTTAATGACTCATGAGAGGCACTGATCCATCTAAAGGAGCCCTTCAAGGTCCTTTAAAGTATCAGTGATAGGGAGATTGCACATCGAAGAAAAGCAGGCTGTCTCCAAGAACGCATGAATGAGCAACACAAATGAGGCAGTTTTGAGGCCGGGTGTGGTGGCTCACGCCTGTAATCCCAGCACTTTGGGAGGCTGAGGCAGGTGAATCACGAGGTCAGGAGATAGCGATCATCCTGGCTAACAGAGTGAAACCCCATCTCTACTAATAATACAGAAAATTAGCCAGACATGGTGGCACACGCCTCTAGTCTCAGCTACTCTGGAGGCTGAGGCAGAAGAATGGCTGGAACCTGGGAGGCAGAGGTTGCAGTGAGCTAAGATCATGCCACTGCACTCCAACCTGGGCTACAGAGCAAGACTGTCTCAGGAAAAAAAAAAAAAAAAGGAAAGAGACAGTTTTGAAATGTTCGGTGACTGTGGCCTTTGCCTGTGGCCCTGGGTCACCATCTCAGTGTGCCTTCTTTCTGCTTGAGCGTCACCCTCCTTTCCGTATCTGAAACCTTTCAGCCTCTACTGGGACTTCCCCTCAAGAACATAATCCTGTTCCAACCTCTCCCTGTAGACACACATGCACCTCTGTTGCACAGTGTCTGCAGAAACAGACACACAAAAACCTCCAATTACCAACTGCCACCCGCCCGTTCAAGGCCCCTACTTAGGGCTCCCTCAAAAGGTGCCATCTGCTACCTGGAAAACCCCAACAATCTATGTGTCCTTTTCCAATATCGTGAAGACCTTCAAAGTAAGACTAACAATGCAGCCGTCCTTTCTGCAAGCTTTAGGTAGAACATGCTCCTCACCGTCCTTTCTGCAAGCTTTAGGTAGAACAGGCTCCTCACCGTCCTTTCTGCAAGCTCTAGGTAGAACAGGCTCCTCACCGTCCTTTCTG